>NQII01002486.1:3193-46336 GCA_002778355.1 Clitarchus hookeri | reverse complement strand
GGGGACTTAGTAAAATTGAACCTCATACACCCTAGCGACCTTGGGTTTGTCCCTGGGCCTGAATTCTTTCTGAGAGTTTTCAGTTTTGCCATGCAGGATCTAAAAATGATTTGCTTCCTTTTAAGTAGTACATCTTTGAATAATGTGCATACCAGGTTATTAGACCTACATCGAAGACAAAGTAAAGATCCTCACAAATGGTTTTGAATGTTCCTGGAAAGCCATGTTGATCATATTCTGGGCATGTAAAATTCCCTACAAATGTAAAAAAAAAAAATAAAAAAAAAAAAATAACATTTACTTAGAAAGCAATTTTTTAATAATTAAGAAAATTACTTACAAGGAGAGGGCATGGTTTGGGAATGTTAGTTTTGGACCAGCTTTATAGTGGTGATAGCCTGCCCTGAGGGAGGTAATATACTAAAGTTGCAAGGCATGTAAGAAGTATTATTTAGTTTGCTGAACACCCATATGGCGAAGATGGTAGCTGTCTAACTCGCATGTGGCTGTACGACTCACATGCTTGTAGTCTCTTGTTTAATCCATACTATCAGAACTAGGTACTCAGCATTGTCCGGTTGAAAGAGGGCAATGAGATACTTGACCTCGTTTTCTAAGGGTTTCTGGCCCAATGCGTAGCCAGTGCCCGTTTCTGCCTGCACAGTGTTTTTAGTTGGATACAAAAGGGCATCCCTGCCAAATTTGGTTCATATCCATCAAACTGTGTAGATTTTTTTAGAGAACACACACACGTTAATACCAGCTTTGACTTTTACATATATATGTGTGGGTGTGTGTGTGTATATATATATATATATATATATATATATATATATATAATATAGGTTTTTCTTTTTAATGGCAAGATGTGGAAATGCATGTGTCTTATTTCTGCATCTTAATAGACCCACTTTTGAAAATGTCCTTAATGATATGTGGCAGGTTACGCGAGACGAATGTGCACTTGAAGTTTGTGACAAACACGACAAAAGAGTCGCGCCGGTGTCTCCATGAACGGCTAGTGAAGTTGGGGTTCGCCATTCATCCAGAGGAGATATGGAGCTCTCTGTGGGCGGTGCGGGACGTCATCTCGGCACGAGGGCTGCGGCCGCTGCTGATGGTGGACGATGCTGCGCTGGAGGACTTTGCGAGTGGCGCAGTGGAGGATGGGCACAACTCGGTTGTCGTGGGGTTAGCTCCAGACAAGTTCAACTATGCACAGCTGAATGAAGCCTTCAGGTAAGACCACCAGCATCTGTGTCATATGTTCCTCCAAATACTGTGTATACTGTGATCAGTAATTATAAAAAATAGTGACTTTTACGAAAATTGGGAAAATAATACCTATAAATGTTATATATAGTCATTACTAATCACACTTAATATGAATTTTATTGGGGCTTCACGTAATTTGCAGTATATGCCATGAAATGCAATGGCGAGGAAGGATATTAAGATTGGGATGTTTATGCGGAAAAACACGCTAAATTTATGTCAAATATATTTCTTTTGGGCCGCAGAATCGTGTTTCATTCGAGGACACCTCTGAAAATTAAATGTATTTTACACAACGTTAGTCGCAAGGTATGTTTTTGCTGGCGCGCTAAGGTTATACAGGTATAAACAACAGTGCTCAAGTAGTGTCAGAATATCACTTAATTCTGTTGAATTTTTCAAGGCTTACCTTGTGTATATTCATGAGTGGATTGTACTATGTAACATATTACTAGTAGAAAAAATATACATATAGTATATCATACAAAAAGATGTTCACAGGTGGTGGTTATAAACAGTTGACGTGTATCGCCATGATACATTCCAATACATTCGGTGACCAATTATATACAGACACAGGAGACAGTGCATTGATTTTGGTTTACATCACAGTTGTATGCTCGGAATGTGCACCAATTCAGTGCACCTTATTTATCTATGCGTGTGAATTTGACTGTGCGAAGGTTTGTGATTTAAGAGTGGTGTTATGCGTGTTTTATTGCAATTAATTCCGTTTGATTTGTTAAATAAAATTATTGTGCAAAAATACTAATGTTTCTGTGCCATTAAGTACATGAGAAGTGTTAAAATATAATAATTCGGTAGAAATTTGAGTGTCTGTTTAGTTTCGACAAATTGAATAGACGTTAACGTGTCGTGCTTAATCACCTAGGAGGTATGATTGCTGCCTCAATGGGTGAGTAACGTAATACATTTGGTGTTTTGGCATGGAAAGTGTATATAATGTAGTGAATTGTACTGTGTAGTATTGCATGTTGTGGTAATTGAAGGGCTTACGTACTTTTGCCACCAGTCATGTAAAATGCAGCAGATGTAACCATATTAAACCTCCTCATAGCCCTCCCCACTGTCGTATTTGTGGTTTGTATCGATAATATATTGTTGCCCCTAGTAAATTTGTGTTCTGTGTAATTAGTAGAGTTGAAGTCTGCCATTTTTCCGTGAATTTTTCTTTTGTTTTTGGAAAAGTTACCTTTCTTTATAATTACTGCCAGACGATGCCCTTAAAAGGCACGTCTCACAACTTAAAAGAAATTTGTTTTTGTTCCATTACTTAATTTCTTATTACTTATTGATGCCTTATAATGTTAGATTTGACTAAAAGTTGAAAATGTAAAGGTGTTGTAAATGTTATATTTTTTAAGTTGTGTAATGCAGGAATGGTGCTAGTTTGACAAGTGTGTTGTGGAAAGACAGAATTGAATGAAAGCATACAAAATTTGATAACGCCATGTTGTAGCAATGCAGTTTTGTGTTTTATCATGGTAAGTTGACATCTCGAAAATTATATTTTTAGGTAATGGGTGGAAGTGGAGGATGTAGTGAATATTGTAACAGGAACTGGTGTGCATATTATCTGGCACTTGGGGAAGTGAGTGGGACTGTGTGACACTGCTGCAGTAATTCCGCCAGCATTAACATCACAGTAGATCATTCACATAGTTCACTTCTGGAAGTCCGCAGTTAGATTCCAGGTTCTGAATGCAGAGTTAGATGTTAGTAATTTGGTTGAAACTGTAGTGCCGTGAGGGGTCTCTAAGTGTGCTCTCGTCATCATTCTTTCACTGTTCCACCCTCTTGTCTACTTTCCGTCCCTGGGCAGGAACGAGGGGCATGTTCCTCACAGCAGTCCTTTCCTCAGCTCTAAGTGTCGACCTAGCCTCAGGCAAGAACTGTGTGCTGGTGTTTCATTCACCTGAGCTATGTAACTGTCTGTTGTAATATTAATAATTAATAGTTCAAGAAATTTGATAGGCAGCTTGAAATTTTGACTGTTGTAACCTTCTGAACGCAAAAGGATTACATGATGAGATATTTTGGGGAAATGCAAGTTAGTACTTGAACTAATGGTAAATACCGCCAGTTTAAAGCAAGCTGTAGCTTAGTCGATCACTGTCGCAGGATTCTCCTGACGGGGGCGCCACTGATAGCAATCCACGAGGGTCGTTACTACAAGCGGCTGGATGGGCTTGCCCTCGGACCAGGGCCCTTCGTTAGGGCGCTGGAGTACGCAGCGAGCTGCAAGGCAGAGGTTGTAGGCAAACCCTCACCAGCATTCTTCAGGTCGGCACTGGGCGAGTTCCAGCCAGAGGAAGCAGTCATGATTGGAGATGTAAGTTTGCTATGCTTCGTTCAAGAAGCAGTTATCCACAGTCTGCCTGCATGGTGTTGCAATGAGTTACATTTATCTCATCACACCTCCCCGGTCATTTGGTTGTCTTTAAGGTTGTGGTCTATGTGGTCTGGTCTATGTGGTCTGCCAAACTATTTGCACAGCTCCTGTAAAAGTATTTTATGCAAGAACTCTTCAATATATACCCCATTTATAGTTACTTCACACGTTTCTGGAGCCCTGCTTAGATTCTGCTTTCAGGTACCAATAACTAGGGACACCTGAAAATGGCGAATAAAACTCACCAATATATGTGGAAAAAATTCCTCAAAATGGTGAATAAAATACAACATAGCGGTACAAAAATTTATTTTGAAAATTTACACTACATATACAATATTAATCACGCACTAACAATCTAAATGTCTCAGTAACAAGAACAGTTGATATTTAAAAATCAGTGGATAAAAAATAACCCAGCTATATTAAAAAATTAATTTTAAAACTCTCAGAATGCACAATATATATATTGTGCATTCTGAGAGTTTTAAAANTTAAGAATCAGTAGATAAAAAATAACCTGGCTATATAAAAAAATTAATTTTAAAACTCTCAGAATGCACAATATATATGAAAATTACCTAAAATCTCAATGACTTAATAATAAATTATACTTTGTATTTAATGGTAGTAATAAATTTAATAAAGTAACTGTTGCATAGTATGTAATGTGCAGTATATTTCACAAATATTTCTTTGAATAAATTCAGTCTTCTTATTATTGGTATTTAGAAATCACTTCTCAGTAACAGTATCATCAGCAGCAAGCTTACTACCAAAATACTGTTAAAAAAGAACTGCAAGGTTTTGTGGAGTTAAGTTGGTTCTCAGATCTGAAAGAATGTGGCTATATGCAGAAAATGCTCTTTTGCTGTCAGCATTGGAAGGTGTGTTCCACAAAGTTTGAGTGTTGTTCATGTAAGTCTAACAAAACTTTGACATCAACTCGCTTCGTTTTGCTCAACAGTTCCAACACTTGACTCTGGAATGCCAAGTAGTCTTCAAGAAATTTCTGTTGAGACAGTTTGTTGAGAAGGGGAACTTTCTTTGCATCAACCAATGTTGTTCACCACATATTTAGGATGAAAGAGTTTCCCTCCTGCATCACAGTTCATCAAATTGGTGCAACACGTATATAGTTTTCCAGGATTTTTACTAATTGATTGGCAGCAACAGCGTGTGTGACGGACAACAGGAGAAACACAATTTAGTAAGATAATGTTCGTTGACTATCAACATCGATAGTGTTGCGACGTATCTTTGATGTTGTGAAAATAAAGTTTTTAAGGTTTTGTCAGGGATGCATTCGTGGAAATGTTTACTTACACGTCCAGTTTTATAAGTAGTAGTTTTGTTATTTAACAATTTTATTTTTGTTTGGGTGTCACACATTGTGACAGAAAATTGGAGTTATTCAAAACGTAAATAATTAAATAAAAACTGCATTCAGTTGGTAAAAAATGTGTAGCAAAATCTCGTTAAATGAATATTAATTATGCTTTAAGAATATTATATGTCTTTCTTGGCACAATTTTCATCAATCCACCTGAATTCCAGTAGCATTAGTAGTGCGGGCAGATAAAATAATTTATTTTCGCCACTTAAATATACAATTCCGTGATAAATTACGCGAATTTCGTTTTTATCCTGTATTTTTTTAATTTTGTCGCAAAATAAAATATAGGTGTAATTTTGTGGTATTTCGTGTACCATTTCGCCCTACACCATTTTCAGGGGTCCCTACCGATAACGTATCACTCAGTTACAAGTAAACAAAAACTATACCACGTGACTTCTAATATTTCAACTGCCAATTGGTTTGTTTGTATTATTCAGCTGTCCACACAATTTGAATGTGATTTAAATGTTTTCAATTTTTGATGGTATTTAGGTCTGTTTTATTAATTTTTAATGATGTCTGTATTGATTATGGTTCAATTGGTTCTAGTCACAATACAGTTGATTCTCTATCCACTGTTTCTTAGTGGATTGGTAAAAAATTTCAATACGTATGGAATTTCATTGCATGTGGTCTTTAAATGTAGATAAATAAAAAAATGGGACCACAGAATATGTTCCATTGATGCGGACTTTCAATTCACCTGTGTTCAATACATGGGTTTCACTGTATAGCACATCACACAAATTTTGCAGTGACTGTTTAGGTAGTTGAGGGGGAACTGTTTAGAAGTAGGTTACGTTACTTTGATGAAAGGATGGCCGTAACCACAATTTATATTGAAACAAATTACAATCAACTCTTGATTCTAAGATCCCCGGAATAACGACCCTCTCGACATAATAACCCGTTTTTGGGGAACCATAAAACTGTTTCCCAATAATGACCCTCTTACTGCCACCAATTGCTTTATTTTTAATTTTTTTATTGTGCGTGCTGCCATATTGCACAATGGCGAATTTTGGTGTTTGAAGTGAAACTCAGAGTTGTTGTTTATTCCGTCCGGCCGGACGTCATGCGCCCAAACTCAGTCAAAAATGGTTAACACCTCTGAAATAAAAGAATCAAACTACTTACAACGACTAAACAAATCATAAGTCTCTCATAGTGTGCGGAAGAAAAATGGAGTTTTATTTGCAAAAGTAATTACATGAACCTCGATGATGAATTGAAAAAAATCAGCTCAGAAAAGTCCAAAAATGAATTGCTGCGGTTAAATGAAAAATTAATTGTAAGGTACCTGTAAATCTAAATCACCTCACTAAAAATCATCAAGCAAAATTAGCAATTTACGTGTGTTATAAAAATCGTTCAACTGGCTCAAGTTAGACTCTGTAAAATTAATCTTGGTAAATTATTCATCTTTGCTCGGCTGTAGAACATGTGAACTCATCTACTGGCTTCGCGTTAATGTTCATCAAAATAATTACACCCTTTATTAAAGTTCTGAGAATAAATTTTTTAGTTCAATATATATCTCTTGAAGTAAAAGAATTTTTATGTCCAGAACTGTCCAAAAATATTACTGCACACATGCATAACAGTTTGTTGCAGTTGCTGTATCATACCCGTAGATCATACTTATGCAGTACTGATGGTGGAGACAACAGCTCACGCAGATTCGTAGCACTTCAAATCTAGAAGCAATGCATTTAGGGCAGCTTCTGCATCATGCCCTGCATATTTAAACACTAAGCACCTCTCAAAACACCTTCCTACCCTTACGTTGGGTGGTGAAAGCAAAATTAATGTAAGTAGTTGCAGGAACAAACATTACGTTAAATCTCTTTACATACCATCTAGGGAGAGATTGTATATCAAAAGGGGTTCACACGGTGACACTAATTAACAAAACTGGAAAATCCCAAATGATAGTCGCTTCTTGAGACGTAATACTGTCGACCCGACGTTCACCCATAGTGGGAATGGTATTTGGTGGGTGATGCCANTGGTGAAGTAGTGGTCCCCACTCGAATGAGGTTTTTTTTGGGACTTACGTTGCTGGGTTTAGTCACTTCTATTAGCGTTGTGCCTTAGGAGGTGCACTTACAAGCGATGGGCGAGTGGGTACCCTGATAGGTGGATAGGAGGGTTTGACGTTAAGTGGTCTGACAACTCTAGTGACGTTGGTTGGCCGAGTGAAGGTAGGCGGCATCTTTGGAGGCAGCGGAGAAACTGCACGTGGTACGTGCCAGATGAGGTTCAAGGATGAGCTGGATGCAGACTCTCTGATGTGCAGTCTCCTCTTTCTTCCTGGCACATGCCAGATGAGGTTCAAGGATGAGCTGGATGCAGACCCTCTGTGATGTGCAGCCTCCTCTTTCTTCCAGGTGTATACCTGGTTGACACCTGAAACACTACTCTTCAGAACCCCAGCCTGAGCTAGCCCCTGCTTGGCCCTGCCCAGCCTTAGGTGAGTCATAAGGGTGGTGATAGACCAAATGGGCTGATAGTGGGTGGCCAGTAAGGGGTAGACACTGCCTGATGGAGAGTAGGGTGCTGGCTGTTAGGTAAGGTAGGTAGCCTGGCCTACTGGCCTTCAGTGTAGTGGCTTGGCGAACAGGACGTCGCTGGCAGACCCAAGTACCAAACTGACGGTTACAGTAGCAGGTTTAGGGGAGACCGCTCTCGTGGCTCCCTGGCGAGCGAGAGTTGCTGGCGGACCCAGGTGTTACGTAGAACGGGGCTCTTTGGGGGAAGGCTTATCGTTTCCAGCAGGTGACCTGGCGAGGGAGACGTCGTTGGCAGACCTAGGCAGGAGTGGCTATAGTCCAAGTGGCAACTGTTCAGGTGTTGCCCAGGAAGACAAGCTTCCTAAGCTGCACTTTGAGACAGTTCCCAAAAGGGTAGAGTAGAGGATGGGGTTTCGGCTCGTGGCTAACCCTAGTAAGAGTCTTACTAGGAGAGGTGACGAAACAGGAAATAGCGGGAGCAAGGTGTAGAAAGTATAGTGTTGGAAGAGACCAAGCCAGATTTTTTCTGGTTTATTGATTACTCAATCAAACACACATAAACCAGTCTGTACTCTGACTAGGGCCTGAAGGGCCGATCCTATGTTGCCAACCGGTAATTGACCTAGTCTCGGAAGACTCAGCAGCATGGGGGGTGAGGGCGACCCCAAGTCAGCCGTACTCTTACTCGAGTCAACTGCGGGTGAGTTACAAGTTAGCTTGAAGTGTGGCAGGCTTCGGTGTGCTGGCAGGCAGTAAGGCGGCGTCGTGCAGAGAATAACTCTCAACAGTGCTGTGAATGGCAGTGACGACTTGAAGTCCGTTGACTCTCGGGCGGAGTTATGTTCTGCGAAGCTAGACGTGATGTCTGTGATTGCTTGGGTAGAGCATCGGCGTGCTACTGCACTGGCACGAGACAGCCTCGAACTGAGGATTGCGAGTCCTATTTATACGTGGTGCACAGGGTCGTTGCAGGGTGTGGTGAGAGAGAAAACTCAGAAAGCGGCGGCGGTGAGCCAGCGGAGATGGCCGAAGCTGGCAGCAAGTTCCTCTCTCGTGGCCGAAGGCTGGATAGATAGAGAACGGCGACGTGATGCGAAGCGGGTTCCTGCGCAGCAGGTGGCAACAGCTTGGCAAGCCACCCTGGCTTGAAGGCGTGCTGTGACATGTACGGTGTAACGGCTCTTCTTTGGAGGTGGCTGTGGCGAGTCTAGATAAGACAATGATGTCGTTCGTGGCGCGTCAACACTTTCTTATCAGTCTTGTAATGAGTTTCATTTCTCCGTGGGAAAACTTGATTGATAACACCAGGTCACGTACAAAGAGAAAATGGTAATAACACAAGTAACACTTCCAAAGATAAATAAGTCCAGTTAACGTAGCAAAATAAATAGAACTGTCAAAATACATGATTTGTAAACAAATAAATAAATATTAATTTTGAGGTGATGTCCTGAAATACAACTCTAGTTATTCCTTAGGGTAGGGGCTTTAAATTACCATTAAAATAAATAAGTATTCAGCTCAAAACAGAATAAACATAAAAAATAGCTTTAAGTGCTGATATTTCTACAATAAAAATAAACACTACATTGATCGCCATCAAGAAATTTTTCATGCTATCAATTTGCTAACTTCGAAGTCATAACTGCCCCGCAATCTTATCTAAACACACATTTAATAAATCTTTTAACATTAAAATTACGTTTAAGTTATGGATTACGAATTATGACACTATTATTTCTTATAGAAGTGTAAAATCTGATAAAATCGAAATGAAACTATCATTTGCCTCTTGCGAGCGCTGAGACATTAAAAAAAAATGTGGAGAACAATTAATGCAAGTTGGAAAATAAAAATAAGCAATGTGCTCTTTCCTTTATGAAAAAAATAACTTGTGAAGATGATAGTGCCTACACACCTTATTCGCTGATCAGACAACAAGAAGACAAATAATTTTATTATGTAACAATGAAATATGATTCTGTCTGTGCTACGTAGAACTGTAAATACTTAATTAGAGACATTTACTTTGCAAATAGTGTAACAGAACTAAATTAAATAACATTTTACATGTTGACTATTTCTTTCTAGTCGTTACCAACCCATCACTGTTCTCAACATTTTTAGTTTATATTTATTACGAAAGAAACATTATAATTTGGAGACAGTACATAAGTAAAAGTTTAGTTTAATCAAAATTTGAATAATTTCTTGTTAATAACAGTATTAAATGTTCTTTGTATAAGATTTCTTTTTTTAAACTCGGGCAGACATGATAAACATTTGATTACTTTTCAGAGGTTTGTTTCAAAAAGTGTGAAGAAACCGTGAATGGACTGTACCTGATGGTGTCTGTATTCAAGTAGCATTTCAGAAACTTTTAACTTGTGTTTACAAGTGTTAATTTTTATAACATGGAAGTGGCATTATTAAATCAAGAATTTTTTTTTTTAATTGTAAATGGAAAGGAGGGAGAGGACGTTTATAAAAACATTGCAAGCCAGCGCCTGCATCCATCTCCTGCATAATTTAATACATTTACACGAGTATGATGGCCTACTTCTTGCTTGCACTATGTTAGATTTGCAATCCAAAAAAAATGTGTCCAAAAAGTAGTTCATTGAATATTATTTACTGTACTGGATTCATTGACGATGTAGATTAACTATTGTGAAATAGTCGGGCACTGAAGATTAGAGTAGTTATTTCCTCTCAGAACACATGCCAGTGTTTGTGCTTGTACGCAAAACTTATTACTCTTTATTTGTGTGTACATATTCGTGTATGGGATTTTTTCAGTTACCTTTATAGGTAACTTTATTCATACCTGAAAGAGTTCAATAAATACTGTTGGCATCCTATGTAAAGTTGCTCATTTTCAAAACAGTTTCTGTAAAATTAATGTGAGTGGTGCCAATAAAATAACATTAACCCGCAAGCATCCCAGAAAGAGCGTGAAGATGGAACTCCTTTAATGAGTGACTAAGTTGCAAACTTATATATATAGAATTTCAGAACTATGTTGTTGCATACCATTTCTATGTGAAGCAGTCACTTTTCCTTTTAAATAATTATTTATCAAAGCAATAATGTAACAGAAAAAACTACCATAAAGTATTAGTTCAGTAAATAATTGTCTGTTCCTCAATTGCTTTGTTTCTAAACTAATTTTTGTGGGGTTTGCTATCCTGAATTTTTTCTTTTCCTCTTATGTTTTCGTGTGGTTTTAATACCGCTTTCTCACTGTCCCCTGAAGAACTTTATAAAAGAGTGCTCCTGGCATTTGTAATCAAGAAGTGCTCTGTCGCTAAACTTGCAAAGTTAACACTAATATGACGAAAAGGCGGGATTGGTACTGTAATGGTTTCCATGTAACTCCTGGTATAACTCGAAAGTGTTGGAAATGTGGACATGTTAATAAAGTTGTTTAGAGGCAATTATTAATAAGAAATTCTTTCGCCTTTCGAGGGCCATGGTGGCACATTGCAACTTGAGCACTGTCCTCCCACCAAAGCGAACTGGGTTAATCTCCCAGCGGGGGCCACTCCTGGGTTTTGCTTGTGGGAATCTGTGCTTGACGATGCTGCTGGTCGTTGGTTTTCTTAGTGGTCTCTTGTTTCTCCATCTCTTGCATTTTAGCACAGCTCCATATTTTCCTTGCTTCCCCCTATCTACTTTCAAGACCTAGTTGTGTGATTTGGGCACCTCTTAACAACGAGGTTTTGAGAGTGAGAATGGTAAGAATGGAGAGAATGGAACAGCGCTGAATGCAAGGGCGGGTGAAACGGGAGAAATCCAAGAAAACTTGTCGACCAGTGGCATTGTCCGGCACGATTCCCACTTGTGAAAAGCCGAGTGTGACCCGGCCGGGGATTGAACCCGGTTCGCCTTTGTGGGAGGTGAGCAGTCAAACCGCTCTGCATCACTTTTTAGGCTTTTGACTGTAACAGTGCAACGTAACACT
Source organism: Clitarchus hookeri (assembly GCA_002778355.1). NCBI lineage: Eukaryota > Metazoa > Arthropoda > Insecta > Phasmatodea > Phasmatidae > Clitarchus > Clitarchus hookeri. The sequence goes on along the minus strand of NQII01002486.1, from coordinate 34,772 downwards.
GGGTTTGAAATGTGGTTTCTTGTACTTAAAGATAATTGCTGATTCTTCATCTAGTACTGTTTCACCACTGGCTTTTCAATGCTGCAAGCTTGGTTGGCAGTTACAGATTTTCCTGGGTGTGTATTTCAAAATACCTAACATAAGCATATATTTTCATGTGTGTATTTGGTGTTTGTACTGTTTCTTGTCTTAACTGTAAAAGCAGAATGTGTGTTTATCAGGACATCCATGATGACATAGATGGTGCGCAAAAGGTTGGGATGCGAGGGTTCCTCGTGCAGACGGGCAAGTACAGAGCGGGTGATGAGGCGAAGATATCTCCGGTGCCGAGCCAGGTGTGTGCCAACTTCATGCAGGCTGTCGACATTTTGCTGAAGGAGCTGACGTGACGATGTGCACCGCGGTTGTTTTGGGGCGGGTGTCTTGGTTTCAGCATCAATATGTTAGCAGCATAGCTTTTGTATTTAAGTGTCCAGAAAAATTTTTTATTTTTCTTGAATTTGATAGTTTGGGAAGCTGAAGACATGCTAACATGTGTGTGGTATTTATAAATCAAAATATGCCCTGCTATAAATGTTAGTTAACATTTTAAAACAATACAATTTTAATTCTAGTTGCCAGGTTCACGGCACCCCAAAGTATTGGTAATCTGTAATATTTGATGAACCACATGTTCTATTAAAAAAATTTTGAACCCCTAAATTGTAGTGGAAAAATTAAGACGAATTTATATTGTTTATAGGTTTCATTTTTTACACAGACAACTCTTGAGTGATATTTTCTGCAAGTCTGCCATGGCCAGATTTATTTTAAAACAGTGTATTGTAAAGATATGCATGTGACATACATGTTTCTTCAATGCCAAGGAAACAAGTTAATACTGAGATACAAATGACAGTATTCCACAAGTTGTCAGATTACTTACGATACTGTTTGTGAAGTATGAACATATTATTTGTTAAAATGTCTATACATAGTGTACCAGTTTGTGTTGGTTTTTTTTTTTTTTTTTTATACTGTACAGTAGCAATGCTTGTGCCATTTGTTTTCTTTCTTAATTGGATTGCTAATGTTGAAATTTTGTCCATATTGTCCATATAAAAATTGATTATACAAGAAGCAGTATTTAAATTTTGCAAGAATTGCTAACCAGGAAAGCAGAAGTTTGGTGAAGTATTCATCTATAGGTAGCTTGTTTGAGTTCTGTGTGTTTACTGTTTGTGTACATAGTTAGAATAAAAATGTCTAAATAGAGCATATTGACACCCTGTTAACATAACTAACCGTAGTGCAACGTATACACTAAACATAGTTGAACCTGAAAGCACTTGCACGTCTGTCTCTTGTATAGCCAGTTGATTGGCACACCAGCTGAGCGAAGAGATTAGGAAGGTCTTCAATGGGCAAATGTACAGTGGACTCTCTAACGTTTGTCTCAAGAGGTCAAGAGTGTAGCACTGCCTCCACCTGGGTGAACAACGTGGAATACTCTTCAAAGGTGAGAGCCTGGTCACCAACAACATGTCTCAAGTGAATCTTAGCTGCGTTGATTCTGGCCTCCCATACGCCACCAAAGTGGGGTGAAGATGGTGGATTGAAGTGCCACTTAATGCTTCTTTTCGCCAAATCATCTGTGATATCTGCAGTGGCCACCCTTGACTGTATTAGTGTTTGTAGTTACAAAGTTGGTACTGCAATTGCTGTTAGCATCAGAATAGGGACTATGATGTGCAACAAATCGGTCAAAGGTAGCTACAAAAGAACTAGTGTTTAAGTCTGACACTGCTTCAAGATACACTGCCTTTGTTGACACACAAAAAGTCTCAAGTATACCTTGCGAGTCCTGGCACCCCTGAATTGGTGAAGTTTCATGGTGAATGGACCACCGTAGTCAATGGCTTAGTTGGTTGCACACGAACTGCTGGAAAATTGCTCATCATGGCAGGTGAGATGGTGGTATTGTTGGAAAGCATGGGATACACTTACCAATCCTGCCCCTTATTGCCCTGTGGGCAGCTAATATAGAATATTGCTGCTGAATGAGAGCCTTTGTTGTTTTGAACCCAGCATGTAGCAACTTAACAGTGGTAATGGTCTATAATCAGATTATCTTTAGGTAACAATAGCATGCTTTGCATCATAAAGTAGAGATATGAATGACTGATATCCCNTCCATTGTCAAGAGAGAGGGCCAGACCTCTTATACATGCTGAGCATTCCTGCTTATTCTTAAGACTCTGGATATCTAACTTGAAGCCTTCTGTTTGAACCTGTTTGATGCACACAATTACAGCTGTGTTGAGTTCTTGCATGATAAATGGCCCTAAATATCTATGCCGGCTGTTACCCTTTGTGTTTTGAGCAAACCTCAGCACAAATGCCAAGACATGCTGCAACCTCCACAATGAAGAATACTGGACCATCACCTCCACACATCCTATGCTCGAGTCTGTCTCAACAAGCAGAGCATTCACAGACTTGCTCCTCGTTTCAGGCAATTGAGCAATTTTCACAAAAGGCGCTGCATTTGGCCAACCTTACTGGATGTTCGTGAAGCCACTGTGGCCCGCACCACCGCAGCGTATGGTTTACTAGGTCACCAGGTGACAATCCTCTTGACGCTTAGTTGGCAGGGTTACACTCCGATGGCACGTGATGCCACTGACTTGGTGACAAATTCTTCTCCTGAATGTCGGCCACTCTGAGGGCAACAAAAGTTTTCAGTAAGTGTGGTGATGCCACCATTGAATCTGACCAGCCACCAGTGATGTTAGAAAATTTCAGTCTCCAAGAACAAATGTGCTCCTCCACGAGTAAAAAGCTAACTATAAGATACAAAATGAAAATAACCGTTTGGTTAATATTCACTAAGGTTTATTCACATCAATTTTGAACAAGTGGAAAATGACATAAGAAAAATTACAGTATTGTTTTTGGTAATTTTCACAGCTAAACATTAATTTTTGCAATATTACAGTTTTAATGTAAAATCAAAATTTCTCTCCAGGCTAATGCACAGCAAAAGCAAGAAAATAACTTGAGACTATAAAGTAATTTTCATTCCCCTTGAATGTTTTCTTGTGAACTTATCACAACTTTAATGGGATCCACAGAAATGTGTCTATGGATGTGAAGTGCAGCCAAGCCATTGGGTCTCTCTTGTCCAATAGTGGGGTGAAGATATGATTTTATTCTTCTCAGGGTCGAGAATGATCGTTCCCCTGTACATGTTGTAACTGGCACTGAGGTACATCAGAACTCTCTTCATGTTTGGGTACAAATTTTTTGCGGGAGCCATTATAGTTTCAATAACTGACTGTGGTTTATGTTCGTTGTTGCGCCACAACAAATTCCATGTACTGAGCTCACCCTCGCTCTCTGCAAGATTCCCGGGCATGCCTTAAGCATAAAATTTTGCAGTTTCCATAATTTTTTCATGGTAAAATATCTTTGTGAATGTTGATGTGAAGCCTTTTATACTGTATTTACTACTGTACAATTCCCCAACTTTTGTATTAAAAAAAGAGGGGAGGGCTATACACGAAACAAACTGCCTTCCATTAGAAAAAAAATTTACACTTAAATGATGTATTTATTTTACATACCTATTATTACAGATTACTTATCTATCTCCCAAAAAAAAAATTAAAAAAAAAAAAAAAAAAAACACTTAGTACACTTGCAGTTAACTCACAGACAATATACTGCGATGAATTCTATTCTGTCCAAACATGTATGCGACTGTATTAGTGAGTGTAAATGTTTAGAAAGTAAAGTTTACACGGGCAATAAAATAAAAACAAATATGAATTATGTAATCTATAAAATCACATTTCAAACCATTGCAAATAATCCTCTGAAATGTCATTGTATCCACAAGAGACGGAGCTTCGTAACTTGCACTATTTTCAACTTCGGAGGGATGGTAGTCACTTTCTTCTTCACTGCCACTATCACCGTTGTGATTTCAGACCAAGTCTTATGTTCTGTCTAACTTGTTTAAAATTCCTGTGATCTGGAAACATTTTGTCTTTTTCACAATTTCAGCAGGAATTATTACTTTATTACTAGCTTACTTATAGCTTTATTACTCATTCGCACTGTCGGCAGGGATTCTCGCTTAATCCTGCTGCGTCAGCTGATGGTCCCCATTCCTCGGCCAGTTGCTGTGTAACTTTGTGAAATTTGTCTTAAAAGGCCTATTGATGACAACATCGAGGGGCTGCAATATCTTGGTTAAGCCTCCGGGAAGGACAGCCGAGTCACTCTTCTCTTCAATCAGACAATATTTCACTTCATCTGTCGGGTGTCCCTGGAAACTGTCCAGAACCGGCAGAGATCTTTATCTTAGTATCACTCCTGGGCATCAATTTCAGACTGGACAATCAATCATCATTCATTAAAGTGTCGATCATCCAACCTTTCTCATACACGCGTACAGTAATCCCAGGAGGAAATTTTTCATTTGGCATTGTTTTTCTTTTAAATATAACAAACGGCGTCGTCTGCAGATACAGTCAACATTGCAGTACACCCTTGTTTTCTGCTCCATTAGTGTGAATGGAAATGCTCCTTCCCAACAGTATTTACATTGATGGTTTCGGGCATGTCAAACCACACCGGTGTTTCGTCTGCATTCCCAATACTTGACAAAATATAATTTTTTTTTCTCAAACTAATTACAAACTTTTGGAACGTCGTAATTTTTTCTTGGTGCTCCTCGGGCTACTTTTGTGCCATTGTTGTCCGCCATCTCGATGACAAATCTTTTCTAGTCTTGAACAGACTTATTCAAACATAACTCCCCTTGAACTTTGAGGTTGTTATGCCCATTCACCTTGCGATACTGTTGGCTTCAATTTGAATCATTTCTGTGGTAACAGCAAAGCCTTCTTTGTGCACTTTAATTATGTAAGTGTACAATTAATTTTCAAGCTGCGGATATTTACACTGCTTTCTACGAAAAGCACGCTAATTTTTGGCGCACATTTTAGTTTCTCTTTTTGCTGACACCATGTTTGGACACTTTTGCAATTGACGTCAAAATGTCTCACTGCACTTTTCTTAGATTGTTCTGTAGCATACTTTACAACTTTTGAGTTTGAAATCTGCAGTGAAACTACACCGTTATTTCCCCATTCTCACACAATGTACTACAGTATACCGTATTTAAATGGTGGCAGGAAAATTAGCATACAAAAACTACGTAAATCGAACAGTGTGATAACACCACCACTGGTAGACGTGCTTTCATGGTAGCCGTCCCGCTACTGAAAGTTGTGGCAACACAGCAACCACACACACTCTCTCTCTCTTTTTTTTGTGCGCAGACACCTGTGCTGCTTCCAGCAATCCAGGTGGGCTCAAGGTCACCCTAGAGCAGTTTGTGTCGGCATGGCGGCCGGCATGTGAGACAACCAACGTGTCTGGTTTTTGCAGCGTGGTCATGTTACAAGCACATTTCTTAGCTATCCGACAATTAAGGAAGGGGTTGTACATGGGGTATTACTTTTCATTGAATTTACAGGTCAGAAATAGGGGGGAGGGCTATACACGAGTAAACAGGCATTTATGATTAGTGTGTTCTGTGCCACTGTATAAAATTTTCCAAAATTTTATGGCACAATATTTTTCAGATTTTACCTAATTTCGTATATTTTAAAATTTTTGTCCAACTAATTGTGTCAGTATGTTGGTAAAGTTTAGTTCAATGTCGATTTATTCCAGTTTTAGGTCGATTCTGCTTTTTTCAAAAATTTCATTTCAGTCAAGTATTCATGCATTGGAGTTAGTACAGAGTTAATTTCGCTTCCAAGCCTGGCAGGAAGCTGGTTGCTTGCAGACAGCTTAGCTTGCAACTGAATGTTAGCTGCCACGCTTGTATTCCTGAAGGCGTGGGATGCTTCGCACTGTACCTTGTCCGCGCTACTTGCCAGAGGTTCAACGCATGTATTTCTTGTTGCAGAACAGTTGTTTGTAGTTGTGGACTGTTTTCAGTACCCCAGTGCTCTCCAGAAACGCTTTTCAAACTAAATGTTTTCACCTTTGTGCCCACACGTAGCTTATTGGAGCGACGAATGCAGGGATGCTGTTCGCGCCCGACGACGTGCACTCAGATGCTTTTCTGCTCACTCTACTCAGCTAACTTGGAGCTCTTCTGCATCTGTCGGGTCCACGCTCAATGTATCATCAAGGATATTGGGCAGAAATCCTGGAGGGACTTCATTTTGTCGCTGACTGTACATGCTATCAGTAAGTTTATCTGGGATAATGTTAAGAAGTTGTGTGAACAATCTCTCGGTACACTGGTTACTTTCCTTCAGGCCAATAACAGTATTGTTACGGAGGGGACAAACAAAGCAGATTTGTTGGGTCAATATTTGGCGTATGTTTCGAGCAGTGCACATTACCCTCCCTCATTTCAAGCCATCAGAGAGACATGTGAGATGGTGGGTGTCCTTTTTGGCGGCTCGGGTGAGGACTACAACCAGCCTTTCACTCTTCTTGATTTGGAGCTGTCTTGATCACACTCAAAACATACATCTGTTGGCCCCGACAATATCCATTATGCTGTGTTGCAACACCTTCCACTTGAAGGGAAACTGGTTTTGCTAAGAATTTTTCATAATATTGGGATCTCTCATGTTTTCCCCCTGAAATGGCGTGTCAACCCTTGTGCCAATCTTGAAACCAGGGAAAGTCAAAGGGGATGTTTCCAGCTATCGCCCCATTTCCCGCACCAGCTCTGTCTGTAAGACCATGGCGCAAATGGTTAGTGCACGTCTGATGTACTGCTTTGAGACCTGGCAGTTTTTATCGCCTCTTTTGTGTGGTTTCTGCCGAAATCGTTCTGCGGTGGATCATTTGGACCTGGAGAAGGCATACTACGAAACGTGGCGACATGGCATCTTGCGATAGCTGTCCGCTTGAGGATTTTGTGGACATCTCCCTCGTTTAATACAGAAATTTATTGCCTTCCATACATTCAGAGTTCGCAATGGTGCTTCCTATTCTCAAGCGTTTGTTCAGGAGAACGGTGTGCTACAAGGGAGCCTATTGAGTGTCACCCTGTTTGCTATCGCCATCAATGGCATTGTGTCTGTCGTTCGACCACCTATGGGATGTGCCGTGTATGTGGATGACTTGACTATTTTCTGCCGTGCTACATCCCTGTGCATGGCGGAACATCAGGTTCAGCTTGCCGTCCACACCACCTTAGCGACTGGGCAGACAGCTGTGGATTCCACTTTTTCATTGCCAAGACACAGGTGGTCCATTTGTGTAGAAGACGTGGCATTTTTCGTTCTCTTGAGGTCCTTTTGTACGGCTCTGTTTTTCCTGTTTCTAAATTCTGTCAAATTTCTAGGCCTCTTGTTTGATAGTAAACTTGCGGAGTCATATTCTGTACCTCAAGTCTTGCTGTGTAAGGTACCTCGAATCTTTTGAAAACATTGAGTGGTCGTGACTGGGGTACTGACACCTTCACCCTTCTTCTGCTGCATCGTGCCTTGGTCCGCAGCAAACTAGACTATGACAGTACAGTATTTGTGCCGTTGTGGGTGAACCTCCTTTCCACTACAGGTGTGACCATCTGCTTCTATCCTATGGTGTGCGGGTGCGTTCGGACTTTTCTCATCTTCACCATTCTGCTTTTCTCCATCCACTCCATGGACGGCTGTACTCCGCTAGGCCAAATTCTCCTTGGCCAGCATCTGTTTGATTTGCACATACCTTGGAGCAGTATGACTTACCTCTGTGTGGGTTGCCTTTGCCTCGTAGTGCCCGGCCATAGCTGACACCACATGTTGAGGTACGCCTCGACCTAGCGGAATTTCCTAAGATGACCACTCCTCCTGTTGTTTACAAGGGTCTTTTCCTTGATCTTTTGTCCTTCGTGTTCCGTGGTTTAATTTGATTTTACACTGATGGTTCCAAATCCGATATCTTGACTGGATGCGCCTTGTCACTGGAGTTTCTTGGTATCTTTTTGTACTTCATCCATCTTGCAATATTTTAACTGTTGAGATTTTTGCTATTTTCAAGGCTCTGTGTTTTATTAGTGGGGATTTCACCATAAATTCATTGTGTGCTCGGATTCAATGAGTGCCTTTACAGCCATTCAATCTGGCTCCTCAGCTCATCCGCTTCTTTCCATGATCCGTGAGAAACTAGCGGGTGCTGTGCGGTTTGGTGTTTGGTTTGTTCATGTTATCTTCCTGTGGGTTCCAGGGCATGTGCGCATCCCTGGCAATCAAGCAGCGGATATGGTGGCTAGGGGGGCATGCAGTCTTCCACCTTGTGATCCTCGTGTCCCTGTGTGCGATGTTCTGCGTGCAGTCTGTGGCCTTTTATGGCATGCTTGGCAGCGGGAGTGGACTTCTCTCCCGCTGTCCAACAAGTTATGGGCCATCTCTGACTTGCCTGTTTGTGCTCGTCCTGTTGTTTGTTGTACGTGCAGGGAAGATGTTGTCCTTTCTCACCTTTGCATCAGGCACACATGTCTTGACACACAAATATCTGCTTCGTGGTGAACCCTCTCCTGAGTGTGATGCCTGTGGCACTCCCTTGACTGTGCGGCACATTCTGGTGGAGTGTCGTTGGTATGACCAGGTTCGTTCCCACTTTTAATGTTACTGACGGCCTATGGTGAATGCTGTGTCATGGGAGTACATCTGTGAGCGGCGTATTCCCATTTTTACTTGCGACAGATGTTTTTAATGTGTTGTGATTTGGTTTTTTGTTGTACTTGTGTTGCTCGTCTGGAGTATTTTATCCTGTTTTGCTAGTTGTTTTTGTCACTGTCCTCTTGCCTCCTGTTGAGGTTTTTAACCTCTTTTTCTCTGCCTTTTGTTTCTGCCTCCTGTTGAGGTTTTTATATGTTTTTCTCTGCCTTTTGTTTTTGCCTCTTGTGGAGGTTGTTATATGTTTTTACCAGATAATTTTTTTTTTTGGCTCAAGTGGAGGTTTTTAAAGAGTTATATTCTTCAATTTCCTGTGGTCGCTAATGACCTCGCTGTCGAGCATCCCACAATACCACTCACTCACTCACCCCCTTCATGGTTATCGCTCCCACCCTTGGTTCGTAGCGGGGTGGGAATCAATATGCGACTGTGCCAGTGCTTGTGGCAGCATTACTAGCATTTGTTCAAGTCCAGATTCATCCCCAAATCTACATTGTCCTCTCTTTCCAGTCTTGAAATCTACATACAATCTCTTCCTCTTTGGTTTACGCAATGGTCCTCTTCCTCCACTTTCATATATTAAAAAAAACATGTTGAATGGGGGCACATGTCCCTTGTGACCACCCTCCAAATTCGTGCTTGGGTCTGACTGGAGTCTGAGTGCATCCTCCACTGTGTCAGCTCCTGTTACAATATCATCGACAAAGATGTCATTGAGAATTACTTTGGCTGCTGCATAATATCAATGACCTTCGTCCAATGCCAGCTGATGCAGAGATCTTGTGGCTAGATATGGTGCAGCTGAGATTCTATAGGTCAGTGTGTTCAGCCTGAATGCAGCGATGGATTGTTCTGGTGAGTCTCGCCACACCACCATTTGGTAATGATGGTTATCAGGTTGCACCAAGACTTGTTTGTACATTTTGCTAATGTCTTTGGTAAAAACAACTGTATGTTCAAAATTTTAAAACTATGTCAACGAAACCTTTCTGCAGTTTTGATTCTTTGTACAGCATGTCATTAAGCAATCTTCCAGTTGATGAAGGAGCTGAAGAATCAAAAACCACCCTCAGTTTTGTAGTCAAGCTAGATTCCTTTCTGACAAAGTGATGTGGAATGTAGTAATTTGTATCACTGGTCTGTGCATCAATTACTCTGTCCATGTGTGAGAGTTCTATATACTCTTTCATGAAATTTTTGTAGTCTCTCTTTAGGTCTGATGATCGGGATAGACGTCTTCCCAAGTGCTGCACACCTTTGACTACCTGTTGCCTGGATTCTCTTAGTTCAAGATGATCTTCCTTATAGGGATGCCTCACAATATAAACGCCTGTTTCATCACGTGATTGTGTCTCGCATTTCACACTCAACTTCATCGAGATCATGATGTTGAGCAGCGGGGCCTCTTCCACCTCCCAGAATGCCTTCATGATGGTAGCAAGGACACTTCTAGATTGATGACACTGACAGTGCTGCTGAGTTAGGACATTGAACATGACCAATGAGGATCCACCCAAATATGCTATGAAGGGCTCTTGGCAACTGTTCAGTTCCTCGAAGCCTTTTGCCATCAACTATGTCAGCATAGAGCTCTGCACCGAGGAGCATGTCCGCAGGTCCTGGAGTGGGTAAGGCAGAATCTGCTAATTGTAACTTGCGATACATCCCTTGTGCCGCTATTGGCAATGAGTAGAGACCCGAGAATTTCTTGAGTAGCATGTCCTACTAAAATTCTTGAGTAAGAAAGGCAAAAATTCTTGAGGGAAAACACAAAAATTCTTGAGTAAAAAGCAAATTTTTTGTTAGTGCCAATAATACGTATTTTAAATAGAAAAATGGTGCATTGAAATTCCAAAAATTACAACAAAACTAAGTACACAAACATATTTTTACTGTTAAAAATCTCACAAAAAACTAACTTTAAGTACTTTCAAATACAATGCTCAGCATTCTAATGTGTATACATTTCACTTGGAAGCCTAACAAAAAAAATTATTTTTAAAAAGTGTTCCTAGAGATATTTTGAAATAAGTTTCTAACAAGAAAATTACGATTTCAAGAAATGTCATAATTTCCCTTCATATGCATAGGAAGAGAGAAGTTCAAGATTGGTCAGACTTAGATTTGTCTTCCTGTTTGTATGAACACAAGAAAATTGTGAGAAGAATTGCTCACAGTCCACATTTGACACTGGCATCCAAATAGCTGTTAGGGCTCCCACCACAAAGGCCTTGTGGTCATCTTCCATGGATTTAAGTGCTTCCAAGACATTTATATTAGTATGTTTCTTCAATTTCGCTTTTAGCTCTGTGTATGCATGTACACCCTCAGCAAGTTGTAAGTCTCGCAGAGATGGAATTCTTGAAAATAGAACTTTAAGTCTGGTGCTGCTAATTTCCTGGGTCAGAATGTTTTGCTTGTGAAGCAAGTCCGTGACTGGTTCCAAGAACTTGCGAGCAGGATCCACTGCCGGATTGGACATGCAACATACTGAGCTCATCTTCACCAAGGCTCTGAAGATGTGACGACCCACTGTTAAAATTGTTCTCCCTTGCCGCCTCTGACTCCAAAAAACTAAACAAGACTGCACAGTTGTTAGCAAACCATCCAACTGATGTCAACCACGAGTTCCACCGGGTTGCAACAAGGATGGGAAATAAACCTGCCTTGGAGCCTTCCTGTTGCAAAAAAAAAAGCTGAAAAGCGTGACATTTCTTGCTTTTATTAAAAAATATCTGCTTCACATACCACCAGTTGGTTCAAATCGGACAGACTGTTTTTGACCAAAACACCAAGTAGATTCACTTTATATGCCCAGCATTGCACTTGCGCAACTTCATCAGGTAACAGGATTGAAAGGCCATCAAAACAAGATTTCATATATGAAGCTGATCACTGACAAATGCAACCACTTGATCATATCCTACTTCCATATCTTGCAATGCATCAGAAATTGCTTGTGCACAGGTTCTACCATTTACTGCTTCTAATGAAGTCACTGCAGCCTCATACTGTTGCTGAGAGTAGGTGGGCTCCACTGTAGACAGAAATACAACATAAATTGCTCTTCCTAACTTGTCTGTAGTTCCGTGTGACATCATAGCAACTTTTTTAAATTTTAGTGCAGCAACCGCTTCCTCCTTCCTTAACTTGGCCAAATGTGGTAAATAATCCCGACGAAGGGCATCACTGCTAGGCAAGTCCCCACCATCTACTATGTGCTTGCACACCCGGTTCCTGAATGCTGGATGGTCTGCTTTCTCCAATGGTATGTTTGCAAATACCATCATCTCAACTGTAGATGTTATAAAGTCCATTTTAGCAACCTAAAAAATGAGAGAAAATTTATATCAAAAGACTATTATTCTGCAGAAATGCCTAAAAAAATAATAATTCCTTGTTAAAATGCATTGCGTAACATTTTTAGGCGAAACTGTTTCCTTTGAAATACAAGTGATGATAGGTGCAACTATTTTGAGCGACGGATAATCTTGATAAAATTTCTATGTTCGCCAGTAACACTTAAGTTATTTGCTCGGCGGCCGACGTGTGAATGCAACCGCGCACTGCTGAGAGAGAGAGAGGACGCTAGGTCTCCACGCTGGTTGCTAGGTAACTACTTCCCCTCTTGCGAAGCGTGTAAGGGGATGAACAAGCCAGACTCGCACGTCGCACTACACTGCAGAGGCAGACGTGTTGGGAAGACAGGCAACGCGCTGCAGAGCAATTACTAGAAGTTTGCATAAACAACCAGCTTAAAAATGATCGTTACAGGAAATCTTGGGTGATGGGACTGAAATATACTTTGATTGACGCAACATCCGATAAACGATACGAGTGGGTAGCTTTATCATTATATATGCAGGATTTTTGCCAGGACCACTGAAAATTAACTGTGGATACGGTTTATCGGTACATGCGTTGTTGGTACAACTGTATTTATTGCTGATTGTTAACAAAATTTTGTGTGAGTTTGTTTGGGTCAGAATAAATAATTTTTAAACTGATTCCACTGTGAGTGCAATTATAAAACTGATTTCATACTAGTTTGGAAGCAGCAGCTTTCTGAATTAAAAAGGCAGAGTGTTAATTTTTCTGCTGCAGATTACGGGAAAAGGAAGGGGGCGGCAACTAAAATAGGTCAAGGCGGAATTTTAAAACCACCCGTTTCACAAACAAGCTATTTGTTCAATCATACGGTAAGATGTGATATTTGAGTTGGACTAGACAAAGACGGCGGATGTATTACAAGGTTAAAGCATAAAATAGTCTATTATAGCGGCAAAAACTTGCGTTATACCACAAAGGAGAAAGGAACAACGTGACGTTACTAACGTGAACGTGGCAGGATAAGTTCTACAGATGGTGTGAAAGAAAATGGAAATTGAAGAGAAGTGGGTACCCCTGAACAAAAAAAAAACAGGAGAGGTGACAAGAAGATGAAAATCACGAAGGGGTGGAGGACCATTTAACAAAGAAGAGTGACGGAGAGAAGACCTTGTCGTATAAGGGAAGGGAAGTGTGACTACATGGTCGCACGGAACAAAGGAAATTACGGGCGACGGACTTTACAAAGCTGGTGAACATTGACACAGATTTAAGCGCGCACAAGAATATTTTTGTCTGGAGGTGGCTCATGATGCATCAAATCTTTAAACTTTAGATCTTAAAACTTTAAAAACGGTACATTATATACAGTAGGCAAATTCTTCAAAAAATTTATAACAACAATTTGTTGTCCTAAAAAAAGTGAAATTTTGCACATTATTAATATATAACAATATCTTAATCCTAATTATACAGGTGCCAATATGGTGTTTGCACATTATTTTAATCAAATTTTTTAAACACCTATTTCAATTCTGGTGATCATGTAGGGAAACCTCATCAGGATGATGTAATTTTAACTATATCCATAAAACCTTTGCTGTCTTAGCGCCTTCAATTGCCTCCAACATAGTTTCCTGCCGCTTTCCTTTCTTGACAGCTTCAACGTGACCGTAACTCCGCACTTGTTTCTTGGCGTTGTCAGAGGTGTGATGAGTCCGCTGGTTGCAATGGGCACGTGCTCCCTTCGATGAACAACTCTAGATTTAGTGGTTTGGCTCAAAGCAGTTGTAGCACAGATGGTTCACATTAACTACCGTATTTTATCGCGTATAAGTCGCACATTTCATTTAAGAAATTAATTTGAAAACTAGGGGTTTGACCTATAAGTAAGAAAAATGATTGAGGTGCTGGGGGGAAAAAAAAAAGCTTCAAATTTCAACCAACTTTACTGCGAACTAAACTATTTTAAACATATTACTGAATAATTAGTTCTTAAAGTACATATTTACAGAAAAATTTCTGTTTGCCACTGTCATAATATAATAGCCGGGTACTACTACCCTTCCAGACCTGCAAGAAAAAAAATTACTTGTATGAATATAAGTTAAATGGGCAAACTGTTTAAACTTCATTTAAAAACAATATTGCTATAACAGGGTGGCCACAAATTTTTTTTTCAAAATTCCCTGATGTTTCCAGGTTTTCCAGAAATTTTCTAAAAAAATTCCCTGATATTTTAGAATTTTTTTGTTTCAAAAACTTAAATCTAAGATTGAAACTCATAGCAAAGCATAGAAAGACAAGGTCAACAAAAAAATATGTTACACTTCTGTTGGCTATAATAGAATACCACTTACCTCAAACCTCATGTAGAATATTGAACTTTTGTCACATGTGGATCACAATAATCACAGTTGCAGAAGTCTAGTAGCTACGCTGTTCAGTCCATTAATAATGTTTGATATATTCCAAACTAATTGTCATAAAAAACATGATATTGACAAAATATACGATTTAAAATACATTTAACAACTACACCAAAAAATTCTTAACTTGAGAAGATCAAATATGCATTATTTTATTTCTGAAATAACATTCCAAGTATGCATACATTTACACATTAAAATTGATAAAGCCATTTGTGCTTATTACTGCTTCATGGTATTTATTTGTTCCTCAGTAGCCTGAACTTCGGCTAGCAGTTTAGCTTTTTTGGCGTCCAAATCAGACTTTTCTTTGGCCAGACGTTTTCTACAAATTTCATCATTTTCTTTGATCGCCTTTGCTTCTTTCTGGCGCTTCTCAGTTTCTTCAGTGAGTCTGGCTCGTGCATTTCTGTAAGATAGCAAAAGTGACTTGGAAATGCTGTAATCCGATAGGTCACCACCTGCTGCCGTGATAGAGCCGTAGACCATCCTTTGCGCAACCAAGGTTTTATTCTTCATGTTATCAACGAGGCACTCACTGTTCACTGAGAAACCACGTTCAACATTCGCATTGCCATGGGAAAGTATCATGACGATCTTCATGATTATCTCCACAGATTTCGGGTTGCCATTCTCATGAATGACATCTCGCCAGAAGTGGTCAACTCGTTTTCCTGATCTGGAGTAGCTTGTAGACACTTTTCCACATTATGCTGAGAACATAACTCTCAAAATTCTCCATCTGCTCTGTCTGCAACAGCTCCATCAATCCAGTTGTTGTTTTCAAGGATTGTGAGAAGACTCTTCGGTCTACTGTTACGAACGTTTGCCATAGCTGCAACAGAGGGATCCCAACAAGAAACAGCTTTAGTTAGGTTAAACTGCAATGGAGAGCGCTCCAATAACTTCTTGACAATTGCTTTCAAGCACATAACACATCTCATAAGCACATCTCTGAAAAACTTGTGGTTTACATTGGGGCCATCCATTGAAATCTGAAGAATTTTTATTCAGGTCAAGTGGTGACACTGCTTCTTTGAAAGATGTTCTAAGGTTATTTGCTTTGGCGCTGCACATCAAAGTGGAATTAAAAAATCTAGTATGTACCTCATTGCTATCATTGTCCGAAAAGTGTATGTTCATCCATTTGAATCTCTTAACTCACTCTGTTAAGCGATTCATGAAAACCCACTACAATATGTTTGCAAGCACTCACTGATTCCAGCAACTGTTTCTTGAAGTGAGGTGCAATACTAAATAGTATAGAATATGCAATCTTGCTTCTTTGAAGTTGCTCCTTACTGGCTATAACACTGTCTGGGAACATAACTTTTAACAAATTAATGGCCTTTGTTGCTGTACGCATGGATTTATGTGCAATAATTGTCTGCAGAAACCACAGTATTTCTGCATGACTCACTTGTTCATTAATAACCAATGCCTTAACACTGCAGTGAGGTCCTTGATAATTTGTTTCTCTGGGAGCTGAACAGATGTCGATGGACAGTGTTGACTGTTTGGAGACACTGGCACTAAATCGATTTTGTCCTCTTGTGAATTTTTAAAAAATTCACGTATTGATAGTGTTTTTTTGTCACTAATCCTTCATAAGTGTTTTTTTTCCCCCTTTTCTGTGGCTTTTGACTGTAGTATGACCCATGTTGCTTAAAGTAAACGATGTGTTGCAAACTTTACACTTGGCTTTTGTTGGGTCACAAGAAACTTTATCAAGCAAACCCAAATTAGGGTCAATAAGCCAGTAATCCTGAAACCTTGCTGTTGTTTTACAAGGCACCTGCACAGAAAGCACATTTTTCTAACGAAACAGAAGGCATGAATAATATGTGCAAAGTTCCTAATTTATTTCTCAAAATTAAAACTGGGGCACATTGATGCTGTTTTTTTCTAAGAATTTTTTGGTGCCCAGAAAACAGAAATTTCAAGTTATTTTTCCACGTGATGTCAGCAAAACTAGTGTAGTGTGTTATTAACAGGCACAATCGTTGTTTTATGTAGTATTTCTGCATGTAACAAAAAAAAAAAACTAAAAAAGTCATTTGTATAAATGTGCCCCATCCCCGGGGTAGATATGCACCTCATGGGGCACTTTGATACGTTTGGGAAAAGTGGGGAAAAATAACAGCTACTGCATATTTTCCATAGAAAATGAGTTANGAAATTCAAATTGCCCACAATTTATTTGTAAGGAATGTTAAAGCGATCAAAACCAAAATTAAATGTATAACGACCTGGTGTTCTTGCTGTTCCTTGTCCGGCTGTTGGCTGTGGCAACTTTGTCATATCTGGCACCTCAACCGCACCATTATCTTCTTTCTCAGGAAAAATGAAAAATTTACCAGGTTTTCTGTTCATAAACCAGATGAGATGATCACCATCATCAGCTTTTCCTTTAACTTTGCCTACAAAGTGAACAACCGATCTCTTTTTTGCAAACCGCAATGTAACAAAGTCGTCATCAACAATATTTTGGTCAGAAGTATCTGCTTCTTCCATTGTATCATCTTCCAAAGTATCTGCTTCTTCACCTAGCAGGTCACTTAGATTCAAATCATCTGATGTAGAGTCACACAACTGTCCTAAGGATGTTTCAGATTCATCTGATGAATATAATTCTTCCACCTTCTTTCTCTTCGTCTGTCGCTTCAAAGGTTTGGTGTCTTCTATCCCCTGCAGCATTTTTGTGTTTTTCAGTTCTTTGTCTCTATTCCTTTGCTGTGCTGCAGCTTGTTTCTCTTCTTTAACTTTTCTCATGTCGAAAAGCCTTTTCTTCTATGGAGAATCAGTATAAATTCGAGATTTACCAGGCTGCCGTCCTTTTCTATTGTTAGTTCTACCACCACTAGCTGTTGGGTAAGGTCGTACGTCTTCAGGAGTTGCAGGATTGTTTGAACAAGTAGTTGGCAGTGGAGCCTGGGTAGCATCAGCACTTTGTGGAACATTGCTATTGCTATCTTGTGACTGAGAGGCAGTTGAGGGAGTTGCTGAGTCTGTCTGAGGGGGTGTGACATTGACTGTATCAGAGTGCGAATGAGGTATGGAAACTGTGCTGGGAGAAAAATCAGAGTCAGAAAATACCAATCTGTTGAAGGGCACTATGCCTGTCCTCTCAAAACCAGACACAATATATTTTGGAGTGAATGATTCTAAGTTTGCAAGTTTAGCCAGCTTTGGAATGTCATAAATTGATAGGTGTTTCCCCGGATTATTCAGGTGCCCATCGTTGAAAGCAATTTTCAGTTTTCTTTACGGGGACCAAGCACTGCTACGTCAAATGGTTGCAGTTTATAGGAGGGTGTGTGGGGGGAATGACAAATAAACTATTCCATTTGCACGACAGTAGTCAATGGCTTCAATAGAAATGCGTGACTCATGATTATCACATAGTAACAAGATTCAGTTTTCTATTGACGAATTTGTATGTTTTTTGATGTGCCTCAGAACTATTAAGAACAAATCTGCAGTCATCCACCCACTCCTGAACGCCAAACCCAAACTTCCCTCTGGAGCTCCTGCAATGAAGTGGTCCTTATAATGAACCCCGGGAAAAATGAATACTGGAGGATATTGATTTCCAGTAGCAGAAATGAAGACACCAAAGGTAACAAGTTCCCCCCTTTCTGCTGAAACAACCTGCCCTACTTGCCTTTGGTGTTTTGAGGCTAGAATTATTGGAGTGTCAAGGACAGTGGTAATCCCAGCTTCATCAAAATTGAATATTCTGTGTTGAGCGAAATTGTATCTTTTCATGACACACTCATAATTATTGAAAAACTCCTCAACAGCTTCCCTGCGGAAACCTACATACCTCATAATGCTTGTTTTTTCTGGTTTCCTCAAACTTAAATTTGCATTCCTACTTCGAAAACCCTACATCCAATCTTTCCCTGCCATTTCATTACCATTCCAATTTTCAGGATATTTACAGCGTAGTTTTTCAGCAAATTCATATGCCAAGCGCTTCATCTGCTTCAGCGTTAGACTGTGATTCAACTCATTGCATTTAACAAGGTATTCATTTAATTGTTTTTCTTGTTTGGCGGTAAATATTTGTAGAGAGGATTACTTAGAACCGTGATCCCTGACTCTTTCTTCACCATTTCTTGCTTTCATTTTCTCCAGACGATGTTGCAGAGTAGCGGGTTTGATGTTGAACATGAGTGCAGCTTTCCGGATTGACAGATTTCTCTCTAAAGCAGCTTTCATAGCTTTCGATACGTCATCCTTGTTGGTTTCAGCTCTCTCGGTCTTTTTTTGTAAGAGCGAACCATAGTGGAAACCCTGGAATAACAAAAAATAAAAATCACTGTTTGCAAAAATACTATTAAATTTTCTAGTATACAATAATGGAGCTATTTCACGTCAATAAAAACTAATATTAGTAATTGTTGGTGGGAAATAGTTGGATTAAGGATTGTATGGTAAAAATAATAATAAAAGGTAATGAAAAAAATAACTAAAAAAGGATATAGGTTGTTTGCAGCTATCATGGGGCACATTGATACGCATCAATGTGCCCCCAACATAGGCTGTATCAATGTGCCGCAAGCAGCCATTTTGAATAATATGAATTTTGGATAGTCTCAAATCCAACACTTCATAATTTACCTAACAAAAAAGAATAAGGAACTGATAAAGAGTAGCTTTACTTGCCAGGGAGGGTATTCTTTCCTGTTGAAAATACTGGAACAGCTGTATAATACCACTGCAATTGTACAACTCAAATTTACTTTTGACCTACAAAAACACTAAATCACCCGTCTCATTTCATCAAACTACTGAATCACGCCAAGACGTTCTGTAGGTAGTTGTGTACACTAGCGCCATCTTTGGAGCTGTTGTGAAACTTCCTGTAATGACCTGGTGAGCAGTAGAGGGGGTGTATCAAGGTGCCCCATGCATCAATGTGCCCCAGTTCCCCTTACATATAAACACGAAAACCATTGCTGCAAAATATAAGGTTGAGAAAACAAACCTTCAGTAACTTTTGGGCAGACAGTAGCAAACAAAGAATGTGAAATGGGCAAAAATTGTGCTACTGTATTTGGTTTTGTTAAAATCAGCACCTTTGTTAGAAAATTGGCACTGCGAAGCAATTTCGGATACAAAAGATACACCCAAAACTCACTTATAACACATTACAAAATACAGTTCTTGGGCTGTTCCCAATTCTATCCATAATTCCTTATATGGACTTGCACAAGTGGCACTACAACATGGGAATTTTACTTGACTCTGCTGTTGTTTATTTACGTATTGTATAATGCGTTTAGGCTGAAAACAAAGATGAATGTCCACCATATCTTAAAAAGTGAACATAAGAGAATGAAGGGATAGTCATGTTATTTTTTACGTAATGAATAACTTTTTTTTAAGAAAATTAATTAATATGTTATATTTGAATATCCAAAAAAATGGGATTGTGCTATAGTATTTTAAACAGTATGTTAAGTGCAAAGAGCGACAAAACAATGACAAATAGGTTTGCATAGGGGAAAAACATTTTTTCACAAACCTGCAGTTTCCAAATTTGCACATGCAGCGCTGTTCAGTGACCTTCGAATCCATCCAACACAATACCTAAACCCTGAATTCTTAAATTAGCGGATTCAGACACGACTGTAGAGAAAAATTCGTTAAAATTGCAGGTTATATAATTTTGTTACGCCTACGGTTTTTTACAATGAATTTGTTGTTAAACAAATGTTGAAACTGACAATTCTCTGTAATTTGTATTTTCAACATTTTCCTGCGTGATTATTTTAAAATTAAAGTAGTTGGGCTTTTTTATTTAAAAATTTATAATGCTGTTTTCAATTGTTATAACAATGATATAGTGCCACAAGTACGAAGTTGATTACTTTTTAAAGACCAGATTAAAACACCGTCGAAGTTGTGAAAAAGTGGTGAAAATTACTCGCCTCAAGACAAAAAATCCGTCCACAAAAAAAATATGTCAACGAAACAACGCGTCTTTGGATTGCACGCTATCACCAATGCATGCTTTGCTGCAAATAACCAGATACGCCATTAACTCTTCTCCATTGATAACGAAACATTTCTGAGTGATTGTCTCTTAACTAACATCCCAAACAAATTCACCTATCACGCAATACCAATTTGACACTTTCACATTACATTCAATGAGTACATCAACATTTACGATTGTTTATGATGTCGGCAGTCGGTGAGGCCATCTTTGGCTGGTTACGCAACTGCGGCAAGCAACCGTGTTTGTGATTTGTTATGGGTCACATGACAATCACCATTACAAGAACCACAAACCAATCACAACGAGCTTTACTTCACCAAAAGGGATGTTTGTACCGTGAAAAGCCGCTAGCAATACCAATCCAAACGCTAAGAGTTATGTTGTTTCCTGCTAAGAAATTAGCTTTGTTCGCTTATAGAGCGAAACAAGTAACATGCAAACTGGAAAAAGTTCAGATGGGTATAAAATTCCATGATGCATCTTAAAGGTCCCTGATATTTTCCCGGTTAAAGGAATTCCCTGATATTTTCCGATTTTCCCGGTTTTCCAGGTCTGTGGCTACTCTGTATAAAGGATAGTCAAACTTACTCTATTTACACGTCGTCGTCGTCGTAATCAGAATCAGAATGGCCACTTCCACCATGACTGCTGCTTGTTGAAACATCGTCATCTCTCTGCCACATGTTATCGTCTTCTATTCCATCAAGCAAATTTGATGTTCCTGTCTTCTTAAAACTTTTTACAATGAGTTCATCAGAGATGAGGGACCAACTCGTTGCATCCCACTTGCATTATTGTTCCGGTGACTGCGGTTTCACTCTTCCTGTTGGCGTATGCTCCCTGTCTGCACTGGGAATCCATTCACCATATAAACGGCGCAGATTATCTTTAATTGGCTGATTGATGCACACGTCCAATGGCTGCAGAATTGATGTAAGGCGACCTGGAATAACAACCATCTCTGTTTTTCCTTCATTTAACGGGTTCTTGACAGGCTTCACCAGGTGCCCTCGGAAACTGTTCAAAACCAACAAAGCTGGTTGTTTAAGTAATGCTCCAGGCCGGTTATTCCACATGCACTTTACCCAGTCCTTCATTAAAGTTTCTTCCATCCAGCCTTTATCTCGCACACACACATGTATACCACGTGGGCACTTTGCTTTTGGTAGTGTTTTTTGCTTGAAAATTACATATGGTGGCAATTTCCTCCCATCTGCTGTTATTGCCAACAATACTGTACACCGTAATTTTTTGTTGCCGGTTGTTTTCACCATTACACTTAAGGATCCTTTTTCAGCTATTGTGGAATTCCTTGGCATATCGAAAAAAACCAGCGTTTGGTCAGCGTTGCCGATTTATGACAACAAATATGCTTTGGTTTTCCTCTTCTCAATCACAAACTTGTGGAAGTTTAATACCTTGTCAGTATAATCAGCAGGCAGCTTCTGACAAACTGATGTTCTCCTTCGCATTGACAAATTATTGCGTCTCATAAAACGTACGACCCAGCCAATCAAAACTTTGAAGCAACTGTTATCGATTTTCTTCTCTCGCGCAATTTGCCGAGCCTTTACTTGCAGCATGTCGTAGGAAATGGCACATCCATTATTCCGTGTCTCGCGTACATATTCAAGCACAGCTTCATACATTTCTGGGAACTTGCCTTGCTTAGCACCCTGCAATGCTTTTCTCTTCACGTTTGTATTGCTAAGTTCAGTTTTCTGCTTCCTTCAGCCTCGCACTAACTTTTCATTTACTCCGAATTCACGGCCCGCGGCTCGATTACCATACTTTTCAGCAAACAAAATCACTTTCAGTTTGAAACCTGCGGTGTAGGTACTTCGCTTTTCCATCACGAAACTCTGTCACACTTCTTCACTCCCACAACACCAAAACAACACTAGGTGTGGCGCAAAGACTATTTAAGAGAAAGACCTGTAAGTCAAGACTAACATTTGGTACACAAGAACCAACGCTAATGAGTTGCTATCTCTATACATTCCACAGAAAGCTTTCGAGAATAATCGATTGTCAGTTATCGTATGGCAAGAATCAATTCCTTTTATTTCATTTGATTTTTTTAAAATTCATTTTTCTGTTAAGGATTGTGAAAGGAATTACATAGCGGAAATATTCAAATTCCTTTCTATATTTTGCACATTTATTTAAAACTTTCAAAGATAAACTGTAGAAATAATGGTTAGGTTTTTTGCTTATAACATACATCGTTAGAAATACTTGAAATATAAGAAAAGGAAGCTTGATAAATTTTTTTTCATAAAAATGTCACTTCAAATTAAATTACATGTTTATGAGTTATTTCTTTTTTACAATAAATATATAAGCTCCGGCAGTCAAGGCTGCATCTCAAGAGCTATATCTGTACATTCCAAAAGAACTACGTCCAAAAAACTTGCGGCGCACTGTGATTGCGCTGTAGGCCTGTAGCTACGCTTGGCAACACTGCTTACTTGCAAGGACACAGCTGCCACACGACCTTCGCCGAGGTCGCGTGCATCAGCCATCCGTGGCGCAGGCTGTGTTGTACAGGATGTACAACCACAACATGAGCGCAACCTATAATCAATAAATATTATTTTTTTTTAACACCCTTTGAAAATAATGGTGCGACCTATAAGCGCAGGCAACTTATATGCGATAAAATACGGTATCTCTCTTCGCTGAAATGGATTCTTGCTCTGGAAAATAGAACATCTGTATACACAATGATCTGCCTGACAGACCAAACACTGTTGTTGTTTAGTGTTGACCACAAGTGTTGTTTTAATGTAGTTATGCCGACTTCCTTTAACATCACGCACTCTGAATGACTGTAATTTAGCTCCAGCAGCAGTGAGTACCTTCCACTGTATCTCCAAGAAGTCACATAACTGATCAAAGGTAGGCAGCTTTGTCGTTGCATGCGCAAATTCAAACATTTCTCTTTTTTCAGGGTCAAGCTTGCTCAGAGCTAAATTCAGAATTACAGAACTCCATTCACTGACTGGGAATTTCAAAATTTTTAGCGCTACCAAATTTTCCTTTATCGTATCTAGCAGTAATCTCAGCCTTGCTGGTGAATTTGAACCAACAGGTGGAAATTGCTTAATTTTGTTCCAATGGGCTGTGTTGCAATGGCTTTCACATTCTGATACCTGTCAATTAGTGTAGTCCATGCTAAAGCCTAATTTTCTTCTCAATTACAGGCAGACCTTGCACTAAACCCGAGGGTTTTCCTGACAATGAAGACACCAGATATTGAAGCTTTTCGACTGATAAGAATGTATAACTAAGTCAAATCATGAAAACTTTTCCACTTGGTAGCTTGCTCATCAATATTTGGAAGAGTGAGTTTGGGTAACTTAATATGACTTGACTTGGTTTGAAGTTGACTGCGTACCGTGTGTACACTCCACATACTCTGCAACATATTTCATAATAGTGTAATAGGTGTCTTCAAAGTCCACTAATAGCTTGTTGTGTCCACCAGTCTTGAAGTCCTTGTTTACAAAATTCTGCACACTTAAGACCACATGGTTTTCTTCAAACTCTGACCTTAACCTTTCAAGGGTTCCTACAATGCGCTTTGAACAATTCTATTTGAGATGTTTCATCTTCAAGTTGGCAAGCTAGTTTTTTACTGTAATAATGCAGCCCCAAGTTAACTTTAACCTAACCTTCAAATGCCCCATCAACATTTTGAAAATGATCTAAAGATAATATCGCAAAAAAACTAGTCAAAACTACTTGCATACTGGTGATCCTCTATCAAAACAGTCACAACCAAAGTCATGAACGTTTTAGAGGGGTGGGCCTGGTCTAAAATGCACCAGCGATGGTGACAACCTCAATGCTTACAAAATGGTGTCATAAACGACATGCGACATAATTATTTTTATTACGTGGCATATTCACGTCGTACACAATGTACTGTGACCCACGGTAATGTTCTTTTCAAGACACTGGGGAACGTTGAATTACTAAGCACGGCCTAAAATCACATCACTGCCAGGTTCCGTCCAACCATAACAAAGGCTCCGGCCCGGTGTAAGACCAAATGCTTATCACTTAGCACCTCGTAGCCAAGTCCGGAAGACCAGTAACGTTACTTGAGTGGGCAGCACTGCTAGCATGATGCATGGGACCACTGTAATTAATGTTCAAAACTTTATTTGCTGACATGCGTGTGCAAGCACACCGATTACTAAACCCCATCTTGCTGCATAAAAAAATACTGTATTCACCTGAAAATAAGACGACCCTGAATGTAAGGCGACTCTCATTATGAGACTGTTTAAAGAAAATTTTACACACCATTTTAATTTCCTTGCCTAGAAAGTCACTGCGTAGAATCACAAAAAAAAAGTTAAGTTTAATTTTTTTATTTACACTGCATAAAATTGTAAATTTTTAGGATCAATGCCATAAACTTACTCTATTATAAAAGCTTGTATTTAATTTTTTTTTAACATTAAAAAAAGTATGGCATATTAATACAACTCTTTTCTTTCAGTTTCACAATACCACTGCTTGACATTTTCCTCATTCTTCAGTGTCACAATGAAGATCATCACTTTCTCTGTCTGCATTCTCTGCATCATGTCATTTTCTGTCCAGTCCATGGAATTTCATAGGCAGCATTTTTTGAAGCCACTCACAATCACCTTAGGCTTGATGCTGTCCCATGCTGTCATGATCCATTGGCGTAATTTTATTACACTTTGCTTCTTAATTTTCCTTGTAGGTGTTTGTTCATGGTCTCCTGCTGGCAACCATTCACAGTACAGCTACTTCAAATTATCTTTGATTGGCTTATTCTGTACTACATCTAGCACCTGTAGCTGGAAGTCATCCCACTAGAGATAACTACAAGGTCTGTTTTTAAGTCCTAAATTTTTTCCTTAACATCTGGTGTCAGGTGTCCCATAAAGGTATCCAGTACAAGCATGCCACTCTGCGTCAACAAAAGCACCAGGTCTTCTGTCTCAAACGATTCCTGGCCAGGTTTTCATCTCCCATGTGGTTGGTGTGGTTTTAGAATACCACCACAGTCAACCTGTGCTTGTCATAAAACGTGACTAATTGAGATGCAACTTGGGATCTGAAATTTGTTCGGACCATCATCTCATGCTCGTATCTTCGACTTCTTCTCTTTTATCATCTTTCTATATCCCCCTTAACAGGTACTGCCACATCGTCCCCCTCTACAACGTTGTCTCAGCCCAGAGCGATATCCTTCCTAACGAGGGTTTGTCCTCACCAATGAGTGCTGCCTCCAAATTGTGTGACCATACGTATTGCCTTTGATAGTGACGGTCTAGCAAACCCTTACCACTCACTCAGCAGGTAAGTCTAGGTGCTGAACCTGTATCCCAGACATGTACACCTACGTAGCACCTACTTTCTTGGCAGGAGGGGGTGGCATGGCTAATTAGTGTGGGTAGACCTGCTGGGATGATGTATGGAGGAGGCTGGTGTAACTAACCACAAGTTCCCTGAAATATCACCAAAGGGTGTCCTCTATAGTGAGAGCCTGGGATATTTTCCCAGGTAGGGGAATAAATTTGGCCTCACTCAGGATGTATGATTCTGCCCCTGGTTTGCCCTGGCGTACTACTGAGGAACGAAATTTGTAGTGAAGGGTAGCTATTTCTATGTACTGCTCTGGTCTATGGGAGGTTGGTCACTCTCTAAATGACACATCCCATGAGATATTTTAACTGCTGGGTTCTTTTCTTCCCCTCTACCTTGAGCGGCAGGCTGCAGCTGATGAGTCCTAGTACGGGGAACCTACACCATGGCTTCTAAAAGCACTCGCAAGAGAGTAACACCCTCAACAGCCACTTGAAACACCATTGCGATTATACTGGTAATTATTTGGATTTTGATTCTGTAGGGCATCAGTCTGTCACTGTTAAGTTATCTAGGACATGTTTTTCTTTATCTGAGATGCAAAAGGGCATACTTTCAAAAAGGTGTCACTTTTCAAATTACAAAAGGTTATTGATGGAGCAGCTGGTTGTTCTGTTGCTGACTGTAAGAAGATCAGTGAAAGGCACGAACTTCTGGTCAAGACGTTGCATGCTGCCCATTCGCAGGGGCTCTTGGCGATGAAAGCTTTCAGTGGGACAACTGAAAAGTTCCCTTTTGATGTCGTGTCCCATGTGTCATTCAACTCCAGCAAGGGCATCAATTGGTGTCCTGACTTTGACATTCTGGAAAGTGAGGTCTAGTTTGAGCTGCGAAACCAGTTTGTCATTGTTGTTCGCAGTGTACTGAAGAAAATTAATGCTGTTAAGTTGCCCACAGCTATTCTCATCTTGACTTTTGGTGTGAGTGACTTCCCCTCAGTTATCAAAGTTGGCTTCTTGAATGTGCATGTTAAGCAGTTTATTCCTGCTCTTCTATGTTACTATAACTGTCAACAGTGTGGCCATTCATCTGCAAAATATAGACATCCAACAGTTTGGCCGAATTGTGTTGTCCTACTGCATCATGATACTCTTCAGTGGAGCAAACCTCGGAGTTGTGTGAACTGCGGTAAAGGACACCCCACTGGTCGAAGGATTGCCCTGTTTACCATGAGCAAGCTGTTCAGCGAATCTGGGCTACAGACAAGGCTTCCTTGGTCGAGAAACGGAAATGGTTCCATGCTCTCCAGGGCCTGAAGCCTGCTGTTCCTTTCAGTGTAGTTGCCAAAGAGCAGTAAAGAATGTGTGCACTCAAGACAGTCAATGTGGCTACCCAGATAGAAGTGTCTGTGAATGCACCGATACTGCAGCGAGTTCTGGTGACGTGAACCTCGACTGTTGGTACAGTCTGGTCCAGCTGAGACTGCTGTTGTTACTAAATCTTGGCAGCAAGTTGTTTTGAAGAATATAGACAAGCCAATGACTCCATTGCTTACATCTCTTCCTGCGAGTGAACCTGATCTGATATGCAGGATTGCATCAACTCACCAACTCGCCAGTCTGTCTCTCCTGAGCCAGAAGCAGAGATGGCGGTTGATGTTGATTCCCAAAACTCTGGGGAAGGCTCAAGGGGCTTCAAGCCAGTGAGCAACAGACATAGGGGTAAATTGAAATAATTGTTTCTGCACACTTACTTTCCATAACTCGTGTCCCTCATACAGTGGAACTGCGGAGGTTACTTAAAAATTTTGAACTGAAATAGCTTCTAGTCTCTCTCACCACTGCAGTCATTTGCCTTCAGGAAAACGCACTTTCATCCCACTGATATGGTCTCTCTTCGAGGTCACCAGTTTAACCTCCTGGATGTTGATGCACCGTGCCTGTGGCAGTTTCTGTCTTGTGGTGAAGGATTCTGCTTATGATGAAGCTGTTGCCCTTCGCACTGCTCTACAGGCAGTGGCTATCAGGGTGTTCCTTGGTGTATTTGTCACTTTGTATCACACCAACGTGTCAGGTTAGCTGACTTAATANATATATGTACCCCCACACCAACGTGTCAGGTTAGCTGACTTAATAGCTTTCATCTCAGCTCCCACCCCCATTTATGATCGTTGGCGACTTCAACGCTCACAGCCAGATATGGAGTTCTGAGCACAGGAATNCTTCAACGCTCACAGCCAGATATGGAGTTCTGAGCACAGGAATGGCAATGGTCATATAGTAGAGTCGTGGATCACCAGTTCTAATGTTGCCCTGTTGAACACTGGTTTTTCTATGCACTTAACCAATCGCACTTTCTGTAGCCCAGTTTTGATCGCCCACTTTGAATGGTCTGTTCACCCATATTTCTGTGGGAGTGACCATTACCCAATCATCTTGGATCAGTTGTCGTTTGCTGGCCTATCTATATCACATTGGTGGTAACTTAAGAAAGCTAACTTGGCTCATTGTGAGCGCTCCCTCCACTTCACTTCTGAATTTCCCTTGATGTGAATGTGGTGGTGGCCCTGTTCAACTCTATCATTGTGTCAGCTGGGGAGACTGCCATCCCTTAATCTTCACCTTGTGGTCGCAGTCATGTTTCTTGGTGGAATGACGTTTGCAGGGATGTTGTCTCTGCCCAACGACGTGTGCTCAGATACTTAAGTGCTCACCCCATTCAGGGTACCTTGGAGCTCTTCGCGTCTGTCAGGCTCGGGCGCGTTGTGTCATAAGAACAGCTTGCGGAAATCCTGGAGAGACCTTATATCATTACTCACAGTACGTGCTACCAGTAAGTTTATCTGGCAAAACGTTCGGAAGCTCTGTGGACAATCTCTCAGTACACAGGTTCCCTTCCTGCAGGTCAAATAACAGTATTGTTACAGACTGGACAAACGTAGGGGATTTTTGGGTCAATATTTTGCGGATGTTCCAAGCAGTGTGCATTACACTCCCTCATTTTGAGCCATCAAGGAGTCATGTGAGATGGCGGGTGTCCACTTTAGTGGCTCGGATGTGGTGGAATACAGAGTGTTCCATTTATCTTGGGACCTTTGCAACATGCAATAAGTAATAATTGCTATTGCTGATAGATATAGTTAGGGCCCCACTTTTACGGTTAATTAAATGATCTAATTTTGTCATTAAAAATACATCTTTTCATCAAAAAAGTATTGAATTTCATCAAATTAATTTTATAGCAAATAATGAATGCATCATTATTAGAGCACGAATCTTTTGTTTTTGTAACAATTTTAATCAAACTAAATGGAATTTGTTATGACATTCATTCATTTTAATTAGTACATAATTAAGTGGAAAGCATAAAAAAAAATTTAGCATGAAGGATGAAAGGACAACCTTACGAAAGCACGCTTGTCATTCCACACGCTTTCTCACAGACACAGTAATTTTTTGTACATTCAAGCTTGTACTTTGTTGCGATTTTGAAACTGCTCAAGAACATGTAATAACAGTATACAGCTTTTGTTCATTTGTAGATGACAATATTTTAATTAAATCCTGTTCAGTTCAAGTTTACACCAACAAAAATTCACAACCTAACTACAAAATACATGTAAATATTTTATTATTGATACAATAAAAATTCTACTTGCATAGTAAAAAAGTTTCTACAAAGATTATAATCATACAGATGTCAAGTTTTTCTAAAGAGAAGTGTCAGAAACCTATTTTTTCTTGGATACAAAGATTACAAAAATTTACTTCCAATGCCATTTTTTTTTTATCGTCTCAGGCAAGGGCAATGTCCTTCTTCCTAATGAGGGTCTGTCCTCACAAATGAATGCTGCCTCCAAACTGTGTGACCATATGTGGTACCTTTGGTAGTGACTGTCTAGCGAACCCTTCTCACTGGTCCAGCAGGCAAATCTAGGTGTTAAGTCCATATCCACTAACATGTACACCCACGTAGCACCAATTGGTGCCTTCTTGGCAAGAGGGGTTGTCATGGCCGACTAGCCCATGCGCCTAGACCTGTTGGGAAGACGTGTTACCGCTGTACGGAGGAGGCCAGTGTGATCAACCGCAAGTTCCATGAAATGGTACCATAGTGGGAAGCCTGGGATGTTTTCCCAGGTATGGGAATAAAATTTGCCTCCCTCACTATGTCGATTTGCCCCTGGTGTACACTTATGTGTGTTGATGGGGTAGTAATATGCAGTGAATAGCGGTGAAGGCTAACTGTTCCTACGTACTGCTTAGGTCTGTGGGAGGTTGGTCCCCCTTCTAACGGCACAGCCCGTGAGGTGTTTTAACTGCTGGCTTCTTTTCTTTTCTCCCCCAAGCTGCAGGCTGAGGCAGACGAGTCCCAGTATGGGGGGCCTACACCATGTCTTCCAAAAGCACTTCCCAAAAAGGTGGCACCCGCAACAGCCACTTAAAACGGCACCGCGAGTATACTGGTAGTGATTTCAGTCATGATTCTGTAGTGTGTTGTTCTGCTGCTGTTAAATTACTTATGCCAAGTTGCTGCTTTACATCACCGGAGCAAGCTCCTCAGCGCAGGGGTAGTACAGTCCCCGTTAAGGGACTTTGTCCACCCAGGTGTCTTTCATTTGAAACGGGGAGGTAAGGAAGGGCTAACCCCCTCCCACCCATAAAATTGTAGTCATGAGCCTAGCTCGATTTGATGCTAGGGCAAGCTAGGTTCCCCCAGCAAGCCCTGGTTCCCATTACTTTTAACCCCCCTCCGCCTCTGCCTGCACAGAGATCGTGGGAGGAGGTAGCAGTGATGCCGCTACCTAGTTTTGTCCCTTTCGGTATTTTGAAGAAGCAGGTTTAGTTATAGACTGGACGAGAATTTATTTAAAAATCCCCGGCCAGTCTTTGGTTTAGTAATTTGATTCTAAGCCTGAATAGTCCCGTGAATTTACTCGCGTAAGGTCTGGGTAAGGACGTTGCCTATTTTAGGTGAGATGGTAATGATCATGATCATGAGGTGTTGCTTATAATATACTTAGTATATAGGTTTTGTATTGATCATTGTAAATTACAATCTTTTCTCAAACCCTGAGGCGCTGTAATGTACCCGAGTCTTAAAAACAGTCTGGAAACGTACGTTGGCAGTCTTTTTATTTATTATTGTTATTAATAATAAGTTCTAAACGTAAAATATATAAATTAGGAGACGGTAATTTGTGTGAAGCACGCTTGGTAGTTAAGCCTTGTATCCACTTGAGCACGCTCAGGCGAATGAGCCGCTCATTCGTCTGAGCGTGCTCAGAAGAACAAAATTACAGTTTTGGCCGAACGAGCCTCGGCATTGAAATAGTTGTGCTCAGGGTGCTCAGTTAAAACGCTAGGCTCCGTCATGTCTTCACGTGTCCGTGTAGCTGCTGCGGCCTTTATTATCATTCACAGTGTATTAAAGAAGAAAAGAAAACCACCAAGGTGGTGGATGAGAGAAATGTATCGTCATCGAAGAAACCACTCTACTAATATGATTCGTGAATTGACTTTCGAAGGAGATAACGAACCATTTCACAACTTTACAAGGATGTCAAGGATGGATTTTGAGCATTTACTTTCATTGATTGGACCGGAAATTAAAAAGCAAGACACAGCCATGCGCGAGGCCATCCCACCGCACCATAAGTTAATGATAACTTTAAGATTTTTAGCTACAGGAGATTCCTATTCTAGCTTGCAATACATGTTTAAAGTGTCTAAACAGAGTATAAGCCGTTTTGTTCCGGTAGTATGTGATGCCATTGTACA
>NQII01002485.1:306815-339903 GCA_002778355.1 Clitarchus hookeri | reverse complement strand
CGTCTCCCGAGGACCCGCGACCGGACACCTAACCTCGCAGGTAGGTGTGCGTCTTTCACGCCGGGAGGCGGGCACGTGCGCCTCGTCAACTATACGCCGCTCCGAGCTAGGCTGAGCAATGCATTCGGGAGGACCCGGGTTACATTCCCGGTCCGGCCATCGTGATTTCCGTTTTCAAGTTCTCCCACCCCCCTCGAAAATCACTTTAGGAAATGCTGGCAGGGTTCTTTAATACAGTTTCCTTCCCGACTTCTTCTCCATTCCCCGAATAAATAACGTCCTTTTACTATGCCTTGCCGCCGTCCAGGGGCTCTCGAAACACTAAATAAATAATTAAATTAAAGGTAAACTGTACGTCCCCACACTATTCTAAGGAACTATCGTGTCGTACGGTAGAATGATAGTAACTTCTAATTGTGCAACATACAAAACTCACTACCAAAATTATCAGAAAAGTACAGCCTAGGCAGGATTTACAACAACCCGTCGCGTCCGTCCGTCAATCACGTGATCAACAGCCAATCAGATGTGGTCATTAATTATATCCGCCCGTGCGTCAAAATCTTGGCAAGCTTTAACTTTTGACGGACGAACGGATGAAATTACGGCCTTTTAAACTTGCACGTTTCGTTACTTGTTCATCCCGGGTTCTTTACAAGGCTGTGTAGTGTGTGCAGTGTTTTGTTTTTGCTGTCTTTTGTTTTCATACGTTTGTTTATATAACTGTAAAATGAAATTAAGTTACGTTTTTCCTGGAGATTAATTGAAAATTACGTTTGGAACAGGAGTTCCTTTTGTGCAATAGTGAAAGTAATAAAATCACGCTTTATATGCCATTAATAATTTTTTTACTTCGATTAATTTCCGCTGTGTACGTGTATGTGCGTTTTGGGTACTTAAAAACAGAATCTCGCCAAACATTTTCACTTTTTATAGAGAATTTTTTTCGTATTTGTAAACATTTTTTTATTAGTTTGTAGCAATGAACTTATGACGGACGTAATAAGTTTGGCTGTAAATCGCTCAGCTGGGAGACGAACGTATGCATGACGGACGAATGTATGACAGGCTATTGTAAATCCTGCCTTACGTAGCATGTGGAAGATGATTAGATATATATTTTCAATGTTGTAACATTTCGTGAGAATTTACTTATTTAAAATTTTAAATAATCCATCTGATAAGGGTTTATTTTTATATAATTAAGCATAATTACATTTTTGATGCTTTGCTTAGCACATTTTGAAAGATAACATTTGTGAAGTAGGGCAGACATAATTATTATATTGATATGTAAAAAATACAGGTCTTAAATTTAAGAAAAAATTATTTTAATAATTTATTTTATGCAAAAAATTTCAATTATAAAAATTATAACTTTCGTGAATGAAATCTATATTATTAAAAATATCTGTGAACATTATTTCAGCCTACTAATTTTTTATAACACAACCAGAGTATTCAATATCGTCTTGCTCGACTGTTTCTTTGTAAAATGTGCTTTCTAAATAACTCAGTAGAGAAAATACGCTAAAATGTTGACAAAAAATTAAACTCAAACTGATTTTTTAAAAACATTTACATAAGTGCAGCCTAGCAAAATATTTTACAACGCTACAAAATAAATATGCATTATAGTTTTACATGCAACAAGAAATCATAATTTAATGCTTAATTTGGTACTGTTTTTATAATGAGTTCTGTATGTTGTACAGTCGAGTGAAATGCTCAACTGAAGCCACTTCCCTTATACATTAAGGGCGACACAAGCATGCACTCCACGTGCCTCGTCGGCTCTAAGCGTAACTGATATGCATTATTCCGTCTACGACACGCCTCTGTGCGACTTAAAGGGGCGTAATAATGAAGATAAAGGTGCAATGCACGCTTTTATACTGTTTTTAAAAAAATACGTATCAGAACCACCGGATCCTAAAAAAATTTCCAATATCAGCCATTTTTCGAGGGAAAAAAAAACTACTAGTACTTCAGAAAGTAGGTTACATTTCTCGCGCCTATAAAAAATGTAACTTTCTTAAATTCTATCCGTACATAGACACCTCTTGAATAAATAAATATATTATATAAAGGGGAGGACAAAAGTATTCGCACAGAATAATTACAATCACGAAACATACAACAGTTATGGAATAATTCACTGACAAAACAGTTTGAGTTCTTATGCTGTATAATAGTGCTTCACGTGAGTCTCGCATCTAAGACACGAGGGAATAGTACCCTACAATGTTCAATATACGTATTTTGCGACGAGACGTACGTACATACATAGGACACACTGCTTCAAATGTACGATAGTATTTGCTTGAATGTTGTGCAGTTTGCATGCATACAGGTAACCTGTTCATACAGAAGCACTGCAAGTTTGGAGAGTACCATGATAAGTAGATGAAAGGAGGTGACAACTCTAAGTAAGACAAATCATCAGCGTTCTGTATAGTCGACAACAATTCTTACAATGAGATTGCAAAAATTATCAACAGAATTCGATACCCAGTTTTAACTATTTCTTACGAACTATGAAACGAACAATTCATTGCACAAAAATGTGAGAACTGAGCGACCATAACTAGATAGTCGGGGAAAAAAATATAAATAACCAGAGTCATGAAAAGAATTCCAGGATTACGGCATTACAAATAAATATCTGCCGAACTGTAGTAACGCTAGGGAGAAGTACATCGCCGGACCATTCGGACAGTTGTTAGCAACAACGGATAACGCGCACGTTAACCTTGCTTACGTAAGGTTAACGTACAGAAACGTGTTCAGTTTGGAAACTCGTGTGTAGTCAAGGATTCTGAGTTCGGGAGGAAGGTAATATTTTCTGACGAAAGTAAGTTCAACATCTTTCAGAATACAGAATGGAATCTGGAAAACATTCAACCTACTATAAAACACGGAGATGGTGATGATATGGCATGGGGGTGTATGGAATCTTCTGGTGTTGAACTTATCCTCATAGATGGGATTAATGGGATTATGAATGCACTTTAAGACAAAGATATTGTGCAACCAAATCTCAAGAAAAGTGCGAAAAAACTGGGCCTGGCTAACGACTTCTGTTTCCAACAGGGCAATTAATTATCTGCGGAAATAATTTGTCTTTGGATGGTCTACAACACATTCCATACATTAAATACCCCACCACAGTCACCCGACCTGAACCTCACTGAGCACCTTTGGGAGGAATTTGGCAGAATAGTGAGAAAAAACAACGTTTCCAGAAAGATACAAGTAAAAAGGGTGTTTTTACTAGAGTGCAATAGCATCGGAACTGACGTTACCAGAAAACATGCAAACTAGACAACATTCAAGCAAATACACTGACGGAAGTTATTCGCAGAAAAGGGAAGCCAACAAAGTACTGAGCAACAATTTGCTACAATACGCTGATGTGCTTATAGTTACGTCCAGCATTGGTATGAACTGACAACAGTCTTAAGCAGCGATATCATGTTTCAAGTAGGCTTTTTTGTGTCATTTTGTACCTCGCTGAGTAAAATTACACAAAGTTAATTTCCCATTTTATGCCTCTAGGCTTTTAAATACATATGCGAATGTGAACTAATCACTCTCTACCACTGTTCTTAAACTTTTGTCCACGACTGTAAAACATTTTACCGCGGATTGAGCGATTGCCAACCGAGTATCAGTTGTATATTTCCTGCAAAAACGAGAATCACCGGCTTCAACCTGATGTCACGCGTTGAAAATACTATTTTATTGCCAATAACTTACTAGTGACAACTTAATCTGAAATTATGGGATAGGCATCACCACCCAGGCGACAACTTACGTAAGAATTCAAACTTGCAGCCATTCAGTCTGCTCGTGAATAATACCAAGGCCTGGTAAATATCGGCTTATAATTCAGACGCCATCCAAACCGTAACACCAGACATGCTGACAAGAGCGTGGAACGAGTTTGATAATCACGTATATGTTGTTCGGGCCGCTCATGGTGGTCACATTGAACATTCATGAATGTATGGTAAACCAACTTCACGGTTCCACGGTTCATTTGATTGATCAATCAAGGTTGTAGGTTGTTTGATTTTAATATTATAGACCTTCAAAGTTGGGGTATTATTTTATACTCAGCCTGTATATTGTTGAGTAAACAACTTACAAAGCAACATAATTTTATTGATTTTGTTCATCTAAAAAAATACATTCTTGAATACAGAAAACCTCTGTGTTAGTGCCAAAAATAGACTTAATAAAATATTAGGTTGAATCAACTGTCTATATATTTGCTTGGCCACTAATACGATTGCCATTGTTCGAAAATACAGCTCTAGAGTATGATTGTAATTTTTATTACAATCAGGGCAGTAACAGTGTTTTTTGGTGCATTTATTGATGCTTCATTATGGTCACAATAGTATAAAAATACTAATAAAACAAGTTAAAAAAATAAACTAAAAAGTAAATCTGTAACATTTGAAGTATTTATTTACGTACGCTGTATAGTATTTTATCNAGTTAAAAAAATAAACTAAAAAGTAAATCTGTAACATTTGAAGTATTTATTTACGTACGCTGTATAGTATTTTATCGGTATGTAATTAAATATATTCGCATCTGGTCAATAGTCCCTTTATCGTAGCGCGCGGAAGCGAAATATCTGGATTCGAATCTCGGTCGGGTTTTATATATATATAATAACCGAAACTGTTTAGTGTACGTAGAGAGAGCCAAATATTTGGTTTTGAATTCCAAATGTTANTATATATATATAATAACCGAAACTGTTTAGTGTACGTAGAGAGAGCCAAATATTTGGTTTTGAATTCCAAATGTTACAGTTTGGAGCAACAAAAAAAGAACAAATACTTCGGTTGCAACAACAAAATATTTAATTGCAAACAAACAATTTATTTGGTTGCACCGAACAAACTTTGCTTGATTCAAGTAAACTATTTTCTCAGTGCAGGGCTAGAACAAAGTCTCATGCGCGCCACGCCCTTTATTAAGTTTGCGCGCTCCGCCAGAACAAAACACGAACTGGAAAGTTTAATTCTTCTTTTTCGCGTCATAATTTCGGATTCATAGTAATTACCGACAATGTACGGTTATAGAAAAATTACATTTTACAAGTCGTTTAATACTTTTGTGCTGAATTTTAATTGTGTGTTATTTGGCAATTGTAAAATGTCGAGCACATATTGATAAAATACGAATATGTTCTCGACTTTTTACAATTAGCAGATAACACACAATTAAAATTCAGCACAAAAATATTAAACAATTCGTAAAATGTTAATTTTCCATAGTCGTACATTGTCAGTAATTACTATGAATCCGAAATTACGACGCGAAAACGAAGAATTTCTGCAAAAGAGGTGGAGCCGAGCCTAAAGTGCGCAGGATTTCAATTTCAAGAATTCTGCAACCGGCTTTCGGTAGTTTATGCAATTCAGAGAATATTTACATTTGTAGGAAATATTACCGCAGTCCATTTACAAACTGGCCTCTTACACAGCACACCACTTTCAAGTGTCAGCTTTCTGCACTGACGTAAGCTTAAGCAAAGGCGATACACCTCAACTTCGCCATAAAAATAAAATTTTTATTACTAACCTAAGGCGTGGACTCGCATCCTCTCGCCAAGAAAACTCCTATTATCAAGTTTGAGAAACATATTTGCAGAGAAAGTTGCGTGGAAAGACTTCCCGTGTCGTACAAGTTACATGCTTGAGCTACTTATCTCAATAAACACATCACTGTTTTCGGCGACATAAGTAGTCTTCGCCGCAAAAAGCTCAGGTTGTCATTCCATCTCACCAGAGGCAGCTTTTAATACAGTTAGCACCAATCAATTCAGTAATCATACATATACTGGTTAAAACGGAGAAAATACATAGACAGATTATCTTAACACTGTCTGAAATGTGGAAATGATTATTTTATACATTATACATTTAACTTACAATTGACATACAATTAACTTATATTGTTAATTAATTGGAATTAATCAACAACCGAATTTCCGGCTCTCTAAATGCGTTATTCTACCTTTTCAGACATATACAAATACTGTTAAAATTTCTCTAGAAGTTCAGCTCTCAAGACGTCGACGTTAAAAGCCGCCCAAATACACTCACTCACTCACTCGCTCAATCACTCAATCAATCCCTCACTCACTCTCATGCACTCACACANCAATCACTCACTCACTCTCATGCACTCACACACTCTTTAGAAGTGAAATGCTAACTGGAAGGCGACTTACAATCCAAACTAACCTCAACTAACACACAAATACCGCAAACGTGAATGACTTATGTACCTGCGATCCAAACCTTGCCAAAAGGTTACGCCTTAGCGACCTTGTCCATGGAGGTCGCAAGGAACAATATAAACACAATCCTTGAAGTAAATGAGGTTAATGCGTGTTGCGCGCTGCTCCTAGAAAGATGGAATGACCCCTAGGTTTGCGTTCAACGAGTCCTGAAGGACTCCTGATGGAAGGTAAAAAGAAAGGCAGGAATGTCCTGCTGAACCGTGCAACATATACCCTTAATTTTAATTTTCAAAAGAGAGAACTAAAGTAAAAAAGGCCACTAAATACCTACCCTTTCTAGAATTTTTTTTTTTGCAGTAGGCAAAACGTTTGTTGAGATTTTAGACGGACAGTGCAGTTTCCGCGTAGAATCCCAATGCACGATGCATACAATGGTTACAAATGACATTTAGTTGTATTCAGAAGTAAAAATGTCCATATCGTGTAACCATGCCGTATTTCCCGGTTACATATAACACACTGGGACACTATTTATCAACTGGAATGAAAGGTTTTACCTACTGCTGAATTAATAAACATATATAATTTGGGGATGATGGACATGCTTTGAAAACTATATTTACGCGAGAGAGTACACAAACATACAAAACAACGTACAGCGATAGGCTGAGAGCTCCGAACTGTAGCCAACGAAATTCTCACCAGCGTGTTATAGACGAAGTTCGTAAACACGATGGGTTGATTGGAGTCTGTTACTGAGATACTAATTCCCTCGGCTACTCCTGTGCAACCTTGCGCTGGTCAGTTTCTCACACTGTCTTGTAGTGTGCAGATGTCATGGACACGTTCACGTGAGGAACACGCTTACATGGTGTTTGACGAGTTCTGTGAGCGCGAGCACGTAAGAAGTATGCATCAAATCCGAGGGGTCGTTTTTAAAAGTATCTGCATCTAAGATAGTTCAATACATAAACCTATGAAACACCATAGTCAGAATGATTACTACTATGCACATTTTGTAATTTCATTATACACGTTTCAGTAATGTGGCTGAAACTTCTAACTTCACAGCGCATAAGCCTATAAACATTTGTATTTAAATTATGTCTAAAATCAATCTGGTAAACTTCGTAGGTTATAAATCAGAACCTTCTCTATAATTCAAATATGTTTATTTATGACGTGCATATACTATAAAAGTGACCATGAAGACACACAATCTGCAAACTAAGGTCTTGCTAGTAATGACGAGGGCGACAGAGNATATACTATAAAAGTGACCATGAAGACACACAATCTGCAAACTAAGGTCTTGCTAGTAATGACGAGGGCGACAGAGAAGCAGCTTCCAATGTCTCTCCTTTGCATAATACAAAGCACGTACTGTAGTAAGCAAAGTCACGCCAGAAAAAAAAAACGCGATGTAAATGTTTATACATGCGCGCTCTCACTTGCGCACCGCGCTCATTGTTTTACTTAGACGTGCACGTGTTTGGGAAGTCGCATGGGTCACTAACATTTTCTTCCCCAACAAGTACCAAAGCTACAACATTTTCGTAGGCGATCAACTTGGCACGTAACGCTCACATCAATAGCCACAGTGGTTAGGTTTAAAGCAAAACGTTGGTTATGTTCATTACCTACAGAAATATTTCTGTAACAACTGCTACAATCAATACCTAAGCAAAGTAAATTTAATATGTGAACTCAACTAGCACTAATGATTCAACTTGAAAATGGCCATCTTCATTATACTATGCGTTATATTATCTTGCACTAGATTAGAATTCTATCACTTATATTGGCCATTGTTAAATTTAATTCTTGCGGCAATAGAACTTGCACTTTCCTATATAATAAAACACATTTTTTTTTAACAAATTCCATAATTTTTTTTCTAAAGAAAATGTCAGATGTTATGCGAACAGAATTTTATTTACCGNATATACTATAAAAGTGACCATGAAGACACACAATCTGCAAACTAAGGTCTTGCTAGTAATGACGAGGGCGACAGAGGAGCAGCTTCCAATGTCTCTCCTTTGCATAATACAAAGCACGTACTGTAGTAAGCAAAGTCACGCCAGAAAAAAAAAACGCGATGTAAATGTTTATACATGCGCGCTCTCACTTGCGCACCGCGCTCATTGTTTTACTTAGACGTGCACGTGTTTGGGAAGTCGCATGGGTCACTAACATTTTCTTCCCCAACAAGTACCAAAGCTACAACATTTTCGTAGGCGATCAACTTGGCACGTAACGCTCACATCAATAGCCACAGTGGTTAGGTTTAAAGCAAAACGTTGGTTATGTTCATTACCTACAGAAATATTTCTGTAACAACTGCTACAATCAATACCTAAGCAAAGTAAATTTAATATGTGAACTCAACTAGCACTAATGATTCAACTTGAAAATGGCCATCTTCATTATACTGTGCGTTATATTATCTTGCACTAGATTAGAATTCTATCACTTATATTGGCCATTGTTAAATTTAATTCTTGCGGCAATAGAACTTGCACTTTCCTATATAATAAAACACATTTTTTTTAACAAATTCCATAATTTTTTTTCTAAAGAAAATGTCAGATGTTATGCGAACAGAATTTTATTTACCGNATTTTTTTTAACAAATTCCATAATTTTTTTTCTAAAGAAAATGTCAGATGTTATGCGAACAGAATTTTATTTACCGCATAAAATAAGGACAATGTAGATTTCCATGAGCTTTCCACCACTCTTTGTTTTGCTTGTCCATTTCAGAGTTCATATATAAATCACCTTATTTTGGCCGAGCCATCTTGATAACTCTTCAGTCTATAAAAAGTACTATGAAGCTACAGTGTTTTTAAATACACCTCGTCAATAAATTTTACGCAAAAATAATTACCCCTAACAGAGGTAAATTCTGCGTACTGATTTACACCAAGCTCGTAAATAAAATACTGGTGTAACGAAATCTAATGTCATACCTTAAATATACGAAGACATAATGTACAACTGAAATTTCAACACCGGAAACATACAAAGTGATAAAAAATATAATTGTAATAGTAAAGTCGCCAACATAAACCAAAATAAATTCAACACTACACTGAAACACATTCTAGGTGCGATCCAATCCCACCCACGTAAAAATGCAGCAGTGTTTGGACTACTCGCAGTGAAGTCCTGGCAGTTTGTACAATGAACAGTTCCTGCGTCACAACGAACAAAGGCGCGTAACAAAGGGACAAATAATTGCCGAAACACAACAGTGACAATAAGAGCTGCTGTGCGTCTATTCTAGAAAGCTTTGCCAATAGCGTTAACTATTGCACACTATCATGCCGTATATTGGTGTAGGCCTATTGTTTACATTCACATATGCAACACACGAGAAGAACGCAGAGTGGTATTCAAAAAATCTCGAACTTAATGAATAATCCTCATCCCCTTCCCCCACCCTCTAAAAAAACGCAACGTAACACAATCAACGACGCATCGGCTAACCCAATTCCCTAACAAAAATGTCCGGCAATAGTCTGTAATTTCCTCATTTCCAGAGAGCGCTACTCAATTTCCCAACAGTGGACAATAACTCGAACTTTTAATTGGCTATTTTAATGTACACAAACAGCTGATGATTTTCTACAGAGCTGGCAATACTGTGACACCGGTTCACTACCCCCAGACGCAATACAGAATACAGATGTACTCTGAGCTGATTTTTATGAAAACATGAATATTTGATACGAAGTCAAACGAACACTTAATAAAGTTGGAAATTAGATTAAAAATTGCCGCGGAACGAGCGGGCTTTATTTGCCCTTTTAAAAGTGGAACGCACAATAATGTACAACAGAAAAAGCACCAAATCGAAAAAAAAAGTTAACTTGGTACGCAAAAATATTACTTCATCATCGAAGTATTATAATACAATTCAGTTAACTAAACTGGAGGTAACGCGGTATAAATGACATAAATCTGGAAATATGTGTTGGAGGTAGATTCTATGATTGACTTCTTATAACTGTATTAACTTTCTGGATGTCTTAACACAATTTTATATTTGACCATCATCACTTTTGATACAAAAATTTCCTGTCACGACCTTCCTTTTGTCAAACAAACTTGTACGATTCTCACACGATGAAATCATTTTTTTTTTTTAAACAAAGCGTAGACGACGATAAGAAAAGCTTAACACGCGGAGTAAAGACTCTGAAGGTCCAACACAACTCCGAGATGAAACCGTCATTTCATCACGAGGATGTCTTTGGGCGACCGACCTGCTTCATCACTGGAACGACCGCGGTAATGGAAAACCGTAAGGCATCATCCAATCGATGTGTGCCGTACTGCGTGGTCGCCGACTCCTTCCGAGGAACAAGTCCAGGCATTCAAGGTTGCACACGAAGTAAGTTAAGAGCATGACGAATGACGGCATACTGCACTTACACACACACACACCAATATCATTCTCAGTCGTAAATGGGGGTCGCACTCGTATTCGCCGACGACTGGGATGCGCCGTGAAGATCGCATATTAGCATCACGCTCAACGTCCTGACACGAAGCACTGTGATGTGGACGTCTACCAGACATGAAGGCAAATTGTTTCTAGTTAGTGTATGAATNCCAGGCATTCAAGGTTGCACACGAAGTAAGTTAAGAGCATGACGAATGACGGCATACTGCACTTACACACACACACCAATATCATTCTCAGTCGTAAATGGGGGTCGCACTCGTATTCGCCGACGACTGGGATGCGCCGTGAAGATCGCATATTAGCATCACGCTCACCGTCCTGACACGAAGCACTGTGATGTGGACGTCTACCAGACATGAAGGCAAATTGTTTCTAGTTAGTGTATGAATNCCGTCCTGACACGAAGCACTGTGATGTGGACGTCTACCAGACATGAAGGCAAATTGTTTCTAGTTAGTGTATGAATCACTGTTTGTAGAGTCCGTCACGTAAACGACGCGAGGACGGCAGGGCCTCCGATTATTCAACACGTTTATTTTACCGTTTTCCAGCAAGACAGTGCGAGACCGCTTGCGACCACGCTATCTTCTCAATAAGTGCCTTTTTACAGTACCTCAGCGATACACTTTTGTCCTGGTGGTCGGGTGCAGGAGAAAGACCATATGCCAGCAAATGATCAATTTTTATGATACGGAAGAGATAGAGGGGAGAGGGAAAAGAGAGAGAGAGAGAGAGAGAAAGATAAAGATAGAAAAGGGGGAGGGGGTTCCTGGACGACTCTTCCTCACACCATGAAACATTGATTCGATAACCAGGCGAGCATAGCAGATGATTATTCAGAACACTGCTGGCCACACAAATCATTAACGCATTCTGAATGTCATTTATTTCCAAATAAACGGAAACTATTTCATAAAAACGAACAGTACGAGAAAACATTCAGTGAAAATTAATGGAATTTATATGTCATAAATATTATATATATTACATTAATTTTCACTGAATATATATATATATATATTTAATGTCATATATATGCTTTCACAGATTGATTCACAATGAGTTACCACCACTTACAGAACTTATTCCTTTAGTCATTTGTAACAAATTATGTCATATAAATGTATGTCCTACTCACAATATCTACAGAGNTATAAATGTATGTCCTACTCACAATATCTACAGAGTAATTTGAAAAATTGGAAAAGCGTTACAATGAACAGCTCGTGGCATATTGCTGCCCGTTTGAAAATTGCTGTGAACAGCGTGTGACTTTGACCATCGTGCAGTGTGACTGTCTGTTTCACTGTGAACTGCGTGAACATGGCGTGTTCCTGCGCATTCATTGTAGTTGTAACCTTTGGTTGTGATATATAGTAATTGTGTTACAATGCCAAATACATTTTCCACAGAAGAATACGCCGATACGGTGTTTGATGCTCAACTGTAAACAATAAAGTCTGATAATATATACATCGTTTTTAACTTCGATTTTTTTTTACACCTTTCAAATATTCCGAATTACTCTATAAATATTGGGTATAGGACCCACATTCATATGACATACTTGGCTCCAAACTACCTAAGAAATAAACCCTGTGAGTGGCGGTAAATCCTTGTGAATCATCTGGTGTGTATGTATTTATGTACATACCGGGAGGGTGAGAACTTGCGAATACGGAATGCGGTATAAGATTATATGCCAAAAAAAACGTAAGGGAAAAATACACTCAGGTGAAATTGCATTTGAGGCTTAGTTTCTGAGGAAACCGACATGACATGTCTGGAACGAGTAGGAGCAAGTGTGTGTTAATGGGACGAGCGTGGTGGCGTGGGGGACGCTGTGACATAGTTGACGAGGCATTGTTAAGGTGGAAGAAAGCAGTGGGGGTCGGTATTGGCAAACAGCCGTGGCACGGCAAGTGGATTGGCCGTGGGGGACCTGTGGCATGCACCAGACCTCTCTCCACTGGACTTCTTTTCGTGACTTCACCTGAAGTCTCTGTTGTATCAGGCAGACAACCCACCTCAATCGCTTGAGGACATCATCGCGCGGCTACATGCTGCTACCACGCCGATTGTCCTCCTGCTGGACCGTGCGCAGGACGTATGCGTTACACGCGCCGAAAGATTGCGTAGTAATCCGCGGAACCAACTTTGAACACCTATTGTAAAGGTTTGTAAAGCGCGCGCGTGTGCAATAGCATCAAANGTAGTAATCCGCGGAACCAACTTTGAACACCTATTGTAAAGGTTTGTAAAGCGCGCGCGTGTGCAATAGCATCAAAGTTCTTTCATCACATTCATGGTAGCCACAAGCTAGGGGCGATACAATTCCCTGACTTTTCCAAGTTTTCCAGGAAAAATGAGAGTTTTTCCCAGACCATCACGACAGTAATTAATTTCACACACAACACAGCAAAAAAATATTATGT
Organism: Clitarchus hookeri; assembly: GCA_002778355.1. NCBI lineage: Eukaryota > Metazoa > Arthropoda > Insecta > Phasmatodea > Phasmatidae > Clitarchus > Clitarchus hookeri. The sequence goes on along the minus strand of NQII01002485.1, from coordinate 326,723 downwards.
TAATTTAGGCACATACACATATTTTGCTCACCTCTTAAAGTTCTCGATTTAAAATGTGAAAGGTGTACTGGTGGTTTAAAAATTAATAAAATTGCAAGCATGAAACACACATAACAATCATTGTCTTTTTAAAGTAAAATCACTGTTCATGACAAAAAAATATCTTCGCAACGTGCCAGGAGTATGCTTGGTCCTATTTAATGCCTTGATTTCGTCTTCTATCAGACAACAAGATAGATACATTCGAAACATTTCTTTAGCAATTCATTATGAAAGTATGGTGCTAAACCATGTAGAATGACATATTCCACTTTACTTCTTTGTAACTGCAGTCTGCTTGCAATACTTTGAAAAAGAGGAACACAGGCACTTGCACTACAGTCTGCAAGCACCACAGACTTTTAGCTCCAGTAACTTGCACAAGAAGTACAATTTTATTGATCCCTTGTGGTAACTTCTGCTCCAAATTTTTGTTGCCTGAAACACTTTGATTGGTCAGATCTGAACCAGGTGAGTGTTCGTTTGTATTAGTAAGTGCCATTGAATCAGCCTGAGGCATGCAGCACGATAAAGAACCTAAACTTGTATCCGCCAAAGAATCACTGCAATCTACTCGTGGATTACTGGTGTCTTCAATGATTGCGAAGAACTGTTACCAATCTGTGCAGTCCTGTGTTCCATACCAGACACGTGACACTTGAAAGATTGTTTGGCCATGTTGCTCAGAGAAAAATTGGTTCTGCGTAAATCCCAAAATGCTGAACTGACATCTCCCTGCACTGGCTTCAACCACGACGATTCAAGGTCCAAAAGCCAACTTTGCTTGTAGACAGTCTTTTTGCCACACATCGTGGTCGCTAAAAGAATCAATACTTCAATACACGAAAAAAAAAAAAAAAACTAAAATAAGTTAACATAACCTTATCTAAAAATCCATAGTAAGCATCCTGCTGTATATTACTGCCATTGTTCACACAAAAGATTTGCTCTAGCGCAGCAAACCATATTTTTAGGACCTACTTGCTTTGCAGCCTGCTGAATAATTACAAAAAAAATTAAAGATGCAACAAAAATAAAAACGTTTATGAAATTATATTTACAATCACGTAACACTTAAAAGTCTAATGCCCAAAAAAGCCGCATGCGGATAGCAAACGTAAAATTTTACATCACTCCCCAAAACATGTATTCAGGGTCGGGTTATCTCTCAACAGATGAAGCATGCCGAAGCTCTGGTCTGAACTGAAGCTAAGGCACAATGGTTAAATTTAGTATACACAAATGAAAAAAAAATTCAAAAACACTGAAATGTCGAAACATATATTTACCGGCACATCACACGAATTTCACAAAAAGGTTCCGTAGACTCGGCAAATATACAGCCATGTTTTTTTGTAGTCTGGGCGTTTTTCAAAAAAGTCATACAAACAGGTCAAAACAAACAGCCTTTTGCAGAACTAAGTGTGTACGGTATCCTCTGGTTTGCCTTCATATGCAGCACAAAATTGTTACAAAGAACAGTGAATTACCGTTTTTGTTGGCATGTATAACCGTTGCCTAACAAAACCTGTCAGCGAGTACACGACACTCGTAATTATTTCCACTATAAGTCGAAATACAAACATTTATTTCACAAGTGATTGTAAATACAGCAATAATTAAAATCAAACATTCTCATCAACATACCAGAACGTTGAAGTAAACAAAACGATGTTGCAACAAAACACTACCGCCTGTGACCAGCGCAAAGTTGCCAAAAATTCAGCGTGCATTTCTCGTACAAAGTGGTAAAAATTATCGTACAACACCAAAAATCTCGTGTGCCGTTGAAGCAAGGGATAGGCATAATGCAGAAACTATAGCTTTATGGAATTTTTTTTTAATGTTAAAGTAATTTTTATATTACTGATGAGGTCATTTCATAGATGTCCATTTAGTTTCCTGTTATTGTCACGGCAGGAAATTCTCGCACAAATGCAAACGAATCCCGCCTTTCCAACATATATTTTACTACACATAACTGATCTATCATACACGTTGTGCGAGATTTCTCATGTACGTCGAAATGGCGATGGATCTCTCACAAGTGAATCTTGGGAGATTAACGAATTGCTTCAGCGTCCATTTTCTTAGAGATAGCTTCAATTAAATCCAATTCAAGCTTGCAAGTAGCAGTATGGAATTATTACAATTTCCTAACAATTCCCAGTTTTCCATGTTCCCGGCCTGTGGCCACCCTGACATTTGAAGTCGTTTATCTCAGAAACTATGCCTCTAATGCAATTTCACCTGAAGGTATTATCGCATTACGTTTCGCCATAGAATCGTATGCCGCATTCAGTTTTCGCGAGTTCTCACTCACTCCGTATATCCATTTGCAGTAGTGTACAACAATGCGGGTATAGTTCTTGGTGAGAGAGCATGGTATATAAATGAACGTTAAAGAGGAGTTACTTGAAGTCAACCCGTTTCTGAAAGTCCTCCCCTCTCCCTCCCCATATCCCCCCGAAAAAAAGCAATGTTAGTTTTAACCAATTTTGTGAGCAAATAACTATAGTCTTGCGTCTACACATTTCACATTTCACTGCGACGCAAAACACTATGTCAAATGAATGAACCCAGAAAATATTTTCAGACATAAGTACGTATTACAGTATTCTTCACCTGGCCTGTTGTTAAAATGCCCTAAAACGTTTTTTTTTTCTGCTGGTGACAGTTGACGGTATGTCTCATTGCCTAGGACGGCGATGTAATTTTTGCATAAGATGACTGTGCTATTAAAAACCTACACAGGCCTAAACCGTCAGTCATAAAAATAACGTTTACGCAAATATGCTTTGGAAACAGAAGTATTCTGACGTAATTGCTATATTTTTAATTTCAGTCCTTCTCAGCGCGGAATGCGGGGATACAGCGACACAGAATGGGGATCCTGTTCNTTAAAAAAGATATTCGATTTTTTACAAGAAAATATTTCCCATCAGATTCTGAGAAAACAACACATATTTTTGTACATATTTTGAGCTGACACCTATAAAACATGAACGAGATTATTCCATTATTCATTAACCAAAGCAACACAAAGCTATCTAGCGATCTTACACTTCACGAGCAAGTGATGCAGTACTTCTTGATTTTAAGTTCACTGTAGACAAACTATTACTGTTTATAAAAAATTACATTACTGTACTTGCGTTTTGATATTGATCATTGTGCCTGCACCCTCGATGTAATATTTCCATATAATTTCAATAATATAATCATGAACATCATTACGTTAGAATACATTTCCCATATTTGACTAATACATACTTAAAAAGACAACATACATATATAATTTTTCTTCGTGAATCCAAGGTTCGGGATGGTGGACTGTCTCTCCCCCCCCCCCCAAAATTAATNAGTCCATGATGCAATGCTGCCAAAGGAGGCCGAGCGTACAATCTAAGGCTGCAAATCTTGGCTGCAATGTTGTTCCTCTATCCAAGTGTTATTATCGCTCTTAAAAATGAGCTCGGAAATTTTCTAGCAGATTATTCAAAATTATTTAAAACGACCCACGTCAACCTGGAAGTACTTTCATATCCTGCGACTGAAAGGCGCTCATTCTGATTGTCCAGAGCAATACATCCGACATCCGAGCTCCTGTTCCTGGTGACTCAGTCGCCCCAGTTCATTTACTAACTGGACACTTAAAAAGGAGCGACTTTTTTAAATATTAACTACGGCTATTCCTCGGTTAATTAAGCGCTTTTTGAAATCAACCATTGAAAATGTCCTCCCGTTAACTGCGTGAATTTCAAAGTAAACCCTGTCTGGAATGATTACAGCAATGTCGGATGAGAACTACGACAGTAAGTTCCATATCGTAACGTCTTCTCAAAAGTGAAATGTTTAAAATGGCAACCATTTTTATGCACACCTACTAGGCAGCTACTACTAGAGTAACAAATGGCAAACATGTAACGTATTTATGTAACTAAAAATTGTTCAGTGTCACATGAACAACGAATCGAAACTGCATTACCAACGTCCGTCAAGTCTGTGTGCATGGCGGAAAGATGCACAATTGTCTGAGTGGTAAACATACGAGTAATAGGTAAATTAAGGCGGTCTATTAATTACTATTATATAGAACCTCGCCAACAACATTGACAGCGGATAGTCCCAAAATTGATTACTGAAATGCAAACACCTTCCTTTGCGATTTGTCTTATTTTACGTTATAAAACTTTTATTCCCCGGGAGCTGAAACTGCACTAGTACTTAAAAACATAACTCACTGAATTTCCCTAATAGAAACTGCTGAAATATAACTTATATGTCTTGTTATAAGTAATTAAAATGTTACGTATTGAATTCAGAACTCTACAACAGACTTAACTCATTACTAGAAAACTAAAGCACTAATGCCTTTTTGGCACAGCGGCTTCAGTGGTTCATGTTACGGGTCCTTGAGTGTGTTGCCTGCGCCACAGTTCGCTTTGGAACTCTAAGCTCGACACTTGAGTTTATTCTGCACATTTTAATTAGAAAGTGTTATTATTGCTATTACTGTATTATTGGTCCACTTATCTTAACTACGTACAAAACAAATAGTTTGGTGTGTTTTGCGAACTAGCGAATTTTTTTCTCTTTTTATTTGCCAAAAATATTTCTGACAAGTTTTAATGACTTCGAAAAGTGTGGAAATTGATATTTGTCTCTTCTAATAAAGTCACTGAAGTCATAAAAAACGTCCACTGGTAGTGAGGAATATATTACATAATGACCAACTTCATGAAATCAGCAACGCAACACAGCGGAGAGTCGCCTATACAGATACAACGTAGTTCGACACATCATGGCAGCTGTGTGTGAGGAAATATACTATAAGGTTTCAACAACTTCCAAAGCCAAACAATTGAAAGTATCTGTTTTTTTTAAAATAAGAAATGGGAGAACGTTTATAATGGAAAGTAATTACATTACAACTGCGCGGACAGGGAAACACAGCTTGTTATACCATTACAAGCTACAGCAGCAACGATGAAATATTTTTATATGCTACACGCAACTGTAAGTAAACGAAAATTATTACATCTACGTTTAATAGATGTTGGTAATCAGTAAGTTCAGTTGTCAGAACATGTTTTCTACAAACGTAAATATTTAGCAGTTTGTCTGCTCAAACAGTTTCCGAATGCATATATAAACTCCCAAATATGGTTTGTCTATTTCTCATCTATTGTATTCAAACGCGTCTTTATGTATGGAATTGTAATTTATATTAAGTTACTTCAATTCAGTTTTCAGGACACATGCATTATGATGAGGCAGTTGCTTGGCAGATGTGGCAACAGGGCTTGGCAATACTCGCCGATAGACTGATGCTGAGAGGCCAAGAGGTTCTGTGCCAGGTACAGTTCCTATGTTGGACATGATACACGCGCTATCATTTTACCTCGAGAGCCTTGAGCGTGCCGCGATCTCCATCACCGTAACGCCCGGAGAAACTATGCTTAGCCATGAGCGGCAATAATCATCTTCACATTCATCTACGCAACCATAGAAAAAAGTGCTCAAACGTGTTGAATACCTCAGTACCTGCACCTTAGCATTCAGTACAAATATTATCAAGGGTGAAAAAAACAAAGACACGACTGTCTCATTAAAATATGAAGCGCCCATTTTTATAGCAAGCAGGCCAGTTTATTCCTTTACAACTGCCGAACATAGAGTTAATGCGACTGTTGGCGATGGTGAGTTTTGCGGCTCAGGGGCAAGGCCGAGACCCCCAGACACCATTGATAAGACTTAAACCGACGCGCGCCTAAGGCATGTTTACCACCGTATTTCAGAGTCCGACGGACACGACGACAATCAGTCGCTTATCCCGAGAAGGAAATTTAACCCTTCCTGAAAAAATGTATGACTTGCAACTAAATTCGATATCTCCGGCCCACAACCAAATTTCGTAAGACTGAGATGGTCGCCCGCTGTTAACGCGTACATACGCAAGTACGCTGCTGCGAAAATGAATATTTGGTGTGTTAGATCAAAGTTGCAAATTTTTGTGTAGCCAAAGGTTTTTTTAATGCCACTGAAGCTACACCTGTAATAAATTTCAAGTGCGCGTGTTTACTTAATTCTATGTATTCACTGGACCAGCCCCATGTAGTTGTCGCACTTATAATCGATGTGTGATAGCAAAGTTACTTGTATTGCAATGCATTAGGGTTTGTCATACATAAATTTAGCTTATTTTAGTTCATAAAGAGCCATAATAATATTTTGAGTTATAAATATTTCAAGTGAAAAAAACATTTAGTGTATAATATTATAGTTATTAGTTTTGGCTTAAATTTTTGCATTAGTTATTTATGTTTTAAATTTAATAATTATTTAAGAGACAGAATATATTTGAAGTAGACCGGGAATTACCAAACAGTGGAAAAGCTGGGAAAGCAAATACATAAGTTACAATGTTTTTTTTTAAACTGTACTTGGCAATATAAACTGTTGCACAGACATAACGGCACGTCCGCAGAAAGCAGATATCAACATGGAGGGAGGAAGAGAGGCCGATAAAAAGTGCAGCAGATGGCGAGATAGCTGAAGTAATGACGTAATCATACCAGGAAAAAATGGGGATACCCCGCTTAATTAGATGGATACGACACCACAGTAAACAGATGTCGGTGGTTTAGTAAATTCTTGCTAAATTTTATTCACATTAGTTACACGTATAGAAGAATGGTTTCACCATGTTAATATATAGGTTGTTCACGGTAAAATAGGAACTTCTGAAATAAACCTGTGTATACAGACACCGCTCATAACTACATACATGATACAGTCCATTCACGGTTACTTCCAACTTCTCTAAAGCCCGGCTCAAGTTCTACTTCCAGGATATTCTTCCGCCTCATGCGAACAAAGTTTAGAAAATTACACTAGAGGTATAACGCAACGTAAATGTGCGCATTCAATGTAATAATGTTTTACATAATAACTATTTCTTATGCTAATAAATAAAATATTATAATTTATATATAAAACTAAATATAAGTTAAATTTAACCAAAAATAAAGTAATTTTATGTTAAGAGAAGTATACAACATTTGTGATACATGACATAATTACGAAACAACAGAAAACACGTCATACATGGGGTGATTTTCAAAAGTTTGATTACAAAAGTGTGATAAACCGCAAACAAACTATACAGTCACACTGACACGCAGGCTCACAGTTAAGTTGGCAGCGGTATAATATAACTACATAGTTCCTAAAATTTGAGGTATCGCAAGAGTTATGTATAAATGTAAGGTTGTAGTCCATTCACGGTTACTTTACACCTTTCTGAAGCCCTGCTAAACTTCTACTTCCAGGATATTCCTCCGCCTCGTGCAAACTAAGCTTCGCCGAGTCTACAAAATTACATTAAAGGTACAACGCGCCGCATTAGAGTTATGTATAAATGTAAGGTTGTAGTCCATTCACGGTTACTTTACACCTTTCTGAAGCCCTGCTAAACTTCTACTTCCAGGATATTCCTCCGCCTCGTGCAAACTAAGCTTCGCCGAGTCTACAAAATTACATTAAAGGTACAACGCGCCGCATTAGAGTTATGTATAAATGTAAGGTTGTAGTCCATTCACGGTTACTTTACACCTTTCTGAAGCCCTGCTAAACTTCTACTTCCAGGATATTCCTCCGCCTCGTGCAAACTAAGCTTCGCCGAGTCTACAAAATTACATTAAAGGTACAACGCGCCGCATTAGAGTTATGTATAAATGTAAGGTTGTAGTCCATTCACGGTTACTTTACACCTTTTTGAAGCCCTGCTAAACTTCTACTTCCAGGATATTCCTCCGCCTCGTGCAAACTAAGCTTCGCCGAGTCTACAAAATTACATTAAAGGTACAACGCGCCGCATTAGAGTTATGTATAAATGTAAGGTTGTAGTCCATTCACGGTTACTTTACACCTTTTTGAAGCCCTGCTAAACTTCTACTTCCAGGATATTCCTCCGCCTCGTGCAAACTAAGCTTCGCCGAGTCTACAAAATTACATTAAAGGTACAACGCGCCGCATTTGGGCGCGTTCAGTGTAATAATATTTTGCATAAGAACTATTTCTTACTAGGCATTACCAACACACTTATTTTCTTTCTGTTTTTACTGGCATTAATTATACATTTAATACCATAATTTTTTTAATAACATATAAGTATAAATTAAATTTTAACATACACAAAGGTTGTTCACGATAAAGTGAGCACTTTTGAAATTAACATTAGAAAAATGTCACTGCTCCTGCCTGGCATATATTTTAACGGGTTCACCGAGTGACATGCGCCTAGTAAAGTTGGTAACGATGGAGGGAAAGTAGTTCCATATTTTAACGTTGAGTAAAAAGTGTTAAATAACCATTTCTGATAACTTAAATTATTTATTTCTCTTTCTGTTTTTCTTGAATGCGTAAAAATGAGCGTATTTGCAAAATATTTACTTCTCTAATCATTTCACAGTTTCACTTGACCGACGTATGAATAAAGTGACGAGGCCCATGGCACTGTTAATTTTATATAAGGCGGAGGAATACACAACGCGCATACAAGTAGATTTTAAGCAGAGCTTTCGAAAGTTCTCAATTAACCGTGAACAGCCTAAATCGGTATTGTTCAGGCTCCATTTTGAGAACGAGAAACGTTTATTTGCCACTAGCGTCCGTTCTATTTCTGTCAAGTTGTTTGCTGCAATAAGAGGATCACTGTTGGAGGCTGCGAAACCACCTGGTGCTTCACAAATCGACGCTTCGTGAAAAGCAAACGTAAATGGCCATCACTTCTCCTCGGAAAAAAAAAATAAACACTTCAGCCTTGCTTTCCTTTCCTAGCTTCTATCAAATGTATGCTGGCAGATCTTGCAATCTTGTAGTTTCCCAAATAACAAACGCCCCATTAAACAACCTAAAATTGATTGCCATAAACTTACGAATAAGAAACTAATATAAGACGCATGCTACTGGAGACTGCATGTCGTCGCTTAGCGAAGCTGCACAACGCGCGAAAAAGGTAGCATACTTCTAATGCCTTGTGGTATTTTATTGTTAATCTCGTGGTACTTCCCACGACTTCAGCCGTCAGGAATTCTACGCGTATTGAGTTTTCAGGTACTCTAAAAATACTACTTTCGACTATGCCAAGAATTCGAAGAATGTTTAATTATTTTATACATCTTTCAGTTTTTGCTGAATGCAACTAAGCTTACTGCGTGTGTATGTAAATCTCCATACGACTATAAAACTTCCTGTATCCATATCGTTTAATTAAATAGAAAATGTTTTATTATTATTATTATTTCATGGCTATATGTCTCGCCGGATAATGGGTTCATTAAAGATAGAACACGTAGTCGCTTCCACAATCAGGAGCAGGGAAGCAATCAGCCATGACCTGCATCGAAGAACAACAATCCAGGAATTCGCCTGGAGTGATTTTGGAAAACCACGGAAAACCCAAATGGGACGGCCGAATCGCGAATTAAAGCCGGGTCTTTCGGAATGCGAGTCCGGTGTTTTATCAGAGCACTACATTTGGTGTTTAAGTGTGTAAGTCTATACGTATATATGTACATATAAGATACAATTTAAAACAAATTATACATGTATATCCTGGTATAATTAATCAAATAACCACACAAAATTAATAATACCAGATTATGAAGTCAATACCCTGCTGGAAGAAGAAGGGTTAAGGTATTAACTAGAATATACTCTAAAACATGGAAATACTTGGAACTGCTGTCCCAAAACGTTTATTTTTTCAACCCGTTTCGAACAGCAGTGTGTGCCGAACAAAAATACTTAGATTTTATATGAAATCGGACATGTTTTATACGAATTTCTTTGGCAGAATTAACCAGTATAGTAAAGAACCACTCTGCAGAATGTCACACACAGAATTGACGAGACGAAACAGCTACAGAAAATTTCCGCGCCCCTCCATCGATCTGGATCATAGACTAAATAAATATGAGGTAGACCGATTATTCGTCTTCTGCGCATGTGCACAACATTGACCTACCTCAAGCCAACACAACTGTCAAAGTCACGTGATCAACACCTATGAACGTGTTTGTTTATATCTTAAATGTCAAAAGACCATCCCTTTTATATGTGTAAAATACTTTTACCAATTTGAATTTAATCTAATTGCATAAAAAAATTAGTTAGAGAGAGTATACAGACATATCAAAACACTTGTTTACATAAACAGAGTTCTAACCTCAAATCCAACGCAGTAATTTGTGATAGTCATGTTGGCAGGAAAGCAGTCGAGTGTTGGAATACGGGAGACTAGTCCTGCGCAGCCAGCGTGTTCGCTCTACCCCAAATTCACTCTACGGTCCGGACAAGTACCCTGTTTCAACTGCCGTGACTTCGAATAAGTGCCTGTGCGAGCGCAATACTGGGTTCGGACCTCGTTCAGGACCAACTTCCCTTCCTCAGTATGCATGAGAAATACTGCAACCACAAGACTGTTATATTGATTAGATNATTAATAATACCAGATTATGAAGTCAATACCCTGCTGGAAGAAGAAGGGTTAAGGTATTAACTAGAATATACTCTAAAACATGGAAATACTTGGAACTGCTGTCCCAAAACGTTTATTTTTTCAACCCGTTTCGAACAGCAGTGTGTGCCGANTAACATGGAAATACTTGGAACTGCTGTCCCAAAACGTTTATTTTTTCAACCCGTTTGGAACAGCAGTGTGTGCCGAACAAAAATACTTAGATTTTATATGAAATCGGACATGTTTTATACGAATTTCTTTGGCAGAATTAACCAGTATAGTAAAGAACCACTCTGCAGAATGTCACACACAGAATTGACGAGACGAAACAGCTACAGAAAATTTCCGCGCCCCTCCATCGATCTGGATCATAGACTAAATAAATATGAGGTAGACCGATTATTCGTCTTCTGCGCATGTGCACAACATTGACCTACCTCAANGATCATAGACTAAATAAATATGAGGTAGACCGATTATTCGTCTTCTGCGCATGTGCACAACATTGACCTACCTCAAACCAACACAACTGTCAAAGTCACGTGATCAACACCTATGAACGTGTTTGTTTATATCTTAAATGCCAAAAGACCATCCCTTTTATATGTGTAAAATACTTTTACCAATTTGAATTTAATCTAATTGCATTAAAAAATTAGTTAGAGATAGTATACAGACATATCAAAACACTTGTTTACATAAACAGAGTTCTAACATCAAATCCAACGCAGCAATTTGTGATNTAGTATACAGACATATCAAAACACTTGTTTACATAAACAGAGTTCTAACATCAAATCCAACGCAGCAATTTGTGATAGTCATGTTGGCAGGAAAGCAGTCGAGTGTTGGAATACGGGAGACTAGTCCTGCGCAGCCAGCGTGTTCGCTCTACCCCAAATTCACTNAGGAAAGCAGTCGAGTGTTGGAATACGGGAGACTAGTCCTGCGCAGCCAGCGTGTTCGCTCTACCCCAAATTCACTATACGGTCCGGACAAGTACCCTGTTTCAACTGCCGTGACTTCGAATAAGTGCCTGTGCGAGCGCAATACTGGGTTCGGACATCGTTCAGGACCAACTTCCCTTCCTCAGTATGCATGAGAAATACTGCAACCACAAGACTGTTATATTGATTAGATNATCGTTCAGGACCAACTTCCCTTCCTCAGTATGCATGAGAAATACTGCAACCACAAGACTGTTATATTGATTAGATTAGAAATTTACAACAAGATCATTTATTCCACTTCACACCACGATTCGCACACATCCTACGAAGATCTCGGGGAACCCAGACTGAAAACATCACGCGCCCCAAGTAGCCTGCGTCCAGCTGCGGAAAGCATGAATTCCGGAATATGAGGGTAACAAATGCACATTAAGAACTAAATGTCGCTTAACTCCTTCACTATAGTCGTACAGCTAAATCCATTATCGAAAGTCTACCTAATACCAGTCTGCACAACAGAAGGATTACGAAACAGGACGCAGCAAGGACGCCTTGATATGAACGCATATTTCCTTGGCCGGTACTGTGGATGGTTCAGTGGCCATACTCATGTTCGAAAATTCTTCAGCCCGTAAATAACACAACTCTGGGGTGGCGACAGGGGAGGGAATCCCGATGGCCAAGCACTTAATTTCTTACTTAAAGTACAGAAATTTCACAATCACGTTAATTTATCCCACGGGTAATATTAACATGCATAAAACATATACGAGGGCTGTAATCATTCATATTATGTACACAAATGTTATCAAACGGTATTTTTTTTTTACCCTGAGGCGCATAATATAGCGAAAGGATCAACTGGGGGAAGAGGGTGCCCACATGCAACTTTCACACATGCCTAATTCGGGACTCAAACCTACAACAGTCACAGCACAATTATCCACAGTAACGACTGCACCGATGCCAGATCTCCGGGTGTAATATACTTCCATTTCAGACTTCAATGTGTNATGGCCAAGCACTTCATTTCTTACTTAAAGTAGAGAAATTTCACAATCACGTTAATTTATCCCACGGGTAATATTAACATGCATAAAACATATACGAGGACTGTAATCATCCATATTATGTACACAAATGTTATCAAACGGTATTTTTTTTTTTTAACCCTGAGGCGCATAATATAGCGAAAGGATCAACTGGGGGAAGAGGGTGCCCGCATGTAACTTTCACACATGCCTAATTCGGGATTCAAACCTACAACAGTCACAGCATAATTATCCACAGTAACGACTGCACCGATGCCAGATCTCCGGGTGTAATATACTTCCATTTCAGACTTCAATGTGTNTAATTATCCACAGTAACGACTGCACCGATGCCAGATCTCCGGGTGTAATATACTTCCATTTCAGACTTCAATGTGTGCGTCACAAATATATTACTTTAGTGGCCGAAATTAATTTGCATATAACGAAATATTAGGAAGAATGATTATTCCATTGATAAAATAATTGATCCAACAAATTCTTATGTAATTTCAGTTAAAAGTAGTTAATGTTGCTAGGTGGAAGGAAAGTCATACAACAGGGAAGACCGATTAAAACATAACAGCAATAATGAAAACTCTTGAAACATCCTGACAATTGTATACGAGAGTTTGAATTATTTTACCCTCTTTAACTGACCAATAGTATCGTCTTGTTACTGCGTTTCAAACACTTCAACATTTGAAAATATTTATAACTTTGGAGCAGTAGTCGCTTGGAATGGAGCAGTCGACGCTTGGAATAGAATTACAAATATTTACTCAAAAAGATTTTTGTGGGTTCTAATGATTTCTTGTTTATCGATCAAGGNGCTTGGAATAGAATTACAAATATTTACTCAAAAAGATTTTTGTGGGTTCTAATGATTTCTTGTTTATCGATCAAGGTATCTTTTCGCGATAGCAACATACATTATGTGAATTGGGGGAAAAGGGGGCAGGGGTAGGGACAGGGCTAGGTACAATGATAAGTTAGCATAATAATCCCAAGTAATAAATGCAATGTTGTCCATTCCATCGAGCATGGTTTCCTTGTCGTACACAAACTGGACGGAAGGTAATATCTGCCGCCACGAATTTCCACGAAAAACGTCCTCGGAATAAGGAACACTCCGTCACCGGCGAGGTTGTGTCCTGGCGGTACGAAGAGCCAGCGTGCACGGGTGTGGGCTCGGACGTCGTTGCCATGGCGACAGCACATGATCGTAGCTACGGTATAACTAAGTACTAGTGATGCAACGAATGTCGATTTTTCCACATTCGCAAATGCGAATGCGAATGCTGGTTTTTCAAATATGGCGCCAAAAATGTGCGCCTACGAACTCGAATTTTACCGCGCGTTTATAACTGGCCGGCCACCGCCGGTACAATTTTGGCTCTCATGCCCATATGCCCCGACTCTGAACGAAGTAAACGAATCGTGATTGCTGGCTTACTGAATGAAGTTAGCTGCTAATAATGTTTTCGTAAANTACTAAGTACGCATCTCTGCCTCTGCTTCTTCGCGGAGGCATTCATTCCCAGTTAACGGCCGAACTCTGACATTTATTTTCATGTAATTAAATATTTTAGGCTGACGGAACGACACTATGAACTAACTAGTCACACATTCCAACACCTTCACTCAACAAAACACTCTGCCGGAATTTGTTTACTCATGTAGTTTTTACTTTTTTAATAATTAATTTTTAAAAAACCTACGGCTTTCAAGGGTGTGTACTTCCCTCAATAGTCACCTAAGGCTAGGAGTCATATAATGTTTTGTGTGTCATTTCGCAATCAGGATGTTCCACTGCGCAACGATTTTCTCTACGGTTCCTCGACACAGTGAAATATTGCGGTTGTTCAGGAGTAATTTGTAATACAGGATGAGAATAAAAGAATACCCCAACTTCGAAGGTCTCTAATATNATTGCGGTTGTTCAGGAGTAATTTGTAATACAGGATGAGAATAAAAGAATACCCCAACTTCGAAGGTCTCTAATATCAAAACCAAACAACCTACAACCTTGATTGAGCAATCAAATGAACCGTGAAAATATGAAGTTGGTTTACCATACATTCATAAATGTTCAATATGACCACCATTAGCGGCCCGAACGACATCTACGCCANATATGAAGTTGGTTTACCATACATTCATAAATGTTCAATATGACCACCATTAGCGGCCCGAACGACATCTACGCCATAATCAAACTCTTTCCACGCTCTTGTCAGAATGCCCAGTGTTACGGTTTGGATGGCGTTCATAACTCTCGATTTGAGGTGGTGAGGGGGTAACGAGCTCACATTCGACACGTCAATGTGAAGGGGACGGTCTGATGTTTCCTTTATGGTACGCCACCCCATNCAATGCATTGTTAGAGATGGTGGCACAAACATGAAAGAAGGTATTTCCTTGTTATTAATTAGAGACATTGATTATTCATCACACCAAATCAGCTGGTTGTCAAGGAAGGGCTTAAGGCACAAGATTCCGTTATAACAGTGATTGCAAAATGTAAAAAGATGGCAACACATTTTCATCACTTAAATGTAGCTCAAGATGAACTGGCTGCTCTACAAGAAAGAATCGATCAGCCAAAGCTGAAAATCATACAAGAGTGCTACAAAATGGAATAGCAGCTTGTATATGTTAGAGCGTATTTTGAAAAACAAAGATTCGTTGTGTCTTTATGCTTCCCAGAATAACAAGATTTCACAACTAACTTCCGAAGAGTGGATTATTGTGGAAAAAATAATAACTTTACTCAGACCTTTTGAAGAAATTACAAAAGAACTAAGTGCAGCCAATATTTCTGTATCCTCAGTAATTCCATTATTGTCCACTTTGGAAAAAATTATTGGTGAATTTGATGTGACCGACGAATGCGTTGGGAATACGATTTTAGTTCTTAAACGAGAACTATGTCGCAGATTTTCCCATTTGGAAAATGACGTATTGTTTGCTACGGCAACTTTTATTGACCCAAGATACAAATTAAAATTTTTCAAAAATTCTTCAACCAGAGATCAAGTTGTGAAAAATATTTTAGAGTCAATTGGAAACGATGAATCAAGCCTATCGTCTTGTTCAAATCCTAAGCGTGCCAGAATGACTACTCATCGGATTGAAACATCTGGTTCCAGTGCCAGTCTGACAGAGAAATCTATATCTTTAAGAGACACCATGAAATTGCTGATGGATTCCAGCGAAAGTGAAGAAGAAGAAAATGAATGTACGAACCCTATAGAAGTTTTGATAAAAAAAACCATCAATGAATATTTATTAGATAAACGTGTGTAAAATGATGCAGAGCCACTTACATGGTGGGCGGTAAATAATAAGAAGTATGGCATTATTTCTCCCATAGCCAGGCAATATTTAGTAACACCACCCACTAGTGTGCCTAGCGAAAGGGTCTTTAGTGGGGCTGGTCTTCTTTACACACCCCACCGAAATAGGCTGCAAGGAGAAAAGGCATCAAAACTTCTATTTCTGAAGTTTAATATTCCTCTACTCTTATTTAATTACTAAGTGTTTCACTTAATTGTGCTTAGATATAAACAATTTTTCATAGTTTTATTTTTCGATTTCAAGAAGTAATGTTTAATGGATATCTTAAAAATTACAAAATTAGTGAGTTAGTTTTAGTACGAAAGTTAAAATTAACAAAATGTTAAGAACATATTTGCTTTAATTGAAAAGAAGATTATTATATTGTTTGTTTTTCTTCACAATATATTTTTAACTTTATTCATAAGAAGTCGATTTGATTTACAATTAAACATGATTACTAGTTCATTAAAAGATCTCACATATTTGAATAAGATACCCTTTAGGTTGCATAAAGGCATATTGTTAAGTGTTTTAACAAAAGATGTCATTTAAAGTTGATTTGTATAATTAAAAAGGTTGGGTTATATCTTATTCCATTGTTTTGTGTTAAAGCAGTTCAATGGTATTTGATCATACAGTTGTGTTATAATATAGTTTAGAATTTTTAAGAAATTACCTGCCTTAATTTAATTTTGCTTAGGTAAATAAGAATAAAAGAATATCAAAAGTGTGTTTCTGTTATGTAATCTAGTGAATAACTGCAAGGCTGTTTCCCAAATATCATTAAAATACACTCTTATACATAAAAAATATGTTGATAAACAAATATGTCTTAATCATAGCAGTTGCATTATTATTTAATAGACATTTTCATTTTTCACTGCGAAATACATTCGCAAAATATTGGCATCATTTTTGCGAATGCGAATGCGAATGCGAATGTTCAAAAACATGCGAATGTTCAAAAACATGCGAATATTCGCGAATGCAAATGCGAATGCGAATATTCGTTGCATCACTACTAAGTACGCATCTCTGCCTCTGCTTCTTCGCGGAGGCATTCATTCCCAGTTAACGGCCGAACTCTGACATTTATTTTCATGTAATTAAATATTTTAGGCTGACGGAACGACACTATGAACTAACTAGTCACACATTCCAACACCTTCACTCAACAAAACACTCTGCCGGAATTTGTTTACTCATGTAGTTTTTACTTTTTTAATAATTAATTTTTAAAAAACCTACGGCTTTCAAGGGTGTGTACTTCCCTCAATAGTCACCTAAGGCTAGGAGTCATATAATGTTTTGTGTGTCATTTCGCAATCAGGATGTTCCACTGCGCAACGATTTTCTCTACGGTTCCTCGACACAGTGAAATATTGCGGTTGTTCAGGAGTAATTTGTAATACAGGATGAGAATAAAAGAATACCCCAACTTCGAAGGTCTCTAATATCAAAACCAAACAACCTACAACCTTGATTGAGCAATCAAATGAACCGTGAAACTATGAAGTTGGTTTACCATACATTCATAAATGTTCAATATGACCACCATTAGCGGCCCGAACGACATCTACGCCATAATCAAACTCTTTCCACGCTCTTGTCAGAATGCCCAGTGTTACGGTTTGGATGGCGTTCATAACTCTCGATTTGAGGTGGTGAGGGGGTAACGAGCTCACATTCGACACGTCAATGTGAAGGGGACGGTCTGATGTTTCCTTTATGGTACGCCACCCCATTGGCACCTAGCTGTTCGCGGATACCTGAACGAGAGGTTACCGCAACGCTGGATTGATCGAGGAGCAGCTGGTGACCAGGCTCTTCATCACTGGCCTCCAAGAAACCAGGATCTTACCCCGTGCGGATTTTTTTATGGGGACACATAAAGGATCAAGTGTTTCCTCCACCATTGCCGGCTAACATTGACGACCTCAAAATGAGAATTACGGATGCCATTCAAACCGTAACACCGGACATGCTGACGAGAGTGTGGAACGAGTTTGACTATCGCGTAGATGTCGTTCGGGCGGCTCATGGTGGTCACATTGAACATTTATGAATGTATGGTAAACAAACTTCATGGTTCCACGGATCATTTGATTGGTCAATCAAGGTTGTAGGTGGTTTGGTTTTGATATTATAGACCTTCAAAGTTGGGGTATTCTTTTATACTCATCCTGTATTTTATATTTGTACAAAATACTCCAAATTTAAGACGCTGCGTATTTTAATATATTGGAAACCAAAAATTTTTTTCAGGTTGCGTAGTTTTAAACGATTTCATATCAAAAATACCTACATTACTACTGCTTCTGGAACATGCTAATATATAAAATAAACCAATCAATTTAACGAAAATAAACAAAGTATGTTAAATAGCTGCCTTTTGATTTAATTTCAAGACAATGCTTATCATTAGTTATTTGATCACATTGATATGCTGAAGTCACTTATGTCCTAAAAATAGCAAAATTGTTATTCTGGCAAATGGTTATGCCGAAACTAAGTAATCCATTACTTTAAAAGGCTCTAAATGACGCTGCATATGTATAACGTCTACAATGTGAACATTGTATAAGGAATAAATATAAAGTTATGATTTTTCTCCCCCATTAAACACCACAAAAGCAGCGAAAAGAGCCCTGGAGCCTTGGTGTCACACAGCCAATCGTCAGCTTCGCTAATGATGATAAATCATCATGCACGGGTGACATGACAAAATAAAGTCGCGCCTACAGATAACTTACTGACGTCGTAGGGTGATTTAAGACCATGCATTACACCACTTCACGACCCTANAAGGCTCTAAATGACGCTGCATATGTATAACGTCTACAATGTGAACATTGTATAAGGAATAAATATAAAGTTATGACTT
The DNA here is from genome assembly GCA_002778355.1 of Clitarchus hookeri. Classification (NCBI taxonomy): domain Eukaryota; kingdom Metazoa; phylum Arthropoda; class Insecta; order Phasmatodea; family Phasmatidae; genus Clitarchus; species Clitarchus hookeri. The sequence goes on along the minus strand of NQII01002485.1, from coordinate 307,949 downwards.
TTCTCCCCCATTAAACACCACAAAAGCAGCGAAAAGAGCCCTGGAGCCTTGGTGTCACACAGCCAATCAATCGTCAGCTTCGCTAATGATGATAAATCATCATGCACGGGTGACATGACAAAATTAAGTCGCGCCTACAGATAACTTACTGACGTCGTAGGGTGATTTAAGACCATGCATTACACCACTTCACGACCCTATCTAGTACGCTTGCCCTTTCGGTAACATTTTAACTACCGGTCACGAGACGCAAGATTCAAGTTAAAATCCATCAAGGTACGGAACTTGCACCTGTTCTCGCGCAAACTCGCCTGGCAAATTTACGAGCAACAAGACTCGATGCGTGGTTAGAACATACCTCGTTTTCTAAAAGCAAGGTCACGCAAGCTGCATGGAACAGGTATTTGTACTGGTGTTTCTGCACTGGTCACGCGAACTCCTGTTTTCCAACCATGGAAAAATATATTGAAATATCTGTACTAGTGTATGAATAGCAAAGTGATCTACGTTTCGGGGTGTAAATGCTTTTTATTTTTCTTCTTACGGACTGGGTTTCAAAGGAAATATTTTGGGCACTAGGTTTTTGTATTTTGCTTTTTATACATATATGCATAGCTTCAATTCAATAATTTCAATAGCCCAAAGGAAAAATTTTAAATTTTATAATGACAGATGCTGTGTACGAATAAAAACGTGACATACTGTATGTTTCACTGTGTTATACCCTGAGGCGACAAAAGTCATGGGATACCTCCTTATATCGTGTCGGACCTCCTTTTGCCCGGCGAAGTGCAGCAACTCGACGTGGCATGGACTCAACAAGTCGTTGGAAGTCCCCAGCAGAAATATTGAGCCATGCTGCCTCTATAGATGTCCATAATTGCGAAAATGTTGCCGGTGCAGGAGTTTGTGCACGAACCGACTTCTCGATTATGTCCCATAAATGTTCGATGGGATTCATGTCGGGCGATCTTGGTGGCCAAATCATTCGCTGGAATCGTCCAGAACGTTCTTCAAACCAATCGCGAACAGTTGTGGCCCGGTGACATGGCGCATTGTCATCCATAAAAATTCCATTGTTGTTTGGGTACATGAAGTCCATGAATGGCTGCAAGTGGTCTCCAAGTAGCTGAA
>NQII01002485.1:288430-304065 GCA_002778355.1 Clitarchus hookeri | reverse complement strand
CCCCCCACAAACACATAAAATTGTAAGTATGAACTAAACTCGCAGCTGTTTTTAAGACTTGCCAAGTCGCCCCCCGCAAGCCCTAGTTCCCATAACTTTCCCCCTCTCCGACCTTGCCTGCACAGATGTAATGGGATGAGGTAGCAGTGATGCTGCTACCTAGTAATGTCCCTTTTACTAAGGAATTTTGAAGCCGGTTAGGTTATAGACTGGACGGGAATTTATTAGACCCCCGCCAAGTCTTTTATTGTATACAAGCGGATTCAAAACCTGAGTAAGCCCGTAATTTTACTCGCGATAGGTCTGGGTAAGGCGTTGCCTGCAGTGAAATGAGATGGTGGTGATTTTATGATCATGAGTTGTCTAATATGTATTAATATAGTCTCGTTAGATAATTATTCTCATAATCAACCACTTCGCAAATTTCCTTAGGCACTGTGTAGTACTCGAGTACTGAGAAAGTTGAAAACTTACGGTAGCAGCATAATAATTGACAGTAATTAGAAAGTAACAATGAATTGTAACTAGTAGTTCCATTTTACGTTAATTTTAATTTATATGAAAGAAATATGAGGCAGTATTTAATTAAAAACTTGTATTTTAAAAACTTTGCTAGTGCTTCACGTAAGAAAGGAGACAGAGCTGCCATCTCCGGGTGGAGAAACCGTTACCCCGCCCCCCAGCGGAGAGGTCGGCCAATCAGAGCAGACCCTGCTGGATTATTTCGTTAAATACATTTTCGGAGTAGAAATTTGCTTTAAAAACTTTGATCTGTCTTTAAATTAAGGGGGAAAACTTTAAAATGTGTTAAAAATATAGTTAATGGGTTATTAACATGTTTAGATTACAAGAAAGTTGCCTTGTGAACTTAGTGTTTCAATAATAAGAGGCGTTTTAGTACTGGCTGAAGGCCAGTTTAAGTGAATTTATTTGTTTTAAACCTGTAGTTGGGGCATTTTAGGACGTTTATTTCGTGAATTAATGGCTGGGGAATAATTACCTAATCTTCCAATAACGGGATTGTTATGTGAGGCAAGTTTATCATAGAAATTGTTGTTTTGGAAAGTTCGTTGTGCAAATCAACTGTTCTAGTGAATCGACGTGCGTTTCCAATTATTCTTAGATATTTGTTCTGAACTACTTGAAGATGGTTAATTAAAACTTTAGCTGAATTTCCCCAGACTTCTTTTCCGTGCATCTTAGCAGATCTAACAATGACAGTGTAGGTTAAAAGCTTTAATAAAGTTGGGAGTTTAGGATTTTTAAGCAGTGGGTAAAGTTGTCTGATTTTTCCGTTTGCTGCATTTTTAATAACATTAATATGAATATTCCAGCGGAGTTTGTTATCAATAGTTAAACCTAAATATTTGGCCGTTAGACTGAACGGAATTTCAACATTGACATATTTGATTGACTTTACTTGTAGTTCTTTAATGCGCCTAGTGATTAGCAGGGCCTGAGATTTTTCCGCATTGATTTCAATCTTCCAGCGCTCGCACCACTGACCGAGTTTATCCATCTGTAGTTGGATACGTAAATATGCGCATGGCAATTACTTATCTCTGGCGTATATTACTGTGTCGTCGGCGTACATCTGAACTTTAGTATAAGAACTGGGTATATCTGCAGTGTAAATATTATAGAGAAACGGTGACAGGGGCGGATCCCTGAGGCACACCTGCTGAGAGAGGTCTGGCAGAAGAATCTGAGGATTCGCGGTTTGTAAAATAGCTGCTCAATAAATGAGTATAAGTCTGGGAATTTGAAGTTGATTAGTTTTTGAAGTAGGCCCGGGATCCATACTTTATCAAAAACTTTTGCAATATCTAGAAATATAGCTATTGTGTTTTTCCTGATTAAGAACTAAGGTTGTAACCGTGACGAAGTTAGATAGTGCGTGGGTTTTTTAGTGGCCAGATTTAAATCCAAATTGAGTATTGGGAATGACGCGTTTGATTTCTGCATGTGTTTTTAGTCTTGTGAGAAGCATTTCTAAAAAAAATTTACTTAGAGAACTTAGCAGTGATAGGCGCCAGTTTTAAGGGAGGCGGGGGTATTTTCCAGGTTTTGGTATAGTNCTTAGCAGATCTAACAATGACAGTGTAGGTTAAAAGCTTTAATAAAGTTGGGAGTTTAGGATTTTTAAGCAGTGGGCAAAGTTGTCTGATTTTTCCGTTTGCTGCATTTTTAATAACATTAATATGAATCTTCCAGCGGAGTTTGTTATCAATAGTTAAACCTAAATATTTGGCCGTTAGACTGAACGGAATTTCAACATTGACATATTTGATTGACTTTACTTGTAGTTCTTTAATGCGCCTAATGATTAGCAGGGCCTGAGATTTTTCCGCATTGATTTCAATCTTCCAGCGCTCGCACCACTGACCGAGTTTATCCATCTGTAGTTGGATACGTAAATATGCGCATGGCAATGACTTATCTCTGGCGTATATTACTGTGTCGTCGGCGTACATCTGAACTTTAGCATAAGAACTGGGTATATCTGCAGTGTAAATATTATAGAGAAACGGTGACAGGGGCGGATCCCTGAGGCACACCTGCTGAGAGAGGTCTGGCAGAAGAATCTGAGGATTCGCGGTTTGTAAAATAGCTGCTCAATAAATGAGTATAAGTCTGGGAATTTGAAGTTGATTAGTTTTTGAAGTAGGCCCGGGATCCATACTTTATCAAAAACTTTTGCAATATCTAGAAATATAGCTATTGTGTTTTTCCTGATTAAGAACTAAGGTTGTAACCGTGACGAAGTTAGATAGTGCGTGGGTTTTTTAGTGGCCAGATTTAAATCCTAATTGAGTATTGGGAATGACGCGTTTGATTTCTGCATGTGTTTTTAGTCTTGTGAGAAGCATTTCTAAAAAAATTTTACTTAGAGAACTTAGCAGTGATAGGCGCCAGTTTTAAGGGAGGCGGGGGTATTTTCCAGGTTTTGGTATAGTTGTTACTTCTGCCCGTTTCCAGTCCGTAGGAAAGTGATTAAATTTTGATATTGCGTTGTATATGTTTATACTTATGCAGAGGGCTGAGTATGGTAAATGTGTAATTAGTTTATATGCTATTTTATCATGCCTCGGAGCTTTTTAAAGGGTGGACTGATTTTAAGATAAGTAATAATTCTGGTAAGGCTACAAGTTCTGGCATTTTCTTGGGTTTTTTTTTGTAAGAAAAGCTGCCGTCGTTTTACTAACGTCCCGAGTGAAGTTAGGGTCTCCGAGGTCTAAATTCGGTGTGAATTGGTAGGCAAGTGAGTCAGCTATAGCTTCTGCCTTATCTATGGGCGCATATTTTAAGCCTGACGGAGCTAAAATGAGGACAGAAGTTTTTGAAGCATTTTTACCTCGAAGAATTTTTAANGCGCATATTTTAAGCCTGACGGAGCTAAAATGAGGACAGAAGTTTTTGAAGCATTTTTACCTCGAAGAATTTTTAAGATTAGGTAAAAGTTTTTAACGTTATCTGCTATTTCTGTTACAACAGTTTCCCATTTAGTTATGCGTAATTTTTCTAATTTGGAGCGTAAGTCTTTTTTACGTTTATTAAATCTGGCTTTTAATTCTGGGGTTCTGTACTGTTGGCATTCGTGCCTGGCATGACGTTTTCCAGCCAGCAATAAGGCTATAACCGGGTAGTTTTGTTTTAAAAATTGCCGCCTGGAAAGGAACTGGGTATTTTTATTTAATTGAATTTTAATCGTGTTTGGGAATATTTGTAATGCCTGTTATATTTCGTCTTTGTATTTAATTTATATTTGCTGTTCCGCGAATATTTCTTCCAGGTCAGCTTTAAAATTGTCCCAATTAGTTGGCGACAGATAATTAAAAATAACTTCGGGATGTTTAACTAAGTGTGTGCTGATTTTACAAAATACTGGCGAGTGATCTGAGTCTAATTCGTCCAGGACTGACAATTCTAATATTGGATTAGTTAGGTTAGTCAGAATAATGTATAAAGCATCCGGCTGGAATCTGTAATTTTCCGGGAAGTATGTTGGCCTGTCCGGGGTATGAACTAAGTAGCTATGTTGTTGGGAGTGACGGAAAAGAGTCACGCCTCTCGCGTTATTTTGCCTGCTGTGCCACTCTGTATGTTTTGCGTTTAGGTCCCCCTGCGAGTAGAAACTGCTGTTGCTGCGCGGTGATTTTGTCCAGACCTGCTTCTAAAAGTGGTTTACTGGGTGATTTATAGGCTGAAATTAATGTAATATGGCCGGAGTCAGTTTCAATATTAATTAATGTGGACTCTAGGTTCTCGCAGTCTGGGTTTCCGTTTAAATGGTGGTGAATTTTACTATGAATTAATATCATAGCACAGCCTTCTTTATTTACTCTATCGTTTCTATAAGTTACGTAATTTTAAATTGCAAATTTCTTATGAGGTTTTAAGTTTGTATCCTGAATTAAAGCAGCTTCTATTCCATACGTTTCCAGTAGTCTTTCTAATTCACAAAGTTGGCGAAACACGCCGTTGCTGTTCCAATACAGAAGGGAGAGCGTACCAGGGGCTTGCTGGATGTTTTGACCCGTCAGGGAGCGACTCGGAACGTCGTGAGGGCCTCCAACAGCAGCATCGTCTCGGTCATGGGGTCATGGGGTTTGTTTCGCTGCCTCCATGTAGGAACGGAAGTGCGCCATGACTGCCGTGAAATTGGCTTCCCGCAGGAAGTCCTAGATATCGCGCATGATGTTACCCATTTCATCCAATGATGGGGCAGGTTTAGTGGTGTGGGAGGGGCGAAGGCGCGTGTTTCCTGGCTTTGAGTTGCAGCAGGGGGTGGTGTGGAGAGTGTGTAGGACTGTATGGGCGCTCTGGTTGCGCTGGCATAGGGATGGGTCTCTGGCAGGGCCCGTGCATTCAGTATCTTGGGATACATTGAGAGGTCGCGTCCGGGAGGAGGGACTGCAGCAACAGCCAGTCGTGTTCGCTCCCTTGCTTCAGTTCTGCGCTTGGCAGCTGCTTGCCGGTGCTGTGCGATTTCCACCACCCTCGGGCACTGCTTGGAGGTGGCTAAGTAAAGCCTTGGCAGTTGCAGCACTGCGGGTTGGGGTTGTGTTTGGTGCACGCATTCAATGTGTGTGGACCAGAGCAGCGGGGGCAAACAACAGGCAGATTGCAGAAGTTTTTTGTGTGGTCAAGAGCGTTGCAGTTCTTACATTAAGCTACGTTGGGTAGCAGCTTGCGGTAGGGCGGGGGTGAACCACTGTCATGTTGAGCCGGGTTACTTCAGTGAGTGGGGGCAGAGTGTCATTGCGTGCGGCTGTCACGCAGAAAAGTCGCAGCGGAACCAGCCATGTTTGTGTGAGATTGGAGAGATTCTGTTTTTCCGTGTGGAACTGGCACACGTCCAGTATTGTGTATCCACGCTCCGAAAGCGCTTGTCTGATTGTTTCTTTGTCTGTGTCCACCGGCAGGTCGATCACGACTTTCTGGGGTTGATCCACGGAGGTAGAGAATGTGAAGTACGGGATGTGGCTGGCTTTGAGGAGGTCTTTGGCTGCGTTATACTTCTGCATGTCTGCAGCCATGACGTGAAGACCGTTGCGGGCCATGGAGGCGGTGAAACCTGTTCCGTGGATCGCACGAAGTACGGTGACTAGGAAGCTGTATCGGTTTGTTTCCCGAACTACCAGTCTGTACGATGTTCGTTTGTTGCTAAAGGTGGACCGCAGCTTGTGTTTTTGTGGGAAGAGGGCCTGAATGTCCGGGNGGGGGGGAATTCTGGGAGTCGCGGACGTCCCGCAGGGCGTCGAACCGGTTTGAAACCTGTCCTACGAACTGCGCTTCCTCTGGAAGCGAGTTGCGGCGTTTCTTGGATGTTTGTCTGGTCGCAACCAGTTGTTGCCTTGTTTCCGTTTCCATTTCCATTTCTAAGTTCAATTCCGCCTGGCTCTCGCTCAGGCGCAAACGAACGTCATGCCATTCCGGCGATCCCACNTTTCCATTTCTAAGTTCAATTCCGCCTGGCTCTCGCTCAGGCGCAAACGAACGTCATGCCATTCCGGCGATCCCACTTCCAGCAGTCCAGTGTCTCCAGATTCCATTTAGTGGTCTTCTGGGGAGGGGGGTTATTCTCCGCTGTTGTGTGTGAAATTAATTCAGGGGCTGGAACTGTTTTCAATACCATTCCGTGATGTGTGACCAGGACGGAGCCTGGTGGGAGATTTAATGGCGTGGAGGTCAGCTGGACCTGCTGGGGGAGGCCATCCGCCGTCGCCGAGTTCGCAGTCCCTTCCAGGGCCTGGGGTGTGCTGTAACAGCAACTATTATTTATCGTAATAACAATTACGTATGCGTAAATAATTTTTGTGCCTAGGTCGCTGAACAGACACTTGCCGCTGACCCCAAGGGGCTAAGTTCGATCTCTGTGAGGAGAGTGGCAGACACTGCCGTAGTGTGGAGGTTTCCTCTGAGTGCTCCTGTTTCCTCCCCCGTCTTCATTCCACCGCTGCACTGTCCCATAATTTCTCATCCATTCTTCTGGCTGATCGGAACGCGGCTCCGCTTCGCGCCAGCCTCCCCTCACGCATAATGATTCTGCCTGTGTTTTTATTCTAATCATGGTTTTTATTACGTATTCTTGACATTTCTTCCATTGTTACAGGCTATTTGCGGTAAAATTAGCACTTTTTAAGACTCTGCAAAATTTTTCCTTTCAACCAATGTTTATCTTTTCGCCACGTTTTAATATAAATATTGCCACGTGACTAATAAACACAGCGTATATATTTCACCACTCTCAAAAGTTAACGTATGAGGCTGCAATAAAATATATTTATTAGTGGTCAATGCTTGTTGGCAGGGCCTTAAAGAGTGCTCACTTTATCGTGAATAGACTATATCAATAATTCAAGAAAGGATGCTGGGCACGTGCGCAGACGGAGATCAGTCTAACGTCATCCAAGGCCGGTAGCATGTGCGCGGGTCTGGCCGCCGACCAGTCACACGCGGCGCCGACGGCGACGGCGGCCAATCACGACGTTGACGGCAAACATTGTGCGTCACTGTTCCGCCATTAGTCATGGACGCGATACGCGCAGGAGCGCGCACGGACGCGCCATGCTTCTGTCATTCCACGCCAAGGAAGTTCCGAGCTCATTAATTCCTCAGCTCCCCGACGGAGGAGTTCCACGAAGCCCGCCGACTACAGGTGACGTGGGCCCGCGGTCGAGTAGTAGTCAAACTAGTTGACAGAGATTTGGGCGGCTTTTAACATCGATGTCTTGAGAGCCGATGAGGGTGAAATGGGACGAGAATGGAGTAGTGCTGGAATACAAGGGCGGGAGAAACGGGAGATCCCCGAGAAAACCCACCGACTAACGGCATCGTTCGGCACGGTTTCCACTTGCAAAAATCCGGGAGTGGCCCAGCCGGGGATTGAACCCGGTTCGCCTAGGTGGGAGGCGAGCAGTCTAACCGCTAAGCCACCGCGGCCCCCAGTAGTCAAACTACTCGTCTCCCGCCAAGAAGAAACGGGTTCCTTTCCCAGCGCAGGTGCCTGGATTACCGCACACCGGCGAGTTTCCTAGGGATTCTCCCGTTTCCCCCGCTCTTGCATTCCACCACTGCTCCATCTTCATCTAGTTTCACTTTCACCGGCGCTCAATAACTCGCTGCTAAGCGCCGATCAACAGTCTCTCGATAAATACAATACAGGTGACTTTCACATCACAGTGCACTGTCTCGCGAAACTTGCGAATTGTGTTACTTTTGTTGTGTTTAATCAAATTTGTCGTATTTTTATTTGCGTCTTCTTTTTTTTTTTTGTCGTGTTTATTTTATCGTCTGGATCGTTCTGATTCACCCTCACATAGGTTGTACTGTTTGTGAAATGTTTTCTCTTGTGCCTGATTCAAGCATGTCGTGTTTCCGTGTCTTCTTTGTTAGCGTCCTGTTTTTATTTTCCACTGGGTCATTTTCATTGCTCCTTGCTTCTTGATTTATTTTGTATTTAGTGTGGTAATATGTACGTATGTGTGTGTACACAAACACATTACACACATACACACCTTACATATANCGGGAATTGAACCCGGTTCGCCTAGGTGGGAGGCGGGCAGTCTAACCGCTCAGCCACCGCGGCCCCCAGTAGTCAAACTACTCGTCTCCCGCCAAGAAGAAACGGGTTCCTTTCCCAGCGCAGGTGCCTGGATTACCGCACACCGGCGAGTTTCCTAGGGATTCTCCCGTTTCCCCCGCTCTTGCATTCCACCACTGCTCCATCTTCATCTAGTTTCACTTTCACCGGCGCTCAATAACTCGCTGCTAAGCGCCGATCAACAGTCTCTCGATAAATACAATACAGGTGACTTTCACATCACAGTGCACTGTCTCGCGAAACTTGCGAATTGTGTTACTTTTGTTGTGTTTAATCAAATTTGTCGTATTTTTATTTGCGTCTTCTTTTTTTTTTTTGTCGTGTTTATTTTATCGTCTGGATCGTTCTGATTCACCCTCACATAGGTTGTACTGTTTGTGAAATGTTTTCTCTTGTGCCTGATTCAAGCATGTCGTGTTTCCGTGTCTTCTTTGTTAGCGTCCTGTTTTTATTTTCCACTGGGTCATTTTCATTGCTCCTTGNAGCATGTCGTGTTTCCGTGTCTTCTTTGTTAGCGTCCTGTTTTTATTTTCCACTGGGTCATTTTCATTGCTCCTTGATTTATCTTTGTATTTAGTGTGGTAATATGTACGTATGTGTGTGTACACAAACACATTACACACACACACACCTTACATATACNTTTGTATTTAGTGTGGTAATATGTACGTATGTGTGTGTACACAAACACATTACACACACACACACCTTACATATACAGTGGTTCACATTAATATTCGGCTACCTATGATTATCGTAGTTGCATGGCCTTATGTTACATTAGAAATGAAGATAAACATAAATCATATTGCACAATCATTCTTGTGTGCAGATTTTCTATGGGATTCAGGTCTTGACAATGTACGAATTTTGTTTTGGGTCATTATCTTGGCAGAACTTAACGTGTTCCTAATGTCCAGATTATCAGCACTCTTGTGTAGGTTTACTTTCAGGATGTTGAGATAGTCCTCCTTTATATTGTTCCATCGACACGTACAGCCTCTCCAACACCTGCCGAAGATATACAGCCCCAGATCATAATACTACCTCAACTGTGTTTCACAATAGGTTGTATGTTCCCAGGTTTTAGCTCCTCATTTGGCTTGCGCCATACTGTTACCCTGCCNGTGTTTCACAATAGGTTGTATGTTCCCAGGTTTTAGCTCCTCATTTGGCTTGCGCCATACTGTTACCCTGCCATCTAGGCCAAACACATTCAATTTCGTCTCATCAGCAAAAATAACATCATTCCAGCAGCTTTCATCTTTGTCAACGCGGTCTTTTGCGAACTTCAGTCGTTTTCTTCTACTCACCTCATCAATAAAAGGTTTCTTTCTAGGTACCCTGTCATTATATCCTGCTCTTCTGATAACTCGCCGTATGGTTTCTGGATGGACGTTATTTCCACATTCATTGAGTACCCCCGTGGTAAGTTTGCAAGCACTAATTTTCGGACTTTTCTTTATTTTCCTGATTACTAGACGTTCTTCTCTCTCGCTTAGTTTCTTTGGCTGTCCTTTTTGAGGTACCAAATCCATTCTGTCTTCCTTCTCAAACCTTCTTATGATGTCTGCGACAGACGACCTCGGCAGATTCAAGTGCTCCGCAATTCCTCGTTGAAATTTCTTCTTTGAATGATCAAAAAGTACCAGCTGCCACAGTTCAAACGTCGTATTCTTGCCCTTAAGTCCCATTTGCCTGACTAACGCAGCCAACAGAGCTCCCTAATACAACCTCTCAGCGCAGAGAGCGTGCAGGGAATGACACGAGGTACGAACACAAAGTGCATTGTGCCTGTGCCACGCGTCCATCACAACTGGCCGAATATTAAAGTGAAGTACTTATGCAGCACGCGAGGACAAAATATTGTGTTTCATTAACTTGCACTGCTCATTTCAGTTATTGGCTACTATTGCATTTCATTTAAAGCCCACAATATGTTTATCTTCATTTTTAATGTAACATAAGGCCATGAAACTGCGATAATCTTCTGTGGCCGAATATTAATGTGAGCCACTGTACACACACGCGCGCAGTTACAGTTTTTGTACATTTTACTCGACAGACCTAAGACGGGGATATTATTATCCACATGGCAGTTGTTTTTTCTGTGTACTGGTTAGTTTTTTTTTTGTCTTTTTTTAATCTTTCGTAAAAATTATGTAACCGTTTTTATTTAAATATTACAATTAAATATTTATATACTTTTCTCATAATTTCTTGGTTAAAATTGGTTTTTTTACCCCAAAAAAAACTTTGTTATGAAATGTAGCCGACTGCTAAATTATCTAACGAAACAGATTATCATAATTTTCAATTTAACTCTATTTCATTTGAATGCGTTACTTATGCACTCGGGTGGTTCACATCGAGCATCTTCCAGCGCGGAAAGATGTACAGTTTTTTCTGCCACTTGAAATTCCTGTCCGCACACACCCTAAGTCCTTAATATGCCCCAAAAAGAAGAAGGAGCAGCGGGCCATTGAAGAACGGTGATCTCGACTGCAAGACATGTGGACCGGAACGACGAAGCTAGCGATAACAGTCACGGTTATTCGGACATGCCTACAGACTTGTGAAACTAAACAAGCAAATGGAAGCGCGCGCACACACACACGGTCTATTAAAGTCGGTCCACTTTGGTTTAACCACATGACCCTGGCCAAAGACGACGTCAAGATAAACTAGATGACACCGACTCTAAAACAGTCGACAGCAAAAGTTCAAGTCTGCCTTCAAGCCAACAGGAGAGAGCTGTCTTATCAAATCCAACAACCAGCCGAATACTTGAGCACAGTTGTTTCTGCTATAGTTTATTCGCGGTTTCTTCAAACTTTTTGAATCAAACCTTTAAAAAATCACACCATGTATGACGTGTTTAGTTATTTCCTAAATGTGCCATGTATCACAAGCGTTTTACACATGTATTTTATTTATGAATTGTAATATTTAATTTATAATAAATATGAACAACAACAGCGAGAAAACGTGTGCGTTCGTAGCGCCTAATACGAACTAGTTCTCGTGCAAAATATCATTACAAATGAGTGCGCACGAGTTCAGTGCATTGTCCTTTGGTGTAATTTTCTAGATTGGGTTAAGCTTAGTTTGCACGAGGCGGAGGGATATCCTGGAAGTAGAACTTTAGCNGAATCCATTCTGTCTTCCTTCTCAAACCTTCTTATGATGTCTGCGACAGACGACCTCGGCAGATTCAAGTGCTCCGCAATTCCTCGTTGAAATTTCTTCTTTGAATGATCAAAAAGTACCAGCTGCCACAGTTCAAACGTCGTATTCTTGCCCNAATTCCTCGTTGAAATTTCTTCTTTGAATGATCAAAAAGTACCAGCTGCCACAGTTCAAACGTCGTATTCTTGCCCCTAAGTCCCATTTGCCTGACTGACGCAGCCAACAGAGCTACCTAATACAACCTCTCAGCGCAGAGAGCGTGCAGGGAATGACACGAGGTACGAACACAAAGTGCATTGTGCCTGTGCCACGCGTCCATCACAACTGGCCGAATATTAAAGTGAAGTACTTATGCGGCACGCGAGGACAAAATATTGTGTTTCATTAAATTGCACTGCTCATTTCAGTTATTGGCTACTATTGCATTTCATTTAAAGTCAACAAAAATGATTCTGCAATATGTTTTATGTTTATCTTCATTTCCAATGTAACATAAGGCCATGAAACTGCGATAATCTTCTGTGGCCGAATATTAATGTGAGCCACTGTACACACACGCGCGCAGTTACAGTTTTTGTACATTTTACTCGACAGACCTAAGACGGGGATATTCTTATCCACATGGCAGTTGTTTTTTCTGTGTACTGTTTTTTTTTTTTAATCTTTCATAAAAATTATGTAATTGTTTTTATTTAAATATTACAATAAAATATTTATACACTTTTCTCATAATTTTTTTGGTAAAAATTGGTTTTTTACTCCAAAAAAAACTCTGTTATGAAATGTAGCCGACTGCTAAATTATCTAACGAAACAGATTATCATAATTTTCAATTTAACTCTATTTCATTTGAATGCGTTACTTATGCACTCGGGTGGTTCACATCGAGCATCTTCCAGCGCGGAAAGATGTACAGTTTTTTCTGCCACTTGAAATTCCTGTCCGCACACACCCTAAGTCCTTAATATGCCCCAAAAAGAAGAAGGAGCAGCGGGCCATTGAAGAACGGTGATCTCGACTGCAAGACATGTGGACCGGAACGACGAAGCTAGCGATAACAGTCACGGTTATTCGGACATGCCTACAGACTTGTGAAAGTAAACAAGCAAATGGAAGCGCGCGCACACACACACGGTCTATTAAAGTCGGTCCACTTTGGTTTAACCACATGACCCTGGCCAAAGACGACGTCAAGATAAACTAGATGACACCGACTCTAAAACAGTCGACAGCAAAAGTTCAAGTCTGCCTTCAAGCCAACAGGAGAGAGCTGTCTTATCAAATCCAACAACCAGCCGAATACTTGAGCACAGTTGTTTCTGCTATAGTTTATTCGCAGTTTCTTCAAACTTTTTGAATCAAACCTTTAAAAAATCACACCATGTATGACGTGTTTAGTTATTTCCTAAATGTGCCATGTATCACAAGCGTTTTATACATGTATTTTTATTTATGAATTGTAATATTTAATTTATAATAAATATGAACAACAACAGCGAGAAAACGTGTGCGTTCGTAGCGCCTAATACGAACTAGTTCTCGTGCAAAATATCATTACAAATGAGTGCGCACGAGTTCAGTGCGTTGTAATTGGTGTAATTTTCTAGATTGGGTTAAGCTTAGTTTGCACGAGGCGGAGGGATATCCTGGAAGTAGAACTTCAGCANTTGGTGTAATTTTCTAGATTGGGTTAAGCTTAGTTTGCACGAGGCGGAGGGATATCCTGGAAGTAGAACTTCAGCAGGGCTTCAGAGAAGTGTGAAGTAACCGTGAATGGATTACAGCGGCGATGGATCACTTGATGCGAGTGACAGAGTAGTCCTTATCGCTCCCTCGCTTCTCGGCCTCAAACGCGCTAACCACCTCCAGGTAGACGGCGTCCTTAAGGCTCGGCTTCACCTCTTTTGCAGAAATTCTTCATTTTCACGTCATAATTTCAGTTTCGTAGTAATTACTGACAATGCACGATGACAGTTTACATTAGACGAGTTGTTTAATATTTTTGTGCGTAATTTTAATTGCGTGTTATCTGCTTGTTGGGAAAAGCCAGGAACATGTTTCTACTTTACGAATAAGTTCATGCCTTTTCGCAAGCTGGAAATAACGCAGTAAAAATTGGATACAAACGTATTAAACAACTAATAAATTGTAAATTGTTTATAATCAAACATTTTCAATAATATGTACCGCCGGGGCTTGGGATCGAACTGGGTACCTAAGAGATTGGATGCCAGTGATTAACCAATAACTGCAACCGTGGGTGCATGCGATACATTACGCTGGCGTATTTACACTGAAATAAAGAAGGTTTCCCGGACGTAAAGTGCGTCAAACCGCTATCGAACTGNACATTACGCTGGCGTATTTACACTGAAATAAAGAAGGTTTCCCGGACGTAAAGTGCGTCAAACCGCTATCGAACTGGGACCTTATCACTAGTTCTCGTGTTAATAAATAGAGCACGAAATATTCAGTTTTTTTTTTTTCCTATTCACTCTTTGTATACCCGTCTCTAAAGATTACATGTTGCGAATAAAAGCCTGACGAATAAATCACAACAGTGCGGCAGATCATATACATAGCTAAAGAAAGTGTGCGTAATTTTATGATAAAATTTATATAACCCTTATGCTGCTAAAAATTGCAGCAATGCCTTCGAACGGTATTTGAAAGAGACACGACAAGGGGGAGGGAGATGCTAACACGCAAACTTTATAACCGTGCCTGGTTAAATTCAAAGACAGGATACGTCTGTATGCGAGCCCTCCGCCTTACAGACTTCCAGCAAATACACTAAGAGACAAGTATCGTACATCTTGCACGTGTTTGCGAGAAAATCTGGTATTCTGAAGATTGGACTTTGCCTTCTGATACCATTCTATTTCCCCTTGGAACAATGGCCAAACTGCAATGAAGAAACTAAGTTCGTAAAATGTATGCAAAGGGGGGAATGTGTCAAACCAGTTAATAACCGACATTACTCAAATTCTTGCTAACGATTTATTGCAGTACCGCCTTTTGCCGCTAAGTAACTTTCCACACAACTGCCTGTGTTCACACAGAGCCAGCATATTTGCTTACGGGCAGTGAGTTATTCATACCTGGGTTACACGACAAGGTGTCAACATCCTGCGCTTAAAGATGCCAGTAGAAATAAATGTCATACGGTTCAAACGAAAAGTGTGTGATCTAGCCAATTTAGCCACAGAGTAAAGTACTCCTGACGGCGCATTGTTTCTTCTGTATAGGTCTCAGCGCAGGGAACGCAAAAACAGCATTTACACTGCCATAAGCAAAAAATATGTCATGACAGAAACTGGTTCCTAGCAAGGCAATCAAGTCTGTGTCAAACTGTTGTTTAACTTTCGTTCAAGAACTTTGAAGAGTTAAAAATTAACGTCGCTGCCAATGTTAAAAGCAATGTACTCGTGCAATCCGTTCGAAGGGAGGAAAATATCCTTCTTACAACCCAATCGCACTTTTTCATAAGGCAGAGTTGTATTCCTGACACAAATACAAATTGAAATTCTACAGTGTCTGCCCATTACTTATTATCCTACGTGGCAGAAAACTCGTTCCGACGCCAATCACGCACGACCTTGAACNCCCATTACTTATTATCCTACGTGGCAGAAAACTCGTTCCGACGCCAATCACGCACGACCTTGAACACACAAGCGCGCCACAAAAGCCGCATCTTAAGTACGTTAAATTTAACTTTTATCTGGCATTTTGTAGGTCTCCCAGCACGTTTTTTACAAGCCGGCAGGCAGAGAACGCGTAAAAACTGTCAATTCACCAGGGCATGACGCCAAGAGTGCTTTCAAACCTCAAAGTGCTCGTTAAAATCTTACATTTCTAAATAAACACCAAAGCCGACTCGTTAATTCATGTCCTTAACCTAGCTCAACATTGTGGAAGTCCCGCCGTTGAATGTACGATGGTATTATGAGTTCACGGATTACGACTAACTTGAGCTACCTTACATTTCGCTGAAAGGTACAGTCAGCAAGCCATGACTTACCCTGAATACGGATCTGGAACGTAGCAATGATAAACCGGACTTTTACCGACTACTTTGCGCATCACGACATACTTATAAATACGAAATAGAGCTATTGCTGTAGAAACTGCATGTTTAGTGTTCGAAACTCCTAAAATATGCCCCAATTGCACGAATTAACACAAAACATCTCCTACTTCAGGGCAAGACGTCAAACCATTGGCCAGACTATTAGGATTAAATTCCCACCACAATACATATTTCCCGTATCTGCCAAAACTGGTTTACAAACATTCTGTCAGATGTGATCTCATGTGTTGTCACAAATCATTT
>NQII01002485.1:223736-286588 GCA_002778355.1 Clitarchus hookeri | reverse complement strand
TGCATCTCATTTTGAACAACTATACATTACTATTTTATCACGAAGTTTCGTTTCTAAAACTAAAAACTGCTGTTTTATGACCACGTAAAATAAAATGTATTAATTAATCTACGAACTCTTTCTCATCCGCGTATTTTCTGCTTGTTTGATGTGCGTCGGCACTGCTCTCAGAATAGCTAACGTAATATTAATTTCTGTTCGTTCGTGCATCAGCTGATACAGGATTTTGTAAATGGCGCGTTGTTTGTTTTGAATACCTTACGTTGCCACTCACTGACTGTCAGAATGTGGCCTTCTTATATGAAATGAACTATATTAGGGAATTAAGGTACACTGAAGCGCCAAAAAAAACTCACCTACCTAATATTGTGTAGAGCCCCCGCGAGCACGCAGAAGTGCCACAAGACGACGTGGCATGGACTCAACTAATGTCTGAAGGTATGCAGGAGGCATTGAAATCTGAGCCAATTTGAGAAAGGGTTGCACGTCTGTCACGTTTAATGATTCTCGTCAGTCGTCGTTTGTCCCGTTCGTTCACGATCTTTTTCCGGCCACAGCGATGTCGAAGATTTGATGTTTTACAGCATTCCTGATATTCGCGGTACACTCGTGAAATGGTCGTACGCGGAAATCCAAATGTTATCGCTACCTCGGAGATGCTATGTCCCATCTCTCGTGCGCCAACTATAACACTACGTTCAAACTAACTAAAATCTTGATAACCTGCCATTGTAGCAGCAGTAACCGATCTACCAACTTTGCCGGACGTGGCGCATCGTTTATTATTTTTGTGTTTCAATTGCAGTATTAAAATATAAATGTTTCCATTAATTTAAGTTACGTAGATTTAAAGAAATTACAATAAAAATGTTCTTTTAATTGCAATACTTACGTCAAAATCGTCAATTNAGAATCGCCAATTACGTCGATTTAAGCTATAAGACATTTTCTGAAAACGCTCATTTTCCTGCATTACAAAAAAAATGTGACTCAACTAAATATATATATATAGGTAATGCATAATAAGACGTGGGATGTCACACACGGGATGTTTTCAAATGCGAAGTTTTTCATATTATAATGTTTGCCGAAAATCAGTAAGCCATCAAAATGTCTGTAAACTGGCTGTTCCTTATAGATATGAGTGAACGATAAAGACCACATTTTCGCTGTTACTTGTACAAAGACCGAGGGGTCTGGACAAAGCTAATCAGATTCGTCAATAAACTTCCGATCGAGGATATGAGGACGCGAACCATGGAGTCACAGGGACACATTTACCAACCAACACTTGGGTGTCCTCGAGCATGTCTGACTGGACAAAGTCGTACTTAGACGCACATAACGTCACTGAGAAACAATTCCCTGTCCAAGCACAGAGGAATCTGCTGGTATAGGGTCGGTATGATGCTGCAGTGAGTTGCTGCAGCGATGAAGAACATAAGCCGTAAACATGAGTAGTAAAGACTTCCCAACACGATACGCTATGATTGTCAAATTCTAACCACAAGATCGTGAAGCCAGCATTTGCCATGCATACGGTGAACACACCCAGGAAGAAATTTTCGCTCTATGGCATCTAAAATCACTAAAGCCATAAGGCTGATCGATTTGCTCGAAGAGTTCTCTGCCGTGACGATCACTTGGCTCGACTCATGGTGAAAATGGTTTATACACCCTTTGGTGGAGGTGGCTTGGAGGGTGCGGATAGTGACCGACTTAAACCGCTCTTGCACTATTTTCGACCCAAGGTGTGTATAGTTACCCAAATTAAGCCCGAGTGTTCCTCGACATATAAGGGGGGCACATGTTCCAAGAGTTCTGAAACATCACCAAGCTGGAGTTACATTAACAGGTCGCTAGACACCTAGTTAAGAAAATCAAAGGCTGATAAGAATATCCGAATCTCTCAGCCGTGGGAAGAGCATAACTGCGTACAGAAACACATTAGGTCAAAACGTTGTGTTAAAATAGTAGAAACCTTAGTTTGGTGTCAGTCAACATACATGTCACTCGTACAAAAAAGCTATCGTTTGATAAATTTGATCAGGTGTCGTACTGCACAGGGCCAAAGCTAGGAACCTTTATTATAAATATCAGTTAAAAGGGTTGGTCGCAGTTGATGCATACTATGTATTTAGTTTCACAAATTAGCGTGTAATGTGCTAGCCAATATGAAATGGGCAAGGGAAACTGGTGCCTTCTGCAACTGAGATCTATCAGCCATCAGCCCAGTGCAGTAGCGTTCTCCAGCAGCATACGACGCAGTTGACCACACTCGCCAGGCCTAGATGCTGGCTATTTATAACAATAACTACCAGCCTCCCTGCGTGCAGTTGTCCTGGCAGCAATACGCCGGGAAGGGGAAGGGCAAAGGAACAGTCTGGCCAGAGACAGCTGCGCGCGCTGGAACTGGACGTTTTTAGCGCATTCCTCTCTCCGCCAGTCCACAGCCGTCAACAGGCACGCGTCGAGGATCGACTTCGCAGCTGCTCTTAGCCCATTGGCAAGAGGTGGTCGTGCCAAATCATAGCAGGCATCAGTACTGCCAATGTTACACATACATCGGTTTGCATAACGTACATACACGATCGACCCTCCGGCAAGAAGAATAATACGATTACCTACACAAATATTAAGGCTTGCATTCTGAGGGGCCACGGTGGTGTAGTGGTTAGACTACTCACCTAGCATGTATGAATCGGGCCGGACGATGCCTCTGGTCGGCGGGTTTTCTCGAAGATCTCCCGTTTACCCCACCCTTGCATTCCTGCGCTGCTCCATACTCATCTCGCTTCACCCTCATCGGCTCTCAAGACCTCGATGTTCAGAGCCGCCCAAACCTCTCCACTCCACTCTTTTCGTAGAGGTTTTAATATAAACGCAAAATTGCCTGTTTTTTTTTGTCTTAAAAACCACAGCGGCTTCGGTGGTTTCACACCGTTACTGACCCATTCCTACGAGAACGTCATCCTCAGCCGCTTTCTTGCACACGTGTTGCCATAGAGAAGAGGATGGCGTGCACGGGTGTCGCACGTGTACGGCGTGGTCCGGAAAGATTTGCCACTCGCGTCGTGAATGTTTATTGGAGTGCGCAACAAACTGTCGGGCGATAATCGCTAAATGATTATGACACGAAACAGAGAATATATGGCCTCGGGGAAACAATTCAAACCAAAACGTCGATAGTTCCACAGTTCAGTGGCAGCGCGTTTATGTCGCAATGCGAAAAATACTGTGTCATACCACGGTGAACCCTCGATGGCAAACATACTCTCAGAAGAGACGTGAGGCGGGAATGATATGGAGCTACCCAACCAGAACACTACTCTACTCTCGTCCTTTATGGTACATACAATAACGTTGCATACCAGCTTTTCTTAGCTTTGCAGATGTTCCTCTAATATAAAGTGACGAGACCTTATGCACTGGAGAGCCAAAAAAACTGGTATAGGCGTGCGTATGCAAATAACAGAGGTATGGAACCAATCAGAGTAACGCGATGCGGTCGGCAGCGCCTATTTAACACAACAAGCGTCGGGCAAAGTTGCTAGATCGGTTACTGCTGCTACAATGGCAGGTTATCAAGATTTAAGTGAGTTTGAACGTGGTGTTATAGTCGGCGCACGAGAGATGTGACATAGCATCTCCGAGGTAGTGATACAATTTGGATTTTTGCATACGACCATTTCACGAGTGTACCGTGAATGTCGGGAATCCGGTAAAACGTCAAATCTTCGACATCGTTGCAGCCAGAAAAAGATTGTGAACGAACGGGACAAACGACGACTGACGAGAATCATTAAACGTGACAGACGTGCAACCCNAAATAACAGAGGTATGGAACCAATCAGAGTAACGCGATGCGGTCGGCAGCGCCTATTTAAGACAACAAGCGTCTGGTATAGTTGCTAGATCGGATACTGCTGCTACAATGGCAGGTTATCAAGATTTAAGTGAGTTTGAATGTCGGCGCACAAGGGATGGGACATAGCATCTCCGAGGTAGCGATAACATTTGGATTTTCGCGTACGACCATTTCACGAGTGTACCGTGAATATCGGGNCCGAGGTAGCGATAACATTTGGATTTTCGCGTACGACCATTTCACGAGTGTACCGTGAATATCGGGAATCCGGCAAAACATGAAATCTTCGACATCGCTGCGGTCGGAAAACGATCGTGAACGAACGGGACAAACGACGACTGACGAGAAAGTAATTTGCACTGTCTGCACGTTGGGAATCTCAAATTGGCGCAGATTTAAATGCCTCCTGCATACCTTCAGACACTAGTCGAGTCCATGCCACGTCGTCTTGCGCCACTTCTGCGTGCTTGCGGNAAATGCCTCCTGCATACCTTCAGACACTAGTCGAGTCCATGCCACGTCGTCTTGCGCCACTTCTGCGTGCTTGCGGGGACTCTACGCGATATTAGGCAGGTGTACCAGTTTTTTTGGCTCTTCAGTGTACTTCCTCCGTCTACGCTGTGCCACCCACTCCTAAGACGCAGCAGCCGCTGTACCTGACGTGTGGTTTGTCCGCACCCTGGTGCATAGCAGAACTACTATTCTGCTATAAAAAAATATCCAACATTTTATTACGAAGTTCGAAGATTTGAACAGAGGGCTGAGAAAAGTATTCGCGGTATCCGTGGGAGATAAAAGGTATGTTCCCGTAATGCATTATCAGAACATTTTGTAGCTTCGTATTATATTTTTTAATGACTGAACATTTTCACATTACTCCCTTAGTATTTATGCAAGATGCGCCATATTTTTGTCGGATTATTTCTGTCTGTGATGACTGCGTATCACGCGGTGGGTTCATGGCTTCTACTTGGCAAACAAGTGTTTGCCAAGAATTAAAAATGAAACAGAGCTTCACAATAATCTCGCATGTACTGCGCAAATCATATGCTTCCAACAGAAACGGTTTTACTGCGTATCATTATCCTATTGATATTTACTGTTTTGTATGGAATTCACAGCCAACATTCTAAGAGCTACACTCACGTAACGATAATCGCTATTTCGTAATCGAGTGCACACATTAACCCTGTTTTGACAGCTATGAAGCGTAAACAAATTATGGAATGTCACATCCACCATAAACAACCAGTGTTATCACAGCATTTATACNGACAGCTATGAAGCGTAAACAAATTATGGAATGTCACATCCACCATAAACAACCAGTGTTATCACAGCATTTATACGATACGTACCGAAAATTGTGTTTCCTTGATAGTTAAAAACACAAGTGAGCCTTTTTTTTTTGTAAAGGCAACGTAAGTAAATCACAGCATATCACCACACAGGAAAAAGTCTAATGTTCTTGCAACAAAAAGATTACTGGGGAATTTCTCTAAACGTTTATGTTGTTGTAAAATTAATAATGTCGTGACAAAGTTAATAATGTTAAACATTTACAAAGTCTTATGTTTCTATAATGCGAATATACTGTTGAAGTATTAATGTTAATAAAGCCTCTAAGTAATTTTGCAGCAACCAAAAGTTGTATTACGCTAACAATAACAGGAAGAACAAAACATTTTGTGTTACTGCGACATTAAAGAAATATCCAACCAACACAAATTCACACTGACTTGGGGTTGTAAAATGGCGGAAAGTAGAGAACAGCGATAACCTCGTAAAATGAAAACACTGTATTTAAGTTTTAAAGCATAGCATGAGCACTAAATGTAGCTTAGACCAGCTCTCGAGCCCTGCAAAGCAGTTTACGCGTGCCAATTGTGCATGTAGTTATAGATCATAAAGTATTTACACGTAACGACAGAGAACTGCAGTTTGTCGCTATGTTGTACTGAGTTGGGAGTGCGTCAGGTTCCGTGAAGTGGAGAACGTCAAGCACTCATGGCGCGGGTTCGATTCCCCTCGCAGCCATAATTTTTTTTTTCGTTGGTAATAATTCCTTTTGTGACAGAATAATTGTACTTAATTTATTTTACATCGATTTTTTAAAGCAAAAAAAATACAATACAATTTTTAACACAAATGTTAACATCAATTCAACCAAAAAATATTTTGCCGCAACATAAGCACCGCCTTTAAGTTGACAACAGTAAGGAGGTACTGTTGTTACGTAAGTAGTTAATGCTACATTAACATTAATAGCTTAACAGTATATTACATTAACAGCAACATTAGTAACTGACGGTTCACAGATAACAAAACGATACTGTTGTTGTAACATTAATACTGTGGTCACAAAATTAGAATTTTATCTGTGGAGTATTTCTTAATGTATTCAACTTTTCACAGTGCTGTGATGTTCGTGTACTCATTTGTATCCTTTTGTCGCACTATTTGCACAGGGTATTTAAACCGCAACTTAAAGACGCACAGGCATCGTAATTGCTTGGGAAACGACATTCAAACGGGAGTTCCCAGCCTTTTCTGTACTCACACGCATTTACAGGTCGGTCGATCTAACAGGCCAAAAATTCCCGTAGCAGAGTTCAAATTAAAGAAAAAATATGTACTCTGAATGTATACTNGACAGCTATGAAACGTAAACAAATTATGGAATGTCACATCCACCATAAACAACCAGTGTTATCACAGCATTTATACTATACGTACCGAAAATTGTGTTTCCTTGATAGTTAAAAACACAAGTGAGCCTTTTTTTTTGTAAACGCAACGAAAGTAAATCACAGCATATCACCACACAGGAAAAAGTCTAATGTTCTTGCAACAAAAAGATTACTGGGGAATTTCTCTAAACGTTTATGTTGTTGTAAAATTAATAATGTCGTGACAAAGTTAATAATGTTAAACATTTACAAAGTCTTATGTTTCTATAATGCGAAAATAATGTTGAAGTATTAATGTTAATAAAGCCTCTAAGTAATTTTGCAGCAACCAAAAGTTGTATTACGCTAACAATAACACGAAGAACAAAATATATTGTGTTACTGCGACATTAAAGAAATATCCAACCAACACAAGTTCACACTGACTTGGGGTTGTAAAATGGCGGAAAGTAGAGAACAGCGATAACCTCGTAAAATGAAAACACTGTATTTAAGTTTTAAAGCATAGCATGAGCACTAAATGTAGCTTAGACCAGCTTTCGAGCCCTGCAAAGCAGTTTACGCGTGCCAATTGTGCATGTAGTTATAGATCATTAAGTATTTACACGTAACGACAGAGAACTACAGTTTGTCGTTATGTTGTACTGAGTTGGGAGTGCGTCAGGTTCCGTGAAGTGGAGAACGTCAAGCACTCATGGCGCGTGTTCGATTCCCCTCGCAGCCATAATTTTTTTTTCGTTGGTAATAATTCCTTTTGTGACAGAATAATTGTACTTAATTTATTTTACATCGATTTTTTAAAGAAAAAAAATACAATACAATTTTTAACACAAATGTTAACATCAATTCAACCAAAAAATATTTTGCCCCAACATAAGCACCGCCTTTAAGTTGACAACAGTAAGGAGGTACTGTTGTTACGTAAGTACTTAATGCTACATTAACATTAATAGCTTAACAGTATATTACATTAACAGCAACATTAGTAACTGACGGTTCACAGATAACAAAACGATACTGTTGTTGTAACATTAATACTGTGGTCACAAAATTAGAATTTTATCTGTGGAGTATTTCTTAATGTATTCAACTTTTCACAGTTCTGTGATGTTCATGTACTCATTTGTATCCTTTTGTCGCACTATTTGCACAGGGTATTTAAACCGCAACTTAAAGACGCACAGGCATTACATCGTAATTGCTTGGGAAACGACATTCAAACGGGAGTTCCCAGCCTTCTCTGTACTCACACGCATTTACAGGTAGGTCGATCTAACAGGCCAAAAATTCCCGTAGCAGAGTTCAAATTAAAGAAAAAATATGTACTCTGAATGTATACTNCGGTCGATCTAACAGGCCAAAAATTCCCGTAGCAGAGTTCAAATTAAAGAAAAAATATGTACTCTGAATGTATACTACAAGGCTTCTAAAATCTCACAGTATATTTAGAGAATCCAGAGAAGTTTATGCAGTTCAAGAACCAAATTGGGGATATTTTACGGTTTTCTAACACGATAACGATAACAACTTGATTAATACCAAATAATTTGAAACATAACATTCGTAAAGTTTTTCAAACGTAAATATAAACATTTTAACTTAAAATCTTTATTCGTCAAAATTTCAAAAAGTTATTTTAACATAACGTTTGGTGACTGCAAAAATGTTTCTTGAAGTCTTCTTGAAGTGGCTTGTTACAATTTCTTTGAAATCAGACAGTTGGCTAATCTCCGAGAATAATTTAATTTATCGTTATTTTTAATAAAAAATTTTGTTTTAAAAGTTAAAATTGAAAGGCAGGCGAACCGCAAAACAAATTTGAATGAAATATTTTTTATGGCACTGCAATGACGTGAACAATTGTTTTGAGTTGTATCCTACCGGATTAATTTTATTTCATTTTGAAATTTTTTCGAAAAATTAGGCTTATATAAATCATATACTTTTAAAATTCCAATATTCTTATAATTTTTTTTAACGTATTCTAATTATTTTTTAAACGTAATTCTTTTCCGTCATCATACTTTTTTTTCCGGATTATCATTTCATATCACAACGAAAAAAAGGTGTAATATATGGTAAAATGTAGTAGAAAATAATGTTAGACTATTGGGCACCCTTAAAGCTTCCTCTCATCCGCCATGTTGGAGTGCCAAACTTTTTTTTTCTTCAGTGAAATAAAAGGATATGTATTATTATGGCATGTTTATATTTTACAAATGGTTTCAGATGTAGTCGCCTCATTTTGTCCACGCATTACCCGGTAACTGTGAAACAGCAAGGTTTTATTCAAAATTTAAAAATGATGCTTAATTAATTACATTATAATTACTTAACAAAATTTCAGAAAATATGTTTGTCCTACAGCATAATGCCTATAACAGAAATGTATTGTAGTTCCTAAACAACTGAAATTATCTAAAAAGAACAGTAACTACACTGCGTGAGAAGCTGAGACTTAATGGCGGGTTCACAATAAAAAAAACATGGGCACAGAGCATAGGGCATAACAGTAGAACATTCACACGAGCAGAAATCTTGTACGAAATAAATTCACAGTTGAATACTTATGTACTNCAGGGCATAACAGTAGAACATTCACACGAGCAGAAATCTTGTACGAAATAAATTCACAGTTGAATACTTATGTACTATTTTTAGCCAATTAAATTTTGCGACAAGTCTGACGTTAGTTGGCACAGTTGGTAAATTATGTTTTAATGTGTTATGTCTTTGCACACATAATATGGATTTAGTGTAATATCGTGTTGAAAATTGACAATGATTTAAAAAGATTTCGAGATTTTGCCTTTCTTTAAAATCTTTGCTTTAGCGATCGCAAAGATGTGGATAACCTTTTATTAAAAATTTCTGATAATACACTGTTTGGATTCGTTTTTTTCCTCTAAATTTATATCTTGCGATATTTATTCGTTTCTGCAGCGAAACTATGTTCCTCCATTTTAAATCAACAACTTCGTCGAAAATTTTCTACTCTGCTGGTGCCCCATGAGCCTGCATAAGAAATAAAATATAACAATTCCCCTTACGCACCATGTCAGGATCTCTTATGCATCGACCTATGTTCTATGGCTACTGTTATGCATTAAATCGAGAACCCAGCATTCGTCAGGCCACCAGTGCCTCTCGATCATTTGATTCGCGGGCAGAGGTAGGGCAGCGGATAAAGCACCCACTTCCCTAAGGCGAATCGGGTTCGACTCCCGGCGGGGTCGCTCCCAGATTTTCGCAAGCGGGAATCGTGCCGGACGACGTCGCTGGTCAGCGTGTTTTCTCGAGGATCTCCCGTTTCCCCCACCCTTGCATTCCGGCGTTGCTCGATACTAACCTCGCGTCACACTCATGGGCTCTCAAGACCCCGCTGTTACGGATGTTCAACAAACCAAAATTATTTTCTACACTATTGGATAGTTGGGTATTATTACATTAATAGAAGTAATAAATGGACCTATATAAATTCTAAATTATATATTTCTTCTACAAATCTCAAAATTGAACAAACTTAGTACCTTGGCCAACAGCTCAAAACAAGTGTCCATGTGACCAGAATGTTATGAGAATATTTTCTTTGTAATTTCGCGTGCTGTTCTCTCGTATTTCAATTTTAATTTCTAGGTAAAATTTAAAGCAAAATAATTATCGCAAGCAAACCAAGTGTCGGATTTCAAACAAATTGCCAATATGACACTGGCGTGCCTTTCAAGAAATACTCAAAATGAAACCAATATTTGTGCCACAGTAACTTTTTGTAACTTATTCTGATATTTTTTTTTGTTAAAATTCTCAAATTTGGTATTTTTATTACGTTATTATTAATTTACACCACGAAGCAATAAAAAAGGGTTAAAACATATATTTAAAAAATAGTTAGCACTTGAACGGCTTAAGAGCAGCCTAAATCTCTGAACTCCGCTCCACTCAAACTTGCAATTCNGGGGGGGGGGGGGGGGGGGGGGGGTGCGCAAGTGAACACGGAAATGTGTGACGATGGTCGGAAAGTATCAAAGGAACAAAGAGAACCCCGCAGCAGCCTCGCGGCGGACGTGGCCGGCGGGAAACGTCTCAGATGCCGCCGTCCTTGGAGAGAGAGGGCCTAAGACGAGGGCAGGCCGGACCACGCCGTGTGTTTACCCGCGGCTTCCATGTACGGCAGGGTGTCGGACACCTAGCCTGCTTTTCGGCACTACTGCCTCTCGCTCAAGGATGTGTGGGCAGAAGAGTCTTCCCGTCCCATCACGGCCGTCTCCGGGGCGAGACAGTTGCCGACGGCGTTTAAGAAAGCGCGGGACTTCTAATTCAACTCCAAACACTTCAATTGCATTTTACAGATTTTAGGAAGTCGCCATANTTTAAGAAAGCGCGGGACTTCTAATTCAACTCCAAACACTTCAATTGCATTTTACAGATTTTAGGAAGTCGCCATATAAAAATCAGAAAAGAGAAATCCTAGATATAGTCTAGTTATGGTTTCTTCACACTTTCAAAACCAAATCTTTGAAAAAACACTCCATGTATGACATTATCAGTTGGTTCCTAAAAATGTAGTGTTTCACAAGTGCCTTATTTTTGGTTAAATTTAACTTTTACNTTTAAGAAAGCGCGGGACTTCTAATTCAACTCCAAACACTTCAATTGCATTTTACAGATTTTAGGAAGTCGCCATAGAAAAATCAGAAATGAGAAGTCCTAGATATAGTCTAGTTATGGTTTCTTCACACTTTCAAAACCAAATCTTTGAAAAAACACTCCATCTATGACATTATCAGTTGGTTCCTAAAAATGTAGTGTTTCACAAGTGCCTTATTTTTGGTTAAATTTAACTTTTACNCTATGACATTATCAGTTGGTTCCTAAAAATGTAGTGTTTCACAAGTGCCTTATTTTTGGTTAAATTTAACTTTTACTTATATTTTATCTGTATTAGTCCTATATTATAATATTTAATTTCTAAATAATAAGAATACAGACCGGGAGAAAGTAGGTGTCTTGTTAATGCCTGGTAAAAAATAGTTCCTATGCAAAATATTATTGCGCTGAGTGCGCACGTGTGGGATGCGCTGTCCGCCTGGTGTAATTTTCTAAGCTTTGTTCGCATGGGACAGAGGGATATCCTGGAAGTAGAACTTTTTAGCAGGGCTTCAGAAAAGTTGGAAGTAACCGTGAATGGAATTTAACCGTTTTTTTTCTTTCAAATTGATGAGCAAATATCTTAAAACATTAGTGAAATTATTTTGCATAATATATTGCACCGCGATAACACACACAAATTTACGGCGTCAGGAATATCTGGGCATTAATATACCGCTCTCGTAAAATATTTGCTTTCTTAGTTAGTAAACACAATTATGTAGGATCGCACTTTCTTCGTTTTTCTCTAGTTGCTCCCACAACAATTGTAAAATACTATTAATCTCCATAGCGTCCATTTTTGTCCTACGCTCGAAGTATCCTTGCCGTCTTGGATTTACGTAGTCAATATTTAAAAACCAAGCTAGTCAAGGCACAGGGAACATCTTAAAAATTATTTCAAAATCCAACTTATGTTTCTTACATAATTAGTTTCATATATGTAACCGTAATCAAATATCAACAAAATAATTAATAATTTCAATCCCACATGGGAAAATAAAAGTATAATTGAAACCGTACAAATAAATAAAAAATCTTTAAGTAGCCCGGAATGTCATATTTAGCTTTCATTTTTTATGTCCGGTCATAAGGTTTCATAACGACGATTTGTAAGAACAAAACCCTTAAGGGTGTTCAAAAGACTAATAAAACTATTTTCTACGTTTTTGGTATATTACATAATTTTTCGCTGTGATACGAAATAATAGTCTCAAAGAAGTATAAAAAATTGACAAAAATTAATTTATAAAAAAAATTATAGAATTTTTAAATATATATTTTTTTCGGGCTAATCTAAATAATAATAATAATGCGTTAGGTTACAGTTAAAATTATTGCCCATCTTATTGGAATGTGATGAAGAATATTTCTTTGAAATCTGTTGTGCGGTTCACCTATGTTTAAATTTTAACTGTAGAGATAAAATTTAAAGCCGAAACAGTTAGCAGTTAAACCCTTACTTACCAAAAGTGTCGGATTTCAAAAAAATTGTGGCGTGCCACTTCTGTGGCTTCCATAAACGCATATAAAATTATATATATATATATANTCGGATTTCAAAAAAATTGTGGCGTGCCACTTCTGTGGCTTCCATAAACGCATATAAAATTATATATATATATATAGCTAAAACCAAACATTGAGTTAAAATATTTCTCTTTTAAATTTATACGAATCGATTTTTTAAGTTAAAATTATAATATTTTTACGTTTAAAGAATATAATGAATGTTATTATTAAAATAATTTGGCATTATTATTAAGTTATCGATATCATTTACCAAACCATAGAATATTCTCAAAATCTAGGAAAAAATATTATCTCTTGAAGAGCCATAACACCGAGATTCTGAAGCGTAACATCTCAACATTTGGTGTGAGTGGAGTGGAGAGATTTGGGCCGATCTTAACATCGAGGTCTTCAGAGCCGAGTATTGAGGTGAGTATGGAGCAGCGCCGGAATGGCCAGGCGGGGGGAAGCGGGAGAACATGTGGAGATCCGGAGTGGCCCGGCCGGGAATTGAACCCGGATCGCCTATGTGGGAGGCGAGCAGGCTAACCGCTCAGCCACTGTGGCCCCATTTGACGTAAGTAATTCAAGGCTTATATATGCAACTTTTCATGAAGATTTAGAAATGTGACAAGCAACGTAATCACACAACTCTGTTATGTTATTTCCAAAGTTTAAAATTTTTAAGAGTGCATTTTTACGTTACAAAGATTTTATCCGCAATTAAACTTCATGTGTTCTTATTCAATACTTCTGAATGGATAGACAATTTGCAACCAAACTCCGCACACGTCTACTGTGCACCTAAAAAAAATTTATAACAACATTCAACTTATTATTTTTTGTCAACGATGTAATTATCGGAAAATATTTTGCTGTGAATATCTTGAGAACTAATCAAGCTGTTAAAAAAAATCCAAGGTTTACAAAAAAATTTAACAATCGTGAAGGATTTTATATTGATACTGAAAATCTAAGTAACTGGGGAAACATTATCGGATATTTAAACAAATGGTAANCCGTGAAGGATTTTATATTGATACTGAAAATCTAAGTAACTGGGGAAACATTATCGGATATTTAAACAAATGGTAAATAACACACATAAGCTTTAACTTTGTTATGCATGAGTTACAAAAACTAGTCAATTTTACAATTATCACCTACTTGGGTACGTATATGTTTAACATAGGTGATAGGTAGATCATATCCAAATATTTCCACGAATATTTTCAAGCTGCAATGTCATTTTAAGTTAACATTTTTACTTAACTTATCTTTATAACGGAAAACTAGAAAGTATTAAGAAAATGAAAATAAATGAACTATTAGCAACAGTTCTGCAAAGCAAGGAAAACAGTCTCGTATTTCGAGATCTGGACTATTTGGTTTTATTTCCGTGTCGCCCCAAACGGTCGAGCGGGTCAAGGCGGCCGGGCGATAAAGAGCGTGCGTGCTATCTGATCGAATGCAACCGCCGCTCTATTAGCGTCGAGTACGACGCAGCTTTCGACAGCGCGCGCGTATGAAGGCGCGACAGTGTGCGCGACACAGCGAGCACGTGGACCGTCGCATCATCACCACGGCGGCCTCCAAGTCGGATACAGATCGTTCGTCGCGAACTGGACGCGACTATAAGAAAAAGAACCAACCTACAGTTTTGTTATTTTTGTGTTTCGTTGAGATTTAATCTACTCAGGTTGGAAAGCTNATAAGAAAAAGAACCAACCTACAGTTTTGTTATTTTTGTGTTTCGTTGAGATTTAATCTACTCAGGTTGGAAAGCTCAATGCTAATAATTTGGTAAATAATTTCCACCGCCAGGTTGCATATGTAAAGATTAATTATTATTATCAACGGCGGTATAAAATATGATTTAAACACGTATACAGAACCTCATAAGGAAAATAACATAGCGCAGTGTATGTCATTGACAGAGCAGTCTACGAAAATGAGCTATTTAATTAGTAGCATACCATCGAAATACATTCGAGTCCTTTTCACCTTCTTCGGNTGCAGTCTACGAAAATGAGCTATTTAATTAGTAGCATACCATCGAAATACATTCGAGTCCTTTTCACCTTCTTCGGGATTTGAATTTACAAAAATCATGAAATCATATTCTAGGTATTTATATGGCCAACATTTTATAGCAAAAAGGATAATGATAATTTGTTGAGTTACCGAGGTATTGAGGAGTCCTCGAAAACACTTTTTTTTCTACTTTTCGCCCACTAAGGGGTTGAATTACTATATATATATCACGAAATTGATTTTAGACATTTATACAAGTGGGAATCATGCCGACGATGCCACTGGTCGGCGGGTTTTCTCGAAGATCTTCCGTTTCCCCCACCCTTGCATTCCGGCGCCGCCCAAAACTCTCAACTCAACCCCTCCAAATCCCTGCTTCTCTAAGCAACTCTCTCCGTTTCTAATGACCCCGCCACCTACGAGACGTTAAGCCCCATATACCTCATTTCTACGTTTAAAATTATTGCGAAATTTAAATAGGAAATCCTATTTTAGTGAAATTTTGCCTCAGTGCATTAATTTTAAAGATAAGCGTTTCAAACAAAATTTATTCTTCACAGATTTTTTAGGAGAAGATCCCCACGATAAATAGGCAGTATGTGTTTTTTTTGTAAAACAAAAGTTTTAAAAATTCCTTGCAAACAGGCAATACATGTTATGGAAACATCTCCACTCTAGGGAACTTCTAAAAATTTCGTGAAGAATACATTTTGTTTGAAACGCCTGTCTTTACCATTAACGAACTGAGGCGAAATTTCCTTAAAGTGTGATCCCCTTTTTAAATTTCGCAGCTGCCAGCCGGTAGGCAGTGCCCTTAAAAGTGTAATGCTATTGAAATTTGATTTGCTTTATGGCCTAGTAAAAACCACATATTTGTTCCCAGCAATTACACACTGGCAACTGATACATATATGAATACTACGCTGACCTACCCTAGTCTGTTATCGTGGAGGTCGAAGGTAGGGACGGGACCTGCGTCTCGAGACCTGAGCCCCACACACCAGGGGAGGGAGTTCAAGCGAGGAGGCGTGCATCGCCGCAGCGAGCAACTGGGCAGCTTTGGCCGCGATTGGGGCCGTGGTTACTTCCAGCCTACCTGCAGTGAATCTACGCGCATCTAGGAACTGAGAGGGGACAACCTGTAAAGGCACCATACAAATCCTGTATACAAAGAAGTAGTGCAACGAACCGACAGAAAATATTGCAGGGAAATAATGAGTGGTATCCCTGCTTTTTATTAGATTGATGTGAAATCTTGATGGGGTAAAGTGTAGGGGGGAGGGGNCCCCCCCATCCATTAGTTTTGGTTGACGCTGGCTTATCAGAGCGATGGAGAACATATCACTCTGATGGTAGTCCACGAAAATAGTAACGTAGAGAGAAAGCTACAATCGACAGAAGGAAGTCGAATAATGCTTCTTGTGTGCTTCGCCGAATGCCTAATGCTGTTGTAAAGCGTTCGTCGTGTCAAAGAAATCCACATTGGCGTATATGGTCACGGTTTCTTAACCCTTTTTGAATCAAACCTTTGAAAAATCCCCCCTTAGATTACGTGTTCGGTTGTTTCTTATATATGTAATGTATCACAAGCATTTTATACTACTTTTAACATAAAAGTGCCTTATTTTTGGTTAAACTGAACTTTTGCTTATATTCTGTTTATAAATTACAGTATTCAATTTATATATTATGTGAATAACAACAGGGAGAAAATAGGTATGTTGGTAATGCCTAGTAAGAAATAGTTCTTTTGCGAAATGTTACTACAACGAGTACGAAAGAACGCAGTGCGTTGTCCCTTTGGTGTAATTTTCCAGACTTAGTTATGCTTTGTGTTTGCATGATGCGGAGGGATATCTCCTCGAAGTAGAACTTAAACAGGGCATCAGAAAAGTTGGAAGTCGCCGTGAATGGACGATACCTGCATCTCATGAGCAAAGGGACCTACATAATGTTTCCCTGTGTACCTGGATGGAACTTGCTCCTTGTTTGAGACACCTTCCAGTCACTGGTTGCCGAAATGCTCGCAGAAATCACGGGAGAAAAATTCTTATTCAAAGCCTGTTTTATGCGTGTAAAAGATGTCCATATAAGAAGATCACTTGAAAAATATTCCACAACCGACGACAAGTTTCAGTTTTTAAATTCCGTTCCTGTTGCGTACTTTATGAACGTTAAAATTGGCTTAAACGGGCGTTTTCACAATCACTTTTTACGTACTAAAACAGTTGTGTATGATATTTAAAGTTCTCGAAAGGCGTGTAGCACACTTTTCTCTTTATTAATATACCATAAAATGATAGGAACACAACTGGCAATCTCACGAGACAAGTTGCCGACGTAAAGACTGCACGCCAATTTAGTGCATTGCGCATAGAGGTGATGAGACATGTGATGAACGTACCTGGGTCGCCCGTAGCCACCCCGCAATTTTAGACCTCGAACACGCAAAATACCTCCTGCCAGGCGGAACCCTCAATTACTATTCAGATTTACGCGAGGATTCTTCGAAAACGGCGAAAGGGTAGTAAACCAAGGCATCCTTTATAAATAAGTTTAGCACGTTCATTAATAATTCCTCACGTAGACCAATTATGCTTTCGCGTCACGAAATTTTATGCAACATCACGTCATAGCTTCTGATATTTCCAAGAAACAATTTGACAAGGGAAACAGGTTTAAGGGCGTCGGACCCCAAACAATTAATAACTTTATATTTGTACTAAACATTGCTCAACTCGCACGCATTGTATGAGATGACATTTTCTTAGAATAAAAACAAATTTACACTATATGTTTTTTAATAATTTGGTGTCAAATACAAAATTCTACTGTTTTGTTGCAGCTGTAATAACAAAATATTAACTAAGTTGTACGGATTAAAAAAATGTACAAAGTAAACTAATCCCATGGGTTACCGCGTGACACACATGTAATTACCAAATAACGAACCATGTAAATGAAAAAAAATTGTTAAGTATAAACATTTTTTGCATATTTTAAACATTTTTGTTCTGTTACTCATTATTCCGACAATGTTTCACATTAAATACCTTATTTTACTTTATTTAACATTTGCAAACTGACAAGTGTTTTTTTAGCTAAAAAAAATTAGTCTAGAAAGCGAGGACGACGACAGCTACGTTAGAAGATAACACAGTCCCAAATTTTATTTATATTATCTTCATCAATTATATTAAAAATATATCACATATGTATAAAATGAATAAAAATAAATTTATATTACATAAAAATTAAAGTGTTTTAGTGTAAATTATTAATGTATTTAATAAATTTTACCAAGATGCCTAGGTAAAAATTTTTCGACAATAATACAGTAACATGTCCTGTGAAAAGGATAATATATAATTCTCTGCCAATATTATATCCATTAGTTATCTATAAGTTAACATTGCAGTGGGGCCCTATTACTTTATCAATGCGCCAATTACACGAACGTTTAAAATTTTCGGGAACAGAAATAGTTTACTGACATAATAATTCTTATTTTCGTGTAAATCAAATTATGATAAATAAAACAAAATACACTCGGCGTTCAGAATTTTAAACATAGCACTTTTAATGCGAAGTAAAGACATTGAACTAATTTTCGTTCATCGCTGCCAACTTGACGTGCAGCATGCCGGTCAACGTGTCCATCAAAATACATGCGGTTATGGACCAGGGACTTTTTTCAAAGGTCTAGCCAGTCTATTCGGCACGTGAATCCGAGGCCTTGCCGTGGTCTGAAGGTAATCCTTTGGCGACCTTGGCATTTAACCTCGCGTACATTTCGCACAGCTGAATAACACTCAACAATGTTCTACTGGCCACTAAATACACGTTGCCTAAGAAATCAAAATAAGTGATTAAAATAACATTGTCACGATACGAACGTTTACAGGAAGTAATAACAGTAAATACATGCGGATTTCATAAAACATTGTCTTCATTTTTTTTTCCGGATTATGTGCCACTGTTTAGTTCGCGGTCAACTGCACATATCAAAATCTGCCTGTCATGTATCCTAATGTGAAAATGTACAGTTCCGTGAAACGTATGACCCGGAACTTTGTGTCCAACAAGCAACACTACGAAACTCATATAAACGCAATTACGTTACTATGAACTCAATTTTTACTCTTATAAGCATACAAACTAATTATATTTTAACATTACGCTTTCAATCAAATGTTGGCGGAACACAATTTTTCCTTCGTTTTCTGTAAAAGTTACCGCAAATTATTCATACCGTAATATATTCATGGTAAAAAAAAATTTACAAAATCAGTAATAAAAAAAGTTTAAATTTAAGTTTTACGAAGAAAAACAATTTTTGTTGGTATCTCTAATACCAAAAGGTAAACATGTCAGAATAAATAGTAAACTTCTGGTATTTCGGCTGTTGAAGTGTCACGGATTATAGTTCTCGCTCATACCAAGTAAATAAAACCACACCCCTCGATACAGAAGTTGCGCAAAACATGTTTACGAACGTCAAAGTTTAAATAAAACAGTATTAAAAATAAATTTAATTCTGCTAACATAATAGCAATTCCATCAAACTTTTTTTATTAATGCTTTTAGCTACGATTTGGCAGGGGAGGGGGGTTGTGGTGTGTGTGTGTTGTGAATAGCTTAATGGATTTTGGTTGGCTGTAACCCACGAGTCGTAGTTATATCAACCAAGATGCAGTTCCCGTTAATTCATTTCTGGAGTGCAAAAAATCTGCTCAATCCCCGACCGCAACAGCGATGTTATGAGACAGAGGTGACAGGAAAATTGCAATAAGTGGTGTAACTTTCAAGCTCGAATGACCTCGACTAAGAATAAGAAGAGATTACAAAGTACTTTTACTTTCTGGACTTCACCAAGCGGCAGTAGCATCTTCAACTGCAATTGGCTCTACTTCTTGTTACCGGATCGTCACCAAACGCCAGAGAGATTTCAGCTTACACATTCGCAAGCTCTACAAACAAAAATCGAGCCACGTCTCCCGACACCAAACGCTGTTTAACCCGGCCCCCCCCCAACCGCTCACACAAACATCCTCGCACATTTTCAGGGAATTATATAAGTTTTCAACAACTTTCCAACTTTAGGAATTCTGAATCCACTATCGCTAAGTTAAAAAACTACAGTAAAAAGAAACAAATATTATGCTGATCAACCAGTCATATTATGAATATATACATTATCACGTAAGAGTATGCAACACCCGTCACATCACCAACAGTTTTTCTTCGTCCACGAGATGTTTTCTCTTATTACTGGCGCTATTTTACTGACACAGCAGATACGGAAACCTAGTTGTTATAATACGGCCTGTTACTATTGACGCCTGCGGCGTCCCTATATGTTATCCGTCCGTACTCAAGCTCTAGCGAAGCACAGGCGGGTACGTNTAAGTAGTAAATTGGCCCTTTAGACACCAGTATAAACACTTTCTACCAAGCGACAGTTTTGGTGCTTGTCACTATATTTACATAAATTTCAGTTTTATTAAATACGAATATTTTGTTTTGAAGTACGTACGAATTTTCTTTTATTTGATAAGCGATCGTCAAGTAGCATACAAGACCAAACGGCTGAACTTTGCTACCATGATACTGACATATCCGTTTTATCATATCATGCTTGCACACGAACATGGTGTGTGTGCATATAGATTGCTTCGATAGTTTAAAACTCTACTCTTAAAAATAAGACTAACGAATTTTTTAATTCCACTGCATGATGTCTTGAAATACAGCGAGGCCGTTGTCTTACAAAATAACACTTGATTCATAAATTGTGTGTGTCCCTGTTGTATTAGATAATTACAGTCCTCTGAATTTAATTGGCAGTTAGGATCATTTACGAATGACAGCTACATTTATAACGAGTTAACTTACTTCCCGCCTTTAACGCGCGCTATTGCGAAACTTGCGAAACAGTGTTGTATTGGTATCCGGAGGGGAAAATGTTCGCCAATACGCAACAGTAGTTCAGATGTACAGCTACATGAACATCAGAGCATCGAGATAGAGCAGGGAGAATGTTACTAGTTCTCAGCCAGCCAAGGTCAAACTGAACAGTATTTCATAACATACAGAGCCAGCATATATTATGTAACGAGCAAGGAGGCGTATTGCAGGTAAACCTTCCGACTCTCATTAGGGATGACCTGGGCTCGAATTCCGGTCCGGCCATCGTTTTCGGTTTTCTATGGTTTCCTGATATCACTCCAGGCGAATACAGGGATGGTTCCTTCCAACAGTGAATGAGTCAAGAGATTTGGGCGGCTCTTAACATCGATATCTTGAGAAAAAATGAGGGTGAAGCAACGTGAGTATGGAACATCGCCGGAATGCAACGGCGGAGGAAACGGGAGATCCCAGAGAATACCCGCCGACCAGCGGCATCGTCCGGCACACGCAAAAATCCGGGGGCGACCCCGCCGGGAATCTAACCCGGTTGGCTTGGTGGGAGGCGTCCTTCGTCCTTCCTACAGGTCTTGGGGGAGTCCTTTCCCGATCCTGCTTCTCTGAGAAACTTGTTCCGTCTCCAATGAGCTCGCTGTCGACGAGACGCTAATCCCCCACCCCCCTTACATATTATATGCGTTATTTATTACTAACTACTAGAGACCTGCAAAATTAGCGTTATTATTTCAAGACAGTCTGGACTTCAAACACTATTGTTTTGAACAGCGTTTGTCATTGGACTACAGTTTGTTCGGAGACGCACTGTACGAATTTGGACCAATAGCAAGCAACTAAAGAAAGGCTGGTTCAGTCACGCCCAACCACGTCAAAAAAGGGAAATGTGTCCTCACTGCTGTTGAAGCCAATAAACAATTTGTACCGACTCGAATATGTAGAGGACGGTGAATTCTAGCCTGCTGCCAGAAAATAACGCGAATTTTGCAGGTCCCTACTATTACATCGCACTCGGAACAGGCTGGTCTTAGCACATTACTTCCAACTGCGGAGTTCAGGATAAATTCACGTTTTACTACTTGAACACTTTTACAACCTAATTTCACGTGCCGGTATCGCGGTCGTCAGGAAACTACTAGGGCAAGTCGTAGATTGATGTCTTGACTAAGCAGCGAGGTGCTTCCTTATAGCACGCTTGCATTGTACCTAGAGTAGGNGCAAGTCGTAGATTGATGTCTTGACTAAGCAGCGAGGTGCTTCCTTATAGCACGCTTGCATTGTACCTAGAGTAGGCCTACTACTGATTCAAATTACGCAACAGCCAATCAGCTCACAAGGTAAGATAGCATACACGCTATGAACCCTTTTACTCAGAAAAATTTGATCGTATTAAAGCGTACTGAACGAATACTGAACAGCAGTTACTTTTCTTGCCAAGTACTTAGGCCTATCTTAGTTTAACAGCATTCTAGGCGAGATACGGGGCCCACAGTTATTGTGAACAAAATTATGTTTGAGAGGATTCGCCACACTCTTAATACTTCCACAATGGCTAAGAGGCCCAGCGCAAACTGCTT
This sequence comes from Clitarchus hookeri, assembly GCA_002778355.1. Taxonomy (NCBI): domain Eukaryota; kingdom Metazoa; phylum Arthropoda; class Insecta; order Phasmatodea; family Phasmatidae; genus Clitarchus; species Clitarchus hookeri. The sequence goes on along the minus strand of NQII01002485.1, from coordinate 264,338 downwards.
AACTCTCGCTACTTTCGAAGGCACCAACACATCATTAGCTACACTGTAATATTTTTGTATTTTTAGATGAAAAATCTTTCGAAACCCAGCTGTAAAAAAGTATTTTTTTGTATACCTGCAAAACGTTTTCTTGTGAAATCTGCATTATATATATATATATATATATATATATATGTAATATTACAAATTATAGGCTTGTATTTCAGCTTACTTTATTGCAAAGTTGAAATAAAATTATTATTTTTTATTTATAAAATAGAGGCGATGAATAAATAAGGGAGAACAGAGAAAGAATTCTTTCAAAATCTAATAAACGGAAAAACAAAGTTGGAATACAAGGATGGGGAAACCCGCCAGCAAGCGGCATCGTCCAGCAAGAGTCCCACGTGCGAAGATCCGGGAATGAACCCGCCGGGGATCGAACCCGGATCGCCGTGGTGGGAGGCGAGCGCCCTGGCCATTACGCAAACGCTGCCCCATAGTAGAGATGGGCACTTAAATGTTGTAAATAATAGTTGTGTAAATACATCAAGAAATTTGATCTCGTTCTTTCATTTGTATGAAGGGCTCCATCCCTCACGAACTCAGATACGCCCCTGGCGACTTGTAATAGTAATTTGCGCCTCAGTGACGTGTGCAAATATAGGGTGTACGAAATAACTCTATAGAAAAAAACATCACCCTGGCCAAATATTTGCTCACCAAGTAGACAAAAACAGTAATTTACGCTGCCCCATATCGTCTTCCAAGACTTGCAGACTTCCAACTAACGCGAAACTCACGGGCGATGGTGCGCTGCGGCTCCATCCTGGTCAGGGAAAGGGAAGCTTAACAGCATTACTGGGTCACACGCGGACAAGATGGATAGCCTGTCCTTTCCGAGAATCCCGTCGCGGCCAGACGAGGTAGTTTGTCAGTCTGCGCTTGATCATTGATGGGCTCAATTAAAAAAAACCACAACAAAGCCAGCGAATCCGTGAGAGAGTATCGCACACTCTCATATTATATACGTATGAACTATACCTATAAAACTGAAACACGCTTTTTATCAGTACCCTTCTTACAAGCATGATTTGTTCAATACATCTTCAGAATTTTTATAAATTTGAATATTACGTTTCATGGTTTATTTGCGGTTTCTTCACACTTTTTGAACCTATCCTTCGAAAAATCCTCTGACGTTTGGCACGTTCGGTAACTTCCCAAATATGGCACGTATCACAAGCGTTTGTTACCTTTGTCAACATAAAAGTACCTTATTTTTGGTTCAATTAAACTTTTACTTATATTTTAACAGCATATTTTATAATTGAAATTATAATCAATATGCATAGAACAGCAATAAAACAGGCGTATTGGTAATAATGCCTACTAAGAATTAGTTCTCCTGCAAAATATTATTACACTGAGTGCGCACGAATGCGGTGCGTTGTCGCTTTGTTGTAATTTTCTAAGACTTGGTTAAGCTTTGTTTGCATGAGGCGGGAGGAACAGACTGAAAGTAGAACTTCAGCAGGGCTCCAGAAAAGTTGGGAGTAACCGTGAATGGAATATAACTAAAAAGCTCTATGTCAGTTGCCGACCAGTATTTTTAATGGGAACCACGTATGAAGAACCAAAATCCGAGACATTTTCTGGAATCAAAACCACGACCTCCAGAACGTGAGTAAAGATATGATGCCGGCCTGCTGCAAACCCAAGCATCCAGATTTTCATATTTTAATTTTTTTAAACGAACGTGTCGTGGCATATTCGCACATTTCATGTAGACCTATACGTTATTCGCAGACGCACATGTTCATCATCCCACTTAAATACCGCCCTTGTGGTGGGTAGAGAACGGAAATGGACCTCCAGCTAGCAAAATGATTAGACTGAACGTCACGTAGAAGGAACGGTATATTGTGCGAAAACATCCGATATTCGCCCACTTTCACCACTAGTCCTAAAAGGGAAAAACAAATCACTTCAGCATGACCCTAGATCGCAGAACATCTCGCAGTCGTCTTCCCCTCCCCCCTCCTTCCACGCATTTCTGTAAAATGTAATGAGACTGGACTGTTTCAAAATTAGAACTGAACCTGAACGGGACCGGCGACTTCGCAGGTGTTGAAGCTGGCGCCGCCCAGCCACGCTCCAAGTAGTTCCACCTGTCTGCTTTCGCGGTACCGCCGCCTGCGCTAGGCACCGCGATGCAGCGCTGCAGTTATTCACATCCCGGATAAACGGCTGCTTCATTCTGATATTACATCAGCCGTCGAGACAACACGCAGGTGTGTGATTAAGCCTGTAGTTTTTTCGCAGTTTCTTCGCACTTTGAGAATCAAACCTTGGCACAATCATCCTGTGTATGACGTGTTTGGCTTTTTCCTAAATATATCACGCATTACAAGCATTTTACACATACGTTAACCTTAATGTACCTATATTTTAATTCAATTACACTTCTGCTCATACTCATATCCTATCTTCAAATTATAATACTTCATGTATAATTAATACGAATAAAAACTTAGAAAAAATGGGTGTGTTGGTAACGCCTAGAAAGAAATNAATCATCCTGTGTATGACGTGTTTGGCTTTTTCCTAAATATATCACGCATTACAAGCATTTTACACATACGTTAACATTAATGTACCTATATTTTAATTCAATTACACTTCTGCTCATACTCATATCCTATCTTCAAATGATAATACTTCATGTATAATTAATACGAATAAAAACTTAGAAAAAATGGGTGTGTTGGTAACGCCTAGAAAGAAATNGATAATACTTCATGTATAATTAATACGAATAAAAACTTAGAAAAAATGGGTGTGTTGGTAACGCCTAGAAAGAAATAGTTCTTATGCAAAATTATATTACATTGAGTGCGCACGAATGTGGTGCGTTGTCCCTTTGGTGTAACTTTCTAGACTTGGTTAAGCTCTGTTTGCATGAGGCGGAGGAATATCCTGGAAGTAGGATTTAGCAGGGTTTCAGAAAACTTGGAAGTAACCGCGAACAGCCTATATCACAAACTGTCTATCGATTCGTCCATCGTTTTTCAACAAGAAGTGCTCATCTTAGAGCTGTTAAAGAGCCAAATATATTTCTTCTAGATTTTGAGAATAATTGATAGTTTCGTGATATATCGACAATAACAAAATAAGAATACCAAATAATTTTTCTAATAAAAAACATTTTGTAGCATAAATATGACAATTTTTATTTGAAATCTTGATCCATTCAAATTTCAAAAAGCTATTTCAACACTTGCTTATTAAAGTTACATGAGTAAGTGGCATATTGCGTCTCCTACGAAATCCAACCCTTGGCTCGAATTGTATTTTCCAACGAAGGCAATCAAATGAGCGGTCAAGTAAATGTATACCTGCAGTTGATTCAAATAAATATTTTATTGACAGTTCAACTTTTTTTTGGCCCAACACAGAGGTTTTGCTTCTTAAAGCGTGTATTTTCTTGATGAACAAAATCAATTTGTGCCTTTCAAGTTTCGTTTTCTCAACAAAATATTTTGTCGGGGTAAATATATATATGGTCCTTTACAAACAAGTATTCCGTTGGCTGGAACGAACCTTTCTCTCAGCGCTGTAATCTACGAAAGAAACGTTGCTGTGTGTCTGCGAGCAAGTCGTCTCTCTCTGTCCTAATGAATCTGGATTAAGTGCGCGTAATCTCGTTGTCAGCATGATGCTGAACAACAAGCAGCCCAGCACGAAACCACCCGCGGAGTTTTATCGTAAGGCAAATTGGTAGATGCAGTGGCGTATACTGATAAGCGCGGCAATATACCGATAAGTCTTGAAATGGAAGGCGCCTGCCCCCCTGGCGATGTACACACACTTGACAGTTATTGCTTCGCGAGNTACCGATAAGTCTTGAAATGGAAGGCGCCTGCCCCCCTGGCGATGTACACACACTTGACAGTTATTGCTTCGCGAGAGACCCGACGACGCGAAAAAAAAGCGCGCTCGAGAACTTTGAATACAGCCGTTCTCTTTCACGGAGGGGCCGCGGTGGCTGTGGGGTTAGACTGCTCGCCTCCCACCACGGCGAACCGGCTTGAATCCCCGGCCTGGTCACTCCCGGATTTTCGCGAGTGGGAATAGTGCCGGATGTTGCCGCTGGTCGGCGGGTTTTCTCGGGGATCTCCCGTTTCCCCGAACCTTTCATTCCGGCGCTGCTCCACTCTCACCTCATTTCACCCTCATCGGCTCTCAAGACCTCGCTGTTAAGAGCCGTCCAAATCTCTCAACTCAACTCTTTCACGGAAATATGTACGTTACAAGGCATGTAATGCGCAACGATGGGCCTAATCATAGTGCGATGAAATTACTACGATCGTCCACTTTTAAAAATAATCAGTAATAATGTTGTTTACAAACGCCAATCTGCGTATTCAATAAGGCAGAGGCAGGTTGAACGTCTCGTCGACAGCGAGGTCAAGTTACTCAGATAAGTAGGAGCAGAAAAGGAACCGGCCAAAGCCTGTATCAAGGGACCATCCCAGCATCCACCTGGAGGGATTTCGGGAAACCACGGAAGAAACCGGCATCAGGATGGCCGGACCGGGAATCCAACCAAGGTAATTCCGAATGCGAGTCCAGCGCACTACCTCGGCGCCACCTCGCTCGGCTTCACGTAATAAGAAACTCTACTATTATTCCATCGGTGCTTCGAAGAACACATCATGAGATTTGTGATGAGTAATATGGCTGCAACCGCTACAACCACTTTTTTATTACGCCCAGAGGAGAGGGAGTGAAAAAGATACATACCAAGAAACAACGCCTGGCATATTCCTGGAAAGCGGACGGGAAACCAACTGGGTAAAAGCCCTCATTGCAGCCCGACAGGATCAAGTTCACAACCTTCCGAGTAAAATCCAGGTTTACTACCCCGCTCGAGGGATGGTAGGAACGGTCGACAACTCGTGAGATGTAACATCTATATTCTATTCGCAGTATCTTTACACTTTTTGAATCAANATTTCCGAATGCGAGTCCAGCGCACTACCTCGGCGCCACCTCGCTCGGCTTCACGTAATAAGAAACTCTACTATTAATCCACCGGTGCTTCGAAGAACACATCATGAGATTTGTGATGAGTAATATTGCTGCAACCGCTACAACCACTTTTTTATTACGCCCAGAGGAGAGGGAGTAAAAAGATACATACCAAGAAACAACGCCTGGCATATTCCTGGGTAAAAGCCCTCATTGCAGCCCGACAGGATCAAGTCCATAACCTTCCGAGTAAAATCCAGGTTTACTACCCCGCTCGAGGGACGGTAGGAACGGTCGACAACTCGTGAGATGTAACATCTATATTCTATTCGCAGTATCTTTACACTTTTTGAATCAAACGTTTGAATAATTACCCCACGTAAAACGTGTTTGGTAGTTTCTTAAATATGTCATGTATCACAAACGTTTTATACTTCCGTTAATATAAAAGTATCTTATTTTTGGTTGAATTGAAACTTTACTTATACTCTATATATAAATTATAGCATTTCATTTATTAATAACTTGAATAAAATTAGAGCGAAAATAAGTATGCAGGTAATGCGTAGTAAGAAATAGTTCTCATGCAAAATGTTATTGAAATGAGTGCGCACAAATACGGTGTGCTGTCCCTTTGGTGTAATTTTCTAAACTTAGTTAAGTTTTGTTCTCATGAGGCGGAGGAATAGCCTGAAAGTAGAACTTTATCAGGGCTTCCGGAAAGTTGGAAGTAACCATGACTGGACAATAACAAGAGGTGAGTTGCATATTGCATATTGGTCGGCGCTAAACATCAAGCAAGGTCTTGAACGTCGGTGAGTGTGAAATGAGGCGAGGCTNGGGGGGGGGTACGCCGAGAAAACCTGCTGGTCGACGGAAACGTCCGCCAGGTTTACCGCATGCGAAGATTCGGGTGACCCCGCTCGGAATCGAACCCGGTTCGCCTGAGTGGCGAGGTGTGTAATCTAGACTACACCACCGCGGCCCCCTGTAATGTCTATAATCCATTCGCGGTTACATCCAACATTTCTGAAGTCCCACATTCAGGCTGCCCCTCCGCCTCATACAAACAAAGCTTAACTAAGTCCAGAAAATTACACCAAACAGACAANTCCCACATTCAGGCTGCCCCTCCGCCTCATACAAACAAAGCTTAACTAAGTCCAGAAAATTACACCAAACAGACAACACACCGTATTTGTGCACACTCAGTTTAATACCTTGCGTGAGAACTATTCCTTGCTAGGCATTACCAACATACATATTTTCTCTCTGGATAAAATATAAGTTAAAGTTAAATTTAACCGAAAATAGACAATTTCATCTTAACAAAAGTATAAAACGTTTGTAATGCATGACATATTTAGGAAACAACCGATCAAACACGTCATACATGGAGTAATTTTTCAAATGTTTATTCATAAAGTGTGAATATACTGCGAATATACTTAAATACTAGTCTCACCGCACGTCAGACTATTCGGTGTCAATTATTTAAGTACGACGAGAAAGCATCACTGACCACAATCTTGCATACACCATGTGTCACGTACTTCTATACATAACACAAGTCGGCTTACGTGCAGCCTTGCAATTGAGCAGCGTGTGACAATGTGAACGCATGCGGTGACTGTGGTAGTTAACTACAGGAAAGGGTGGAGCAAAGTCCCGTGCATAGTCCACAGTTCTGTTACTCTACTACGGATGTACAACAGACGCGTGAGTCTTGCCCCCCCTCCCCCTAGCACCATCACCCACCCGACGGTTACGTAAGGTTTAGTTCAGTGTTTATACAACTGGTGCTTTCCGACCGTTGAACCTCTTAGGACAAAACGTGACATACGCTATACCGATTTCGTCTGCCAGAGTGACCTGACGATCGTGTCACGGCTGCACGTCTGCAAGAAATGCTCGGCGTTCCGATAGTTCCCAGCCGGGTTAAGGAGTTATGCGACTGCCACGGACTTCCAGTAAAGCCGTCGTCAGCTCGAAACTCGTGCGCATTCACCTTCACCTGCAGTTCGTCCTGGCTTGGATGGCGTGTGCTGCGAACTGCATGTGGCCGCCTGGGTAGGCCGCCGAACGGTCTGCAGAGCTCCAGCAGAAAACGTTTAATTAAAAAACCGCCCAACGAGCCTGAGTTAGTCTGCTTAGGTCCCTTCCACACGTTACGTCTTTTTACCCGTACGGGCGCACATTCGAAGACACTTTTCACACGATACGGGTGTTTCGCTGTCCGCACTCGCACGGACATCTATGATGAACCGCAGACGCAAAGTGATCGCGGTGCTATTCTTGTACAACCGTCGACGTAAGAATAGGCGTAATAGGAAGGTTTGGGTGAATCCCATGTTACGGAAAATGAGTGAACTCGGTGCATTTCGTTTACTGTTCGAAGAAATGAGACAAGATGAAATGGAATTCTCTAACTATTTCAGAATGCCACGTGCATCATTCGATGAGTCGCACGGTCGTTTGCAAGAAAATTTGCAGCGACAAAACATCAAAATGAGGAATAGCATACAACCACAGGAAATGCTTGCAGGAACACCCAGATAATATAATAATTTGTTAAATTATAAGTCACAAATGTTAATATAGGTTTTTTCTTTGCAAACAATTATTTATAATGACTGTAGAAATGTACTGCGGATGTAGGAAAATATTGGTTCCAAAAATTATTTAAATGTAAAAGGAAATTAAACGTTCAAACTTTTACGTTTAGCTTGTAAAGTCCATGCTGCAGCCTGTGTATTGGGAAAAAGAAGAACGTCCTGACGTCGCTAGTGATGGACTGTGAAACATTTCAGTTGATAGTGATGTTGCTTGGTGCTGGTACATGAAACGGTGATCTGACTGCACATTCGAACGTATAGCTGCAGAGGCGTGCTACTGGGAATGAATGGTGTTCTGATATGATGCATGATGGCGTGAAAGGCCAGAAGTACGTTGTGATGTAGAGCGTGGGTCGCTGAAGGATGAGTGATGGGTACCATGCTCAAGGTCTGCTTGTGGACTGTAGAGTTGTTGTGAACGAGCACTACGCTGTAGTTGTTTCATTAATTGTAGAACTCCCATTTGGAAATCCACAATGCGTTCGTCATTAAATTAAGATGCCGATCAGTATCGGTACGTGGCTCCTGCTGTAGTGCTGCTATCATTTTCAGTTCGAATTCGTCCAGTTTACGTTTCCTGCCTTTGGTACCAGAGAGCCCCTGGTTCACTACTGGTGCTGCTGGCTTTGCAGATCCTGTATTGATGGCGTCCGGTTTTTGTAATTTTTGTGTGTGTCACAACCATCTTGTTCCACCTCTACCTCTACGATGATAGAATCTGTTTGCCTGTGCTCAATAGATTTCTTCAAGAACTGCAATTGTTCGTAGAAAATATATTTTCTCCATCTAGGTGCACTAACACCAGACTTTTTCTCTTTCCTTTCTACAGTATTTCAGGTACTGATTACGTAAGTTAATACATTTATTGATGACATGTTTACCTATAAATAGAAAACATCTTGTTGGAACGTGCAATTTGTTATTAATATTTGTCTCAGGTAAACTTACACTTAAGTAACAGTTTATCGCAAACGTGTAACTATTATCATCCAAAATTCAGTACATAAACATAAATACAACAATGTTTTTTTTATTTAGCCGAGACAGTACATAATATTACATTAGATTTGAGTTAGAATAGCTCCAAATGACCGGAGATAGTCACGTTTCCATACATATCAAGAACCGTCCCTTCAGTGTGAATTTATCAGACTGAATAGATTTAATGTGCTAGTATTGTTAATATCCCAATTTTCTCAACATATTTCAGAAAGCACAATTTTGTCTTCAAAATTTGATTCCTTTATACTTTGCAGCGATGCGGTGTCACATAAGCTGTGATAATTAATTATATATGGTACTAGGCTATGTGATAACGAAAAAATAGAAATGTTCAGTTGTACGAGAAACATTAATGATATTGTAATTGGCTAGTTAAATAAAGACATGACGTTCTATGTACTACACAATATTTTTGCAGGTATCTAGCAAGCGCGTGCACATTTACTGATCTGAACTGCACTTATCGTCAGGGCATTTCTACAATAAGCAAGATAGTCAGGGATGTATGCATCAGCATTTGGTCAATCTTACATGAAGAATGAATTCCAAAACTAACTAAACATCTGTGTGAATCTATATCTGACGAATTTTACAGAAAACCCAATTTTCCTCATGTAATTGGTGCTGTTGGCGGTAAAAAAAACGAGAATAATACAATCAGTACACAGTGGCTCTATGTACTTAATTATAAAAGTTATTTTTCTTTGGTGTTACTAGCAGTGGCTGATGCAAATTATAGCTTTGCTTATGTGGACATTGGCTCTTATGGAATGGAGTGCGAATCGTCTATTTTGAATAAATCAATTTTTGTGCAAATCCATACAGGGCAGAATGCTTGACGTACCAAATTCCAGGCTTTTAACGGGATCATATTATTTTTTGGGCGATGAAGCATTTTCTCTACATACCAATTTGCTTCGACCTTTCGGCGGTTCTAACCTGAGTGTTAAAAAAAGGTATTAAATTACCGACTAAGCAGGGCCAGGCGGTATGTTGAGTGCTCGTTTGGTATCCTTAGCAACAAATGGCGCACCTTACATCGTCCTCTGAATGTCACTCCTGAGTTCGCAGAGGACATTGTAAAGGCATGTGTGGTTTTGCACAATTACGTCCGTGACAGAGATGAGTACAACTTTGAAGGTATAGCAATGTTTTTTTCCTTACAGAACGCTATATTGCAAACATAGTTTAACAATTATGTAAAAACACTATGTGCAACATGTACCAAAATACCGTTTTATTTTCCAGGCACTTTTACATAGGGCATTCTGCAATAGCCTCATAAATTGTATATTAGGAAACATTCCTTGTGCTGTGTGTGATGCATGTAGTGTGTCAGTATTTTCAAAATAATACCTAAACTGCTTAACATTAATTGTCCTGGTTTCCTTCATTTAAGAGACAACTGATTGTACATTTTCCATTAAAAAAATTATGTTTGGTATTAATACCGCAAGTATAAGAGACAACAGCTTACATTTCAAATATAAATGTGCTCCAAAGAATTTAATGCAACGTATACAAATGAGCAATGCAGTCAAAATCTGTTCTTTGTAGTTAATTATTTTTATTTAGTGGGTTTAACGCCTAGTCGACAGCGAGGTCGTTAGGGACGGTTGCATTGTTCAATTTAGCACTCAGTCAGACAAAAAGACATTGACACCCATGCCTTACCCGGGACTCATTCTAAGCACTTACGTATTATTTTAGACTGATGTATACTAATTTTACCACACTATGTATAGGTTAAACCAGAAATATTTCCTTAATTACATTTATTAAACTTACCATAGTCACTTTTTTCTGCATCACTTAATCCTTCAAAGTCTTCATTCAAACACACACATATACACGATCATTTTTAGGTATGAACATTCCGGTACAAAAAATTAAAAAAGGAACATGGACGTGCATTAAAACTTTATTTTTATTATTACGTCATAAAATGGCAGGGTCTCCGTTGAGGGTATCGTAGAGGCGCGTTACCGACGGCAAGACTGCACGCCAGTTCAGTGCTTTGCGCGTAGAGGCGATGAGAAAGTTGATTCGCATGTATCGGTCGCCCCTAGCGCTCCCACGCTTCTAGGTCTCGGACGTGCAAAATTCCTTCAACCAGGAGGCCACCTTAAGAGGAGTTCACGATGACACATTTTCTGTGAAATCGTTTTTTGCGCGTATTTGCGTATCTAGGTAAATAAATGTTCTGCAAATACGACTTTTTTTGTCAGAAAAGGCAAATAACAATTATATATGCTCCTGTGTTTTTACTTTTAACATATTAAGTATATTCATGGAGAAAAGAATTCGTGAAAATGGTCAAATATCGCATTTTTAAAGCTTGCCTATGCAGTTCCTTAAGCGGCAAGAGAAAAGCACCAGCATACGGGCGCAGTATAATCTGTGGTCTTTCATCGCGTGTAATAAAGTCTCACTGTTACATATATAATTTGTACAGTACGGAGCCGCGACGGAAACACTGCACGCCTTGCGCGTAGGAGCGATGTTAGTGTCGCCCGTATCGCTCCCTCGCTTCTTGACCTTCAACGCGCAGCCATGGCCTTCTCTTAAGGGCGTTGACTGCGGAAAAATAAGTTACTTTATATTTGTACCACATACTGTTCAACTTTTAGACATTATCAATAATTACTCTTTCCCAGGAAAAAAAACATTTTTTTGAGCGCATAATTTTTGCAGAACCGCTTTTCAAAAATCATAATTTTACCGTTTTAGAAATGTTTAAATAATCAAAACTATCTTACAAAAAAAAAAAGAGATAATTCACACTGAAAGAGAACGCCACGACCTACTTCAAGACGTCTATAATATTTTACAAGGAATGGTTTATGCATTTAAAAAAAGGCGAAACTACGCAAATTCTTGCGCATATTTTTTATTTGTAATTGCCCGTAAATTGTTAGAAAATAACTTTTACTAAACACACCTTAAAATGAATAAAGAAAAGATCTTAGAGTTGCCCTTTTTACATTTTCTGCAAATAGTTTGATTTATCTTATTTGTACATCACAAAAACAGTAAAATTTTAACTTCGACGTGTTATTTTGTAAAAACCACGCGATCTAAAATAACTGCATATGAGGAAAAGGTAGTCACAGATAATGTCTAAAAGTTGAACAAAATAAGCCACACACATAAAATAAGTTTTTCCGTGGCCAACTGACTCCTGAATTACGTTGCAGTGTGTTTGAAATTCCTGTTTTTTTTTAAAGAGAAAACCAGTAAACGCGCGTCTGATAAGATTATCTACAAAAAGAAAACACACCAGACTAATTGTGTGTGTGGTACTTTCAAGACATCACCCGCATTGTAAACATTATTTTAACACCACCCAACATGGCTGGAGACGTCTTTTTCAAAATGCTGTTTCTTCGAAATATACGAACCGAATTTGTAAGAAACTAAGGATAGAGGAGTGCATTGGACTTTGCTACAGTGTTGTGCTCAATAAAATGTTAGGGTCGTCGCTGAAAAGTCACATTGTTCCAGCGGTGCGACGGAAACACAACATGCGAGTTCACAACTTGGCGCGTAGAGGCGACATCGCTTTACGTGCGCCGGCCAGCGTCTGCCGTAGCGCTTCATCGATTTTTACCTCGCACACAAATTAGCTGTGCGTTGCAGAGGTTTGGTAGGAACCACGTGATTCAAAACCGGTTGGTTATTTTGTAGTGGTGCACGAACACAAAAAACTATTAAGAAAAGTTTCGTGCCCAAACACAATTTTCAAGTTCTCATTTCCACTCCAATAATTTTTTTGGGGGTCGTAAGAATGGCTAAAACGTGTGATTACATAATTAGTTTCAGCTGCTAAATTTTCTATACAAAAACTTTGGAGTTGTCTTAAGACACGCATCATACTTTCATTTTTATTATCGAGGCATAACAAGTATAGGGTCACCACTTAATGTCATGTTCAGGCATGTCGATAAAGGAAATACTGCGCGACATTTGGGTGCCTTGCACGTAGAGGCGATGACGCAAGTATGAATGAGCAAGAGTCGACCTTAGAGCTCACGCGCGTCGTGATCTCGAGCGCGAAAAACAGTCACAGGCAGGCGGAACCCTTAAGAGGATCAGTACGTGCCATCAAAGATGTGTAATTTTTGTTACAGCTCGCATTACAAATTTTGCATATGTTTTACCGATATACAGGCCATATACAATTCATTGTTTTGTAGATTTCGTAAATTCAGTTTTAATTGTGTGCTATTATTAGCATAATTTCTGTAACCACCTCAAATCATATGTTTTTCTTCCTGGCAGTGACTAGTCAAAAATTAACAAAGAGGACAAAACTGTGACATTTTAATGAAGCTTCAGAAGCTATCATTTAAGCCCTGGTGCTCGAAAAATATCGTTAAACCTTTTGTTATGAACTATGTCAAGAAAATTGATGAATACAAGATGGCAGGCACCGATCCAGTGGCTATAAGTTAAACATTACGCTCGCAATACAACGTCAAAAGTTAACAACTATTTTTTATAAATTTGCTGCCAACTTAACTAGAATCCTGCATGCTACTGTATACTGTAGAATAATATATTGTTACATGCCACCGCTTTGCGTCGTTTCCCTTGCCCTTCCGCACGAGTGAGCTAGGCGTGGTGTGTCAAGAGCATCACTGCTAACCCGAGAAGTGAGCGATTGACATAGGGGAGGCTCCCGCGCGTGCCACGATAACCCTATCGGGACTATCGTGCCGCTCCTGCCCTTGGAGATAGAATATCTTGGATTATCGTTGCAAGAATGTTCTGGTCGTCGCCCTTGCCCTCCTTCACCTTAAGCGCGGCGGGCCTCCGAGTTGACAGTCTGGAGCCTTGTGCGGCCTTAAGCGCTAGCTTCGTGTGCGAATCAAGCGAAACAACGAGCAGCGACGACAATACTGATCAGCGAGAATGAAGTCTGCGGACTGCGAGCATCGGTGCAGTGGAGAGTGAGACTGACGGGCGGGACTACTGAAATGGATGAGTGAGTGAAATATATTTGGAATTATGGCAATAGACAGTTGGATTGAAAATGAGTAAATAATAGCTGTGTGTATTTTTATAACATTGTAAATAAATTTAAAAAATTTTAATTTAGATATTAAATTTGTATTAAAACCTCTATTCCTCATGAACTCGGACACGCCCCTGGCTATCTGTAACAATGTGTAGATGTGAGTAATATTTATTTTTCAAAGATTTGTTGAAAAAGTGATCAATAATCGTGAATATCCTATACATGCCAAGAAAGGTTTTCGCACCCCCAACTACTACACAGCACAAATTGTCTTCTTTCTATCTCTCACTTTTAGAATTAATTTGTGGTAGAAATTTTTAAAGGAGATTATGAATTATATAGTTCAATATTTTTAAAAACTCAGAAAAATTTTTAATTCAGGTACTAATTTTAATGAACTACAGTTTATTTTCATAAATTAAATTTAATACAAATGCATTTGTATGTGCCCATACAAACTTAAGGGCATGCATACTGCAAAGGTAAAAAAAAAGACGTAAATATTCATAAATATTAGGAAAAAATACAATGGTCAAAATACTTTATCTCGGCTTCCTCGGAGAGATAAAAGTTATAGTATGATCAACGTCAAAAGTACATATCTAATGATTTCAGACTAAAAAAATTGATAGCAATAATATTTATTTTGTATTGCAAGGCAAAATAGTTAAGGCACCCCATGCGGCCGCATGTTTCACACAGCCCTTAAACCGTCTCTGCGGCTATCTAAGGTCGGGTTGTCGCTAGAAATTGCCCTGAGACAATTCTCTGAACTTTGCTGCATGTTTTCTTTTTTCTGTGTAGCGTCCGCAACCACAGATTACGATCTGCAATATTAAAAAGAAAACACGACTGGCTAGTAACAATCTCAGCATTCTCCCGAAATTGCACAAAATGCAGTTTTCTTCCCTTAATCCCTTACTTTATTTTCAATGCAATGTCGTTTTAGTTGTTAGCACAAAAATAAACACTTCCACTTTTGCCTTTATAAGCTCTGCCAGCATTATTTTTTTTAAATTCCCATGCTTTCACAGTATAGTTACTAATACGTCCTCGATTATCACAACGGACAGGTGTTCCGTCATCGGCCTTCACGCAACTGTACTAGTCCGCGCACATTCTCAGAAACCGAACGCCAAAGATACCAGCGCGCCCAATAAAGTTACGCCAATCGAAAAATGGTGTACCACAAACCGAACATATATCGACTCACCGAGCATAAACTAAAACCTCAAACATAGAAGGCCACAACCAGACACCAGACTCGTCGTAGACACGAAAATACGTTACAAAGCTGAAGCTTGCAAGTCTCACCACACACACGTCAGAGGTTCACGTCCTAATAATAAAAAATACACGGGTAATGACAATTATAAATAATTCTCAAACTTTATAAACACAGATTTTAAAAATGTTTATAAATAGTAAGAAATATTAACAATTCGCGAGGTTTTTAAAATACTTTAATAAAATCGCTTCATGAGAAATATAATAATCTCTATAATTTCACACATAAAGATTTTTATTTTTAAAAAAAGCAATATATTTTGATGCTTTAAGAGTGAAAATGAATAAAAAATTATTGAAACAAATAGTATCAAGGTCTGATCACTTATGAACATAATGTGTGTCCAACTGTTCACAAATACGCATACAGTGTTAGGGGTTTGATTTGCAGGTGGTCACAAATACTACTTGAAATATGTTTCGAGTAAATAGTTTAGATAACAGAGTGATTTTTTTTTTTATGTTGAAGGACAGAGCACAGGTTTTGTAGTTATCAGAAAATATCCACCTCTGAAAAATTTATGTGTTCTTTGTAACCCATAATGTGAACTTACAGCTAACTGAAGTATTTCAGGAACAATACGTAAGAAATGAAAGTATAATATTATTAAAAGCAAAGGCGCGGAAAAAAAAAATCCTACAGGAAATTGTTGGTAAATAAATTTCTTTTACGACGACAAACTTAGTCAGCAAACAATATGTAGCACTTTGGCAAATTTTTTGGAAAAGCCATAACTATAACTCTGCACATTTTGCACTAACGATGTACGTAAGTTGGACTACGCGGCGAATTATTCATATTTTCATTACGAATACGAAATATTGAAAAGGAACATAGTGACATCCACGCCATTTTCACATGGCTACGGACAGTGTCTCGTTACAAAACTTCTCGTTTTAAAAATCAACGCAATATACCTGTTCTCTCGAATTGGCATGACGAAAAACGCTTGCTTCTATGATGACGAGACATTACAGAAACCTCAACGACTGCTGGCACCCATATGTATACGCTGTTCATGGTAAACTGAGCACTTTTGAAAGCCCTGCTTAAGATCTACTAGTATGAGCGTTGTGTATTCTTCCACCTTATGTAACATTAACACTGTCATGGGCCTCATCACTTTATTTATACGTCTATCAAGTGAAACTGTGATATTTTTAGGAAAGTAAATGTTTACAAATATGGTCATTTTTACACTTAACTGCATTAAAAAAATCTAAAGAAACATTCTACGTTATCACAACTGGTTACCTAACACTTTTAATTCGACGTTAAGGCGTGGAACTACTTTCCCTCCATCGTTACCAACTTTACTGGGCGCATGTCACTCAGTGCGCCTGTTAAAATGTATGCAGGTAGGAGCAGTGACTTTTTTCTAAGGTTGATTTCCAAAGTGCTCACTTCATCGCGAACAGCCTTTAGACAACACGAGAACTGATACTTCGCGGAACGCAACACGCTGGGCGTCAGCAACATCCGCCATGTATTCAACATGAGAAAAATCCGTACTCGGACCGCAGCAGTCAAAGGCCAGCGGTACTACGTCTGTTAAAGGGTGTTGGCCACGAAAAAATTTGTTACTTGATATTTGTATCACATATTGTTCAACTTTTAGATATTGTTAGTAATTGCTCTTTCCTAGCAAAAAAAAAAAAAATGTTTTTGAGCGCAAAGTTTTCGGATAAATACATGACAAAATTACAACTTCACTGTTTTAGAAATGTACAAATAATGAAAACTAACTTACATGCACATATTCACACCGAACGAAGATGCCAAGAGCTACTTCAAAACATCTATACAATCGAGCAAGGAAATGCTTTTGCAATTTCATAAAAATTGCTGGAATTAAGGAAATTATTGCATATTTTTTTATTCGTGGTTGCTCCAGAATTTTTGTGAAATAACTTTTGCTAAGCATATTTTAAAATTAATAAAGATAAGACCTTCCAGTTGCCGTTGCTCTTAATACATTTTCTACAAACAGTTTGGTTTAATTTATTTGTACATTAAAAAAAAACAGGAACATTTCGACTTTGACATGTAATTTTGCAAACACCATGCGATGTAAAAAAATTTTATCTGAGGGAAAAGTAGTAACAGATAATGTGTACTAGTTCAACAGTATGCGGTACAAGTATAAAATTACAAATTTTTTCTTGGCAAACGCTCTAAACTAGCAAGGTTACGACGTACACCAAATTGCTTTAAACACGTAATTACTTCCTCGTCACGGTTAGGCTGTTACGACATCAATTTTCGTTTCGCTTATTGTCGAATCCCGCCGTCCTTGTCAGTTGTTTATACATAACAAGCTTGGTTCATTAACATATTTAGGAAAAATGTTTTCCCTTTATTTTTAATTACCGTACTTCAAAAGTCACATTTGCACGGTATCGTTAGCAATCAGACTAATGAGAACAAGCATATTCAAAAAAATTTCAAACATAACAGAACCGATCTCCTGAAAGGAAACAGTTAACTGTGCGTGTGAATGCGTCGTCCTTGACTCGCCAAAGTCAGTTCGTAAAAACTATATTGACGAAGAAATCACACAAGTCACCTCCCGCAACGGAGGTGAGGTCTGGTAGCGAAGGACATTTACAAGGTCACGCCGACTTGTCGCAAAAGTAAACTATTTGCTTTTCTTTTCGGCGCCACTCATGAAAAAACAACACGCTTCACAATAGGCTATTCACGGTAAAGTGAGTACTTTATGAAGCCTTCTCATTTGTAATAATAGTCAATAAATATATGTTTTGGTAGCAGTAGACGTTAACTCTCCAGTCCAGTGAAATATATACACCGTGTTTATGACTTGCATGGCAATATTTATTTTAAAAAGTGGTGGAAGCATAAAAAAAATGACTGATAGGAAAAAAGTAACACGGGTCTCGAAAGCGCTCACTTTATCGTGGACAGCCTATATCATATATAAATTGGGCGCCTGGAGTACTTCCGGCCGGGATCGACACTACAAATAGTTGGATCCCCCTTAAATGTCTCACCATACCTAGTTCTCCTACCGCATTTAGAATCACTTGTAATTTGTATTTCCTGGACGGCCTCGTACATAATGCATGAGCATAACCAGTTTCAAAGGATAAAGAAGTTACAGAAAAGCTGAAAGGGCAAAACATTTCGCTTCCGAACGACGACGAGATGCTAAGCGAGCTCGACTTCTGGGCGAATCATTTCCGCTGTTATAGTCAATTCGCGGTTTCTTCACACTTTCTGAATGAAACATTTGAAAAATCACCCCATGCATGAAGTGGTTGGTCGTTTCTTAAGTACGCCACGTATCACAAGCGTCGTATACTTGAGTTAATATAAAAATAACTTATTTTCCGTAAAATTGAACTTTAACTTATATTTGGTGTATAAACAGTAATATTTCATTCATAATTGATATGAATAAAAAGAGGGAGAACATAGGCGTGCAGGTAATGCCTAGTAAGAAATAGTTATCACACGAGATATTATTAGACTGCGTGCGCACGCCTGCGGTGCACTGTCCCTGTGGCGTAATGTTCTAGACTTGGTTAAGCTTTGTTTGCATGAGACGAAGGGATATCCTGGAAGTATCAAACTTTAGCAGGGCTTCAGAAAAGTTGGAAGCAAGTGTCGATGGACTATATATACAATCTGACCACACGTCACGCGGTATGGTGAACTGCGCAGCCCGACATTGTCTGTACGGAGTACAGAAGAGTTGTTAATTTTCTAACAGAACCTGTAGATACACGCAGTTTTGGGACAGAAGTCAATATTTCCGAACCTCAGCCGCTTCGAGCGCCGTTCAAATTCAAGGCTCGACTTCACCTCTTAACGCAGAAATTGTTGGTTTTCGACTTCTCGTAATTACTGAGCATTTCTGACTACAGAAAATGTACATTTCACGAATGCGTAAAATTCTCGTACTTAATTTTACTTCGTGTTATTTGGTAGTTTTAACAAGGAAGGAGCGTATCGGTACTTCAAGATTAATATTTTGCTATTTGTGACAAAATTTTACGTTGATAGTTCGGATTTCATGTTTGTACTGCTAAGTAAGGCAAATATATAAACTACTATAATAAAAACTATTTTTTAATTTTATTTTACAAAAATTTTAATTAGCAGGAAAAGAAGGAACTGATAAAAATGGCGATGCAGTCTCTCGACATTTTCGCAGGACAAAATAGCAATCCTTTTAAAATACGAGCGACACTTGGATACACCATTCCTTATAGTCTGGGAAAATCCAGCAGCAATGCAGACATACTAGAAAAAATTATTATTATGGTCATAATAAATAACTATCTGTCCTGAAAATTGTGAGATCACTGCAACTAAAGCTTGCTAACTTACCGAATACTGAAAGGGAGATCTGTTCGACGTATCAAATTTTTTTTCAAAAGTATGAAATAAAATGACACGCCTGAAAAACAAGTTTTGCACCACCTGTGATTGGTTGCACACGAAGGATGTTCGTTGGGACAGTCGATGCATTACAAAAATACATTCGTCAAGTTTGGCGTGTGTATTTCAACCCATACTTTTTCTTGCGCCCTGGGCAACCTAGTATCTCACAAATACCGGCAGTGCAAAATTTTTTGAAATGTTTATTTCAACAAAAAACATACATAGCTAATCTTAATTAAATGTTTTACTATTGATATGGCTTCCCAAGCTACTGGATGTAATACATTTGTATATATAATGTTTTTCTCGATTTTTTTAAATATTATTCTGTTACAGAGCTAGTGCGAACTCGTTCTCCACGCCATATTTTTACTGTACAAAATAAACATCATTACTGAGTATATTAAACAAAAATTTATTCTGAATGATACAACAAGTTATGTCTCGTGTGATTCGCATCCAAAAGGACGTGGATTCAATTCCGCCTGGCTGCACTGGAAATGGTTTTCCCCGAGTGGTTTTTTGGTTTCCCAAATGCTCATACAATTCCGTAATGTGAACCACCCCAACTCCTCGCCCACTAGATTAAGTCCCTTGTTACCCCTGAGGCATAGATGGAAATAACAACTGTACGCAATCTGGGGTTCGTGCTCAACGAGACTTTCACATGGTCTGCAGACATTAATTCTGTCGGTAAGAAAATTTTCAGCACTCTTCATGCACCCAGGAAGCACAAGTGCTTCCTAACTGAGTCGACAAAAATTTACCTTATTCTCACTTCATTTAATGCGATGACGTGTATAGAAATTTAAACTTCTCCCTGGCCGCCAACTTCAAAAAATTCACGATATAAATTGTGTATCCCATTAATTTTCAATTTAAGAAGAAAACAATTACGTAACTCCGTACCTTGACAAACTGTCGTGGCTGTGCCTGGGTCGTACACTGTCACGCCAAATGAGTAATCTGCATGCCTTGCAACACCCATGGGAATCTGCGACTTTTTACCGATTCAGCGCCACATTGCAAAATCTACTTCAGGCGCGCCACACGACGGTGCTTTGCTGTCACGGTCGTCCGCTGTGTTGGTGCTATGCCAGAAAGCCTTACGGCCTTAAAAGCTAATATTACGTATCCACTACGTTATTAGTATTTGCTACAACGAAAAAAAAAAACAATTATTTTCCCGAAGTAACAAGTAATAACCGGTTATTGAACGCTACGTTGAAACACACGACAGCATTGAAGCAAATATAAGGAATTCTTTGCCTACCGCTCCGACAACTATGAGGAAAATGTTACCGTTAAATGAGATGACTTAATAATACTACGGAAATGATAGAAAAAAAATCGTCAAGCACGATACAAACAACAAATACCGCCAACTGAAAGAAACTGTATTACTTTTTAAAGTTAAAGTTCAGTTTTAGAAAATATTACAACTCTTCATTGCGGACACGCAATACTTTCGGCTCTGTGATGTTAATATGAACTCAATCCTAATGTTAGCATCTTCAGCCAATAACTTTTTAAAAAATTAATACTGCACCTGTTATTTGAACCTACAAATAAATCGGATTAACCCCTTTAGTCAGCGTCTGAGACGTTTCACATGGAACAAATTTTATGATTTGCGCTGTACACGGCAAAATACTGTTTCCAATAAGGGACGCCCCTCACATCGTGAAAGACATAATTTGTTATTGAGGCTATACTCTGCATTATCACGAACAGCTGCTGCTAATACCATCACGCACAAACACACCGTTATTTGTCCCTGCTCATGAAGGAGTGTTATAGTGATAGAAGTACAGCTTAAAACAAAAAAATTAGCTTCCTGCAAGGCTTCAAATTATAAATTAATCTGTAAATGAAAGGAATAAAAACAGCTGTGAAACTGGTGAGTGAAGAGATTTGAGCGGCTCTTAACGTCGAGGTCTTGAGAGCCGATGAGGGTGAAGCGAGGTGAGTATGGAGCAGCGCCGGAATGAAAGGGCGGGGGAAACGGGAGATCCCCGAGAAAAAAAAACCCACCGATCAGCGGCATCGTCCGGCAAGTTTGCCACATGAGAAAATCGGGGAGCGACCCCGACGGGAATCGAGCCCAGTTCGCCCAGGTGGGAGGCGAGTAGTCTAACCACTACACAACTGCGGCCCTATTAGTGAAACTAGTAGATAAAGGTATCTGTACTCAGGCGGTAATAAACTATTAAAATTAATAATTCTTCAAACGAACTAAACCGCAATGCCTTATGTTTTACGGCAAATATCTGCTTTCTCCAGAAGCTTATCCAAAAGGAAGGAGGGCTAATAGAGCTGCAACCCTCCAAACAATTTCTTACAATTTTTTTTTTTNCCAGAAGCTTATCCAAAAGGAAGGAGGGCTAATAGAGCTGCAACCCTCCAAACAATTTCTTACAATTTTTTTTTTTTAACTTTAATGCTATATCATTAATATGAAAATTTCAATCAATACATATTTGTCTGGGTTCATAAGAATGCTGTAAAAGAAGTATATCTTTTTTTTAAAGCTTGTGAACGATAAATTCTGGCCGCACCACTACCGTCGTTATTAAAAATCGATATCAGTCCCTCTCGAAAAAAATTGTTTGCGTTCGCCACCGACTTGCTCCGGCAATGAAGACNCCAGAAGCTTATCCAAAAGGAAGGAGGGCTAATAGAGCTGCAACCCTCCAAACAATTTCTTACAATTTTTTTTTTTAACTTTAATGCTATATCATTAATATGAAAATTTCAATCAATACATATTTGTCTGGGTTCATAAGAATGCTGTAAAAGAAGTATATCTTTTTTTTAAAGCTTGTGAACGATAAATTCTGGCCGCACCACTACCGTCGATATTAAAAATCGATATCAGTCCCTCTCGAAAAAAATTGTTTGCGTTCGCCACCGACTTGCTCCGGCAATGAAGACGCGCGGGCTGGCTTTGGCGAAGAACGTCATGTTATGGCGTACGTCGCGGCTCCCCCCCCCTACTTTCTGGAATCACCTTTCACTGAAGCAATCAGGTCGCGGCGATCAAGGACGAGCGACTATCCGAGATGGTCGGCAACGAGTCGAGGGGACTCCAGCACGTGGTCACTAGACACTCCTCCGAGGCGCGGCTCACGGGGACGAAAACCATGCAGATTGACTGACAGGGAGAGAGAAGGAGAGGGAGGCCGAGAGAGAGAAAGAGAGAGAAAGAGAGAAATAAAGAGAGAGAAAAAGAGAAAGAAAGAGAGAACAAGAGAGTATATGTATAAAATATTATATATACATATAATATTGTATATTATATATATATATGTATATATATATATTTGAGCGGTTCTGAACAACAAGGTCTTGAGAGCCGATGAGGATGAAATGAGGTGAGAACGGAGCAGCACCGGAATGCAAGGGCGGGGGAAACGGAATTACCCGAGAAAACCCGCCGACAAGCGGCATCGTCCGGCACAATTCCCACTTGCGAAAATCCGGGAGTGGCTCCACCGGAGATCGAACCCAGTTCGCCTTGGTGGGAGGCGACCAGTCTAATCACTCAGCCACCGCGGCCCCAACTGATTGATAAAAGTTTTTATTCAAAATAACATGAGCAGTTACAAAGATGGAAACAGAATTTACAAATAAGGAACAATAATAGAGTCAACACACCAGCGTACAATAAAACTCTTGTGTCGAAAGGAAGTAACGGAAACGTGCCAAGAAGCGTGACTGAAACAAACGGAATAAACAGTAAGTAATCAGCTGGGCAAAATAACCAAAACCCCATCAAAGTGAATGAAAAATAAAACAGAACCCTGTGAATAAGGAATTACAAACGGACAATATGAAAAAGAAATTAAGGCATAAACCAGGAAGGGAAGGCCAACAAGGAAGGTAATCATACTAATATTATAAATGCGAAAGTCTCTGGCTGTGTGTGTGTGTGTGTGTTTGTTACCACTCAGCTCCATAACGGCTGAACGGATTTTGATGAAATTTGGTATGTAGGTACTTTAGGTCCTGGAATAGGATATAGGATACTTTTATCCCGGAAAATTATACGGTTCCTGTAGAATAACAACAAAACGTAACTCTGCAACGTCTGGGAACGTGACCGAAATATTTTTTCCTCTGGTGTCAGAGTTTAAGAGCCGCCCAAGGACTCTGAAATGGCTTAACGACTGCTATCAATCGATAACAACAGGGACCGAATTTTTAACGTGCCATCCGAAGCCCGAAAGCGCTCAGATGTTATGCCATTAAACGATCACCCATCCAAATGTGTGCCGCTGAGAACGTTGGTTAACTTTGGTGATCGATCAAGACCCCTCAGCCAAGCACAAAAAGTAGTACCTAGGTACACTTATTTCTAAAGCTACAACTTGATGAAAATCACATTTTGATTTTCATACATCGAAAGCGGAAATGTGGTAATTACGCGATAGTTGCACATATACACTCCAAAAACAATACCCTACTTCTTGGCTATCGGGTAAAAAATATTTCCTTCCTTTTGGGTTGCCGTAATCAGTTTAAAACCGAGGCCAACATAATATAATTTTATAATTCTGTTTTCACATAAATGAATTGTCTTTTCCCAATTTATTATTAGTGTATCACTGTAAAACTCAATTGCACCCGGGCGAAGCCGGGCCGGTTCGCTAGTATAACATATATATCAAGGTCTCTGGTACCTCGAAACCTTAGGTTCGTGCAGACGTCACTACCACCACAACGCGGATCGACGTAGACGATGACGCTGCCCGACAGCATTGCCAACCGTAGACGAATTCGGCTACAAAAGGTCTAAGTTTAGGTCATACAGACTACAGCTTGTAGATGAATGGATGTGGCCGAATGCCAAACTGTAGACGATTTGAGGTGCAATAGTGACCAATTTGTCGTGACTTATGTACTCGTATATTACATTAATTTTCTCTTTCCCTTCCCCTCAATAAAATACACTACTAACACACTGATCTTTCCACTTAAAATGTTATATTAAACACAGTATGTCCGCGCTGTTTGGAACAAGACCCGAATTTTTTCTTTGAAATGTAATAAAAAATGTGCGACCAAGTCATTTATACATGAGTGTTAAGTATTTAGATTAATAATCGGAATTATGATGGTATTATTGATAGTAGTGAGCTAATTCTTCAGGTATGAAGCGTAGCTTTATTTTATTTGTAGCCGAATTTCCTTACGCATGTAGCCGACTTGCTGGTCTTTAGGATGGCAACACTGCTGTCCGGAGCCAACGACTGGGGAAGGACCGCGAATATCGATTGCATAGCGCATACGCCTCCCGCAAAGCTGTTCCGGGTTCGACTCCCAACACCCACACCCGGGAGTGGACTTGCGGACATTATCGTGGGTTTGGTCGGGGCACTACCGTTTCCAACTGCATTCCGTCGCAGCTCCATCTTTGGCCGCGTCTCAATTTAAAAAGCGCCCTTCTCTGCGGACTGCCCAGCAGTGAGAGAGCTCTTTCTTGCACGCTCGCTTTCTCTGCAACGATGCTCTCTTTTCTGGCATACAAAAATGCACGAGAGATCGCAACGAGTATTCAACTTCATGCTCTCGCCCTTTCGTACTCTCTTTTACAAATCGAGACAAGAGAGCGCTATCTGTAATATTCGTTAGAGCGAGAGCACGAGAGACAGTTCTCTGGGCCAAATGAGACACGGCCTGAGCCTCAATCCACGCCACTCTTCAGAGATAACGGGCATCTACTGGTACCACCTCTTACAAGTCCGAGGCCTAGTGGAGTGCAATATAGGGTGCATCAAGTAACGTACACTGCAAAAATGTGCTCTGCTTTATGAGCTCACACTGGTATTGTTTTTGCCGGCAGGCTGATCGGAAGTGTTTATACAATGAAGTAACTTAAATACATTCTAATACAAAACGGTACCAAACCGTTCAAAGGTAACGCCTTGTCACGTTGGTCGCATGGCGTAGTGTTAATTCACATTAAAATGTCAGGTTTACTACCGTAATGTCACCCACTGGCATAAATAAGATATACAGTTCTCATATGTAAAGGATGGGTACACGGGCGCGTAGGAATGTCTTCTGGGGTAGAGGAGAAGCAGGCACTCTCATATAATGACAAGCTCTTAAAAAAAAAAAAAAAAGAATTAATGTAACACACTTCACGTTTCGCTCATAACTTACGAACATATCGCGGTGCCAGTACTCAGTTCACTTCTGCTAAAATCATAATGATAAGGAAAGGGGATAGAGAGTTTTCACAGTTTTTTAATAGTTCGTTTAATTCATTCATAATTTCTTTTATATTTTTTCTAGTTTATGTTCTTTGCATGCCTTAGGGATTCACATGCAAAATAAATTTGTAATAATCAAAGGTGCAGATAATAAAATATGCGTACATAGTTTGGTTTTCCACGGAATATCTAACACTACAAAGCCACAGTTTGTGGAATTTGTAGATATCGTCGGTTTTTTTTATCTATTTCATTGTTTAGTATAAACTACAGTGAGAAAAAACAGTATTAGGACCCCTCTAACAAAAATAAAATACAAATTACATGATTTCATATTGTGTATTATGCAGTTAGTTATAGGTACATAACATCTCTTTCATTTGCGTGCACACATGTTTACTACATCCAGAATAACATAGAAATGAACTGAACAAGCAACCTCTTTCTAACAAAATAAGTATTTGGACGCACAGAAGCAAACAGAAATAAACAGCCCCAAAGACAGCAAATTTTCACTTCAGTATGTTGCCTGATAGCCTTTGGCTGCAATTACGACTTCAAAGACGTTTTAAATCGAATTTATGTACTTCTCGCAAATGCAGACGTCTATTTGTACCCACTCCTCTTGGATGCATGCGATCAATTCTCTCCTGTTGGAGGGGTGGTGTATCCTATTTTTTCTTTAGCTCACACCACAGGTTCTCTATCGGATTTAAATCCGGGGATTGAGCTGGGGTTTCGAGGTAGTGGGGTGTTTGATAGCGGATAACTGTCGAACACAATATGCTCTGTGTTTGGGATCGTTATCTTGTTGGAACATCCAACTATCAGCCAATCCAAGTGTCTGTGCACTTTTCTTCAGATTGGTCTTTAGAATAGTTAAATACTTCTTCCAGTCCATAATGCCGTTGGTAACGTCAACGTTACTCACACCATTAGCATTCACACAATCCCAAACCATAACCGAGTTTCCTGCATGTTTCACAGTTGGAGAAATGTTCTGTTTTTTTTTTATGAAAGCTTTATTCTTCTTTCTCTACACTTAGAAGGCGCCATCTTGGCAATGCTGCCAATTTATTGGTAACTCTTGTCTCCATTATGTAATTTTATGATTACTATTCTTTCTTCGAACGCAATTTCTCTGTCTTTCTTCCCCATTCCTTCTGATTAGTTAAAGCGATGTGCACTAATTCATTAAACTGCACAGACTACCCTCGCCGGATCCAATATGCACAAGACAACGTATTGCATTCGTTAACAGGTTCACACAGGGCTGTCCAAATACTTATTTTGTGCTAAACTTCCGTCAACATTTTACGTTTCAATCTATTTAAACTTAGTATGATAAAAGGAAACCACAAAGAGGGTACATGAAAAGCATACCATTCATATCAAAATAAGGGAAAAGTTTCCTACGGGCTACACATTTTACGTATGATAAAGGCATGCTTATTTTATTGTTGTGCGTGTCCAAATACCATATTTACCCACTATATAAGGACTGTGTAAGCACTGATATACAACATACGAAGAAGTTGAAGCACGTATTACAAAAATAGGCTCAGCAAGCCTTGCAAGATGTTGTCCTAATGAGTTTCTGCCAACAAAATAACTACGGTACCTAACTGACGCTATTCTATACGTTTCTGAGCCACCGAAGTACAGGGGCGACTTCTGCACACGTGTAAAATGCTTGATCGCCTCTACGTGCAAGGCATTGAATCAGAGCGCTGACGTTTTCATCATACAGCGTGCAATCACGGATTCACCAAAAAATTTCTGGCGGAAAATCCGTAGCTGAAGTTAAGGCAACTACTGATTAAAGAAGTGCGCGAATTCATTTAGTATATTTTCAGATACCAGTTTTAAAAGACTGTTTACGGCTATGTTAAAAGGTTCCACCATAAAATGTTCACTGTATTTCTGGAATCAAAGACGGAATGCAGACGGGGGCTTGAGCGGGAGCCGTGTTGGTGGTGGAGGTGGTTGTGGCAGTGGGGGGAGGTATGCAGTTAACCTCATAACTCTTAATGACAAGTAATTTACGTGGCGTTATGAAATTGTGTTACTACTGAAATATGGGTTACTATTACGCAAATGTTTATTTTGATGTGTATAAAACAAGAATAAGCCAAAATCTAGGTGTCATTAACTTTAACGTAACTGCAGTAATGCGTTAATTCGTGGAGCTACTATTAGTATTTAAATGCCAATCTCACTGCGAGCACTCTAGTCAGTGCTTAGGGTCAAATTATGAGCTGACGGGCAGTTATATTCCCCTTTAAAGTTGATAGTGCATTCCGTCATCACCAGTATGTTCCCCGCCTTACGATACAGCGCAGTCGAGAAGTGATTAACTCTCACTAGTGACATTCCGTGTCAGGGTCATCTTTCCGGCCAACAACAAAGGGCAGCTGTAGTCGGCACCATTTAAAGAAAACACGCGCAGCTGTAAACAAACACGCCTCGCCAGTTCACGCACGCGTTCTTATTTTAAACAGTTATTCGTTTATCGTATCCGTATCCCCGCGATGGAAAAACCTAGTGTGTTGGTTTTTGCCACTTAACCGTTTCCCCTCTAGCAATCACGAGTAACACCCGGCAAAAAAACACTAGACACGAATGAGTATCGCAGACGCAAAAAAAAAAAAATTGTTGTTTTTTCACAACAAAACAACAGCCACAGTGTTTGTTTACAGACGAGTTATTTTCGAATTACTGCGGCTCTCTGCACACGCAACACTGCTATAGTACGTTCAAGCCCTGCTCAACTTCTACCTTCAGGATATTTCTCCTCCTCATGCAAACAAAGCTTATCTATGGTTAGAATATTACACCAATGGGCAGCGCACCGTATTCGTGCGCACTCACTTTAATAATATTTTACGTGAGAACTATTTCTTACTAGCCATGGCCAACACACATACTTCATCCCTGTTTTTATTAATGTTAAATATAAAATAAATATCATAATTTATAGGAAAATATAAGTAAATGTCCAAGTAAACAAAAAATAAATTACTTTTACGTTAACAGAAGTATTGAATGATTATGATACATGACGTATTTAGGAAAGAACCAAACACGTCACGCATGGGGTGATTATTCAAAGCTTTGATTTAAAAAGTGTGAAGAAACCGCGAATAGACTATAGACTATTCGCAGTATCTTCACCCTTGTTTTTAATCAAACGTTTAATAAATCACCCCATGTATGACGTGTTTGGTCGTTTCCTAAATACGTCATGTATCGCAAACGTTTTATACTTTCGTTAACGTAAAGGTATCTAATTTTTGGTTAAAATGAACTTCTACTTATATTTTATTTATAAATTACAAAATTCCATTCAATATAAATAAAAACAGGAAGAAAATTGGTGTGTTGGTAACGCCTAGTAAGAATTAGTTCTCATGCAAAATATCGTTACACTGAGCGCGCAGGAATGCGGTGAATTGTCCCCTTGGTGTAATTTTCTAGTCTCGGCTAAGCTTTGTTTGCATAGGCGGAGGAATATTCTGGAAGTAGAACTTTAGCAGGCCTTCAGAAAAGTTGGAAATAACCGTGAACAGACTATATACACTATTCACGGTTGAGTATTTTTGAAAGCCGTGCTAAGGATATACTTTTTTCTCATTTCGTATCCTTCCGCTACATGTAAGATTAACATTGTCATGGATCGCCTCTGTTTATTCATGCGTCATCCCAGTCAAAACGTAGAATTTTTTATTAAATTAAACCTGTTAACAATATGTATTTTTGTGCTTTTAAGTGTATAAACAAAAAAACACTGATTTCAGTTACATATTACACTCCCAATACGAGGTCAAGCTTGAGACTATTTTTTATTCATTCGTTGCCTTTGCATGCCAGTGTGTACTGTGCATACGTGAAGCTGTAGGTAGTGATTTTTTTAGGAGGTTGATTTCAAAAGTGCTTACTTTACCGTGAACAGCCTTTACGTATGAGGCTATTATACGACAAATATGCTTTTGTAAGTAACATCTATTCTAAAGGCAGTTCACGGTAAAGTAAGCACTTTTGAAAGCCCTGCTTGAGACCTATTTGTATGCACATTGTGTATTCTTACACCATATGTAAAATTAACACTGCCATGGGCCTGATCACTTTATTCAAGCATCGGTCATGTGAAACTGTGGAATTATTAAAAAAGGAAATATTTAGCACATTTTCTAATTCATACACTTATGCGCGTTACAAAAAACAGAAAGTACAATAATTCCAATATTCACAAATGTTTGCCTAACACTTTTAATTGAACGTTAAGACATTGAAGTACTTTCCATCCGTCGCTACCAACTTTACAGGGTGCATGCCACTCGGTGTACCCGTTAAAATATATATGCGGGTAGGGGCAAATACATTTTTCAAAGGTTGATTTCAAAACTGCCCAAATAACCATGACGTGTCTTTAAAATTTACAACAATAAGCAGACACTATTGTAATACATTGTTGCGAGCCAGCGGTCGGTCTTCTCCCCCCACTCCGCGAGCTGTAGAACGCGGAGTGGGGGACTCGAGCGTCATGAACAGCGAAACGAGCACGTGGTGGTATGACGTGGTGTGGTGCAATGAGGTAGGGGGGGGGGTCTNGGGGGTCTTGATAGCCGATAAGGGTGCGGTGAATATGGAGCATCGCTGTAATGAAAGGGTGGGGGAAACGGGAGATCCCCGAGAATACCCGCCGACCAGCGGCATCGCCCAGCACAATTCCCACACGCGAAAATCCGGGGGCGACCCCGCCGGGAATCGAACCCGGGTCCGCCTCGGTGGGAGGCGAGTTGTCTAACCACTACACCGCCGCGGCCCCACCACCTACTGTAGGCGACGTAGCGGAGGTGGGAGTAGTTCATAAGAGACTGAATAGACTGACTGCAACTGGTGCACTCTGACTGAAGTAAAATTTTGGACTGCACATTTATTAACATGATTTATTACTCAACTGAATAATGCGATAAAATAGCAACAGCTTATCGTGTGTATTTGATTGGAAAGGGTTTATAAACGGCCCCCGGAGTTATGCATAAAGGCTTATAAGGGTACGGCTTACAAACTAACTTATAACCTAACTTAAGGCTCCCGCCTTCCAGGAGCGGTTTTCCGCGTTTGAGGCGGAGAGGCGCAGGAGCAATAAGGGCGACACTACCTCGCGCTTCAATTACGCCATAGTCACTAAGCACTAGCCTCTGAACTGGCGTGCAGTGTTCTCGTCGCACTGCGTGTGCTTATGGGACTTTCAGCTGTGACCCTGTTATTTTATTGGTAGAAAGTCTGTCGGAAGGTTCAATGCAGGGCCCTTGAGTAGTTTTGTGTGTACCTGACGCGTATATTTTGAGATACAATACTTTGAAAAAGTCATTTTAAACCATTTTGGAGTTCTTAAAAATGGCGTTTCTAATGTGCGTGACGTCTTGAAAGCCCTCAGCAGCCCTCGTTCTGTAGTGTGTGTTCTTTCGTAGATCAGCACGTTGGACGCACGTTTAATAGTTTCGCAAGCGTGAATTACTAACACACTGTAGCGCAGTTCAAGCCCCAGGTAGGCGGGAGCCTTAAACTAACACCCATGCCTTACCTAGGATTCGAACCCAGAACGGCTGTGCATCAACCTACCGCGCCAAGGGAGGTCAGCAACTGCTTATCGCGAAATTTAGTTATTCCCTAAGCACCCAAAATTGTAACTAGTAAGTGATAGTACATAGTGAAACAGAAAGCCGCAATGGTGTGTGTATGTATAAACTATTGTAAATAAATTCGGTGTTTGAATTTGGCGCTTTAATTTGAACCACGCCAAGTCCAGGCAGCTTGGTTAAAAAAAAAAAAAAAGACACATAAAGCTCCACAGAAACGCATTTTTACTTAACAAAACTAAATGACTGTGAACATGCAGTGTGAACAACACAATTTAAGACTATATCTGAAGCAGATCGCTAAGGCCTTCCATCCGAACCGCTAAAATCGAGGTTTAAGTCCCGGGTATGTATTGGATATGTTTGCCGTAAAATTTAAGTTTCGGTTAGTCCAGTATGCAATGCTCCCCCCCCCCCCTTCTGATTGGAATCGAGCAACTATTTATCTTGCTAATATACTTTAACAATTTAACCAAGTTACAGCCCACAATTAAAAATAGCATCATCAAATCAAATAGATCTTCAGTATTTATTGCAAATAAAATTTAGTGAGTGAGTGAGTGAAGAGACCGGACATGCTGACAAGAGTGTGGAACGAGTTTGATTATCGCGTAGATGTCGTTCGGGCCGCTCGTGGTGGTCGCATTGAGCATTTATGAAGATATGGTAAACAAATTTCACAGTTCCACGGTTCATTTGATTGGTCAACCAAGGTTGTAGGTTGTTTGGTTTTGATATTATAGACCTTCAAAGTTGGGGTATTCTTTTATACTCAACCTCTAGTTTTTTTTAGTGAGTAAAATGTTTTTATTTCGGATCTTCTGGTAGGGCATAGTTTTAATATCGCGAGTAATTGAAAATGCCAGACAAAACTGTGACGAAAGTAAATTAATACATTTTAACTTTTTGTACGAACAATGTAATCTTCAAAGAACACTACCTCACCGAGGAATTCCCCTTACGCATGTTTCTGCATCTCCAGAACTGGGAATTTTCTCAGGGAAAAATGTCTTACAGTATAATTACGCAGGGTAAACAAAGATAATGATATGAGAAAATAATCTTTTTGCACTCCTGAATTGTGCACCGTATATATACTGAATTTTACATTGTAAACAGTTTCGAGCTCACAAAATGTTTTCCCGCCGAATAATATAATTTCTCCGAAACAAATCCCTATTTGGTAAAAGCAAGCCAGAAAGTTGTCAACACTGGCGCCAAGTCTCAGCGTAAAAGCCGTATCAGCGATCAGATAAAACCGACAGGTACTTCCACTGGTGAAAAGATAAGTCTTGTTTATAGACCAACATGCGCGCTGTTGAGACGAACCGACTTCACGCGAGCTTGGAAACAGGTACGTGTTTGAGACACATCATTTATGCTGGGTAAAGTTTCGCTAACAGTTGAAACGCGTGCAGTTGGTAATTTCAGCACGTTTAAAAATCGGATTGTAAACTATTAGAACAGTCCACTGCAACCAATATTTTCCATGTAAATATTATTTACATTCAACTTTACATTGAATCAGTTTACGAGCAACCACCGCGTCTTGTATATGAGATTAAGTCACACAAGTAAATTAACGGCCAGTAATAAGTAAAAGACATGTATTTCTGAAAACGACGTGTCTACAGAATTATTTCTAGGTGTTTTACATTATCGTAGGCTAACAGTATTATGAATTATTATTATTCAAACAATTCCTCGATAAATTTTCATCACTAGGAGTCTTCACGATCCAAAGCCCGTTTTTTTAAAGCATGCATAACCCTAGGATTTCGTTTCCAAAAATTATGTATTTAAAATTTTGCTAAAATCGTTGCATTTACTTTAATGTTTAATGGAATGGACATTTTTAAACTTGATATTCCTTAGTATTCCTTTTAATATCATTGATTTCTGGTGCCATGCACCCTTATACATTTTAGCTAGGTCACAGAGAATTGTAATATTAAATTTCATTCATACAGGTTATGACACCGTGACTAGGCTACACGCATGCGTATACATAAATATAAAGTCTTAAATTGAACTGTG
Source organism: Clitarchus hookeri (assembly GCA_002778355.1). Taxonomy (NCBI): domain Eukaryota; kingdom Metazoa; phylum Arthropoda; class Insecta; order Phasmatodea; family Phasmatidae; genus Clitarchus; species Clitarchus hookeri. The sequence goes on along the minus strand of NQII01002485.1, from coordinate 231,093 downwards.
AATAGTCGATAGATATTATTGGTATCATTATTATTGCTTATTAAATCATTGCCCTTTCGGCAATCGGCATTGGAAAGCTGCAATTCGATACATGCAACTATACTAAAATTAACTGACACACACACACACTTAGATTGGTTGTTCTGCATTCGAACCTACATTTGCGTCTGACGGCAGTTTTTTTTATCATGATCAAGGAGTTCGGCTGATAAAACTATGTTGAAACTCGAACCACGTGGGTGAGTGGTAACAACGAAAAATGTGTACTTAATACTGTCCAAGTAAACATAACATTTCTCGTTTCATGTAAGTCATGCAGATTTCGAAAATTACGACAGCAAAGTATGCAAATGTATTTTTGACACATTAGTCACACCAGTTATCATCAACTGAAAAGTTAAGCATTTATCTTCTATTTACATCCCTGGTAAGGTTGTCCAAACGTGTAGTTTTTCTGACGATTATAACGCCTTTTTATGCAGTTACCTTTCAAGGCAAACGCACCAATCACAGATTAGAAAAAATACTCGAGAGACTTAGCATACAGTCTGTTCCGCACAAACATTTGCAGCAGAGAATGAAGAACACATTTAAGCGTAGATGTTACAGATAATTTTTTTTTTCTTTACGTAACGTGATGAGTAGAAGGAAAACTAATCCATAAACTTTTACGAACTAACTTTTTTCTACAAGTTCTGTTATTTAGATTATTTATATTGTTCATTAACTAAAAGTTATGTTAATAACACAAACGAAACGAATCTCTGATGTTTACATATTACCTTGGTTTGAATAAAATTGATGTTAGAGCAATGAAATTTTTGTAAATTTAAATATGACCTCATTTGAAAAAATTAATCTATCTTAATAAGAACCGACTTTTCATACGTGAAACGTGCTATAAATGATATGCCGCATGAAGACTGCACACGGCTTCGTGTGATATCACTCTCCTAATTCACAATGGCGTAAATGGGAGTGGATGCGTCTGTCACTCATGCAAATTGATGAAACAATTGGCCCCAAATAATATAGCAGTACAGTAGTGATTAATAAAAATAAAAAAAAAAACAAAAAATAAAACGAACATGTCAGTAATATACACTTGGTAGTCACTGGGAATTTTAATATAATTACGAGACTTCCGTCGCACGTATAAGCAATACTTACTAGCCTCTACTAGTCTCGTTCGACAAATACTTCCTTGCTTCATTAGCACTGATCACACTCAACATCTATTATCGAACTGCGCGAGACTAATTCCACCACAGAAATATTTCCTTTTCAAAAAGATCATCAGAAACAAGCCTGTTAAACAGTTTTCCAAGTTCTATCCTTGTCATGGCGTGATTTGCGCTCTCTATTTTCGTCAGTTATGAGACATCTATTTCATGAGAATATGGATGGTCGGAATCTGGAGATGGCAAAAATCAAAAGCTTCGCACACTGTCACTAATGTGTGTAATTTTACATATATTACATGTGCGTATGTTGATGTGTGTCTGTATGTAAGAACTACTTATAGACGATGCTTACAGCAGATCCATTTAAGGCCAATGGGGACGAATGAAACTATAGGTGGTTCGCGATAAAGTAATCACTCTTTAAATCAGCCTATGAAAACCAATCACTGCCCGTAATTGCGTATATTTTAACGTAAGCTATGACCGCCATACTCACGGTTAAGTTAGCAGCGAACAACGATAAGTAGTTCCATGTTTTAACGTCTTACTAGTTGTACAGTTAAACAATTTTTTCACCTGCAATTCAGTTTCTTTTTGCTGTATGCAAATAATAATAAAATATGGCGTGATTCTAACACATATATTTTTCTTACTCTTTCACATCATCACCTGGATAAGGCAGCGTTTAAGTTCGCTGGTTCATTGTTTTGTTTTGGTATTTTTTTCCCTCGGTCCGCGCTCGTGTGTCAACAAAACAGCGGCTTACGATCAACGTGATTTAAAATGTCTGTATCTTCTGAAATAAAGTATTCATTTACGTAATAATTAAAATATTTGTATACATGCAATGAGTGAAGTGGCATTCTTTGTTAATGATTGCTGCCGTTTTTCCACGTTATTGTCCCGAAAATTCTTGGAATTTCATGTAATATGTCTACCTGGAAAAAGTGCTGCTTCGTGCAATTAAAGTCGGTATAAATTTTAAACCTAGAATAAGCTTGAAGAAACTTTGGATGAGCGTGCTTTGTTATATTTGCGAAATGTATTGCAATTATGAAAGTTTAAATAAATGTGTGCGTGTTATTTAGTAAATACCTCGGCAAGATGTCACTCATTTTGAAACAATAAAGGCATGAAAATGTTTTATATTGCACGTGAAACATTCCTACAGTGTTAGGAATACCTTAAAATAATATTAGAACATCTGCCCGAACGGTTTAATTTGTATGAGCCGGTATATTAACAGTAAGTACTAATTTCTACGAGTATTCTTAAAGGCAATTTGGGGCAAAATTAGATTATGCATTAAATGCGTGGATGCAGTTTCATGAAATGCATTGTCATTGTCTAGGTATTGTATTTTTAATATTGTGGTGAAGTAACATACATAGCTGCGTACTCATTTAAATTTTTTAAGCGAAAAGCGTTTTTTTTTTTTTCGTAAACAGACGAATTTTCACCAAACTTACATCGAGTGACATATATTACTGTGGAAGTATGCTGTAAAACTTCGGATCAACTCTGTTTTGCCACTGAGTTTCATGATAATTATTGTCGTTACGGTACGGGCGAATGTTTCTGCTGTAAACATTTCTGAATCTGAACGTTCAAAACGTCTTGGCGTTATTTTTATAACGGGAAAAAGAATGTTTAAATATTACGCTATTCTGTTGCGACCTAATTCAAAAACATTTTCTTATGTCCTCGGAAGTGTTGACCATAGTTAAAGGCATTCATGTACGTCTACACAGAAAAAGAATAGTGAACATCAGTCAATATTCACAAACCAATAATATTAGCTGAAATTAACGTTTATAGTGCTAATTACAATATAAATCACTTTTTTTTGTTTATTTAATAACTACGCAGTGGACATATGAAGCAGCTCTTAAAAACACCACCCGAAAGTCACGTGGCAGTGTTTATTTTGATAGCTACGCGGAAAGATACATAGCTGATGGGCTGAAAGTAGAAATTTAGCAGGGTTGTACAGTGAAGAGGCGCACCGATAAATTGAAATGGGGCGAGGAAAAGAAAGTACCCCGCGAAAAGGCACTCCGTAATTGCGAATAACGGAAATGAGCTCTGTAAAAAATAAAATACGGAAGCTCTTCGTATTCTTATGGCTTCACGAACAATGCAAATGGTACCTGAAGCGTATAAAATCCAATCTTCACAATACTACTTCGTGTAAAATAGTGTAGGTGAGTGGCGAACCAGTCAAAACCTCATGTATACATAGTAAAACACGCACATAACGAAAATAAAACAATTTTTTTTGTAACCTCGTTTTACAAACCGCAAATATAGCAAGCGCTCTAACACGGCTTGAAACTATGAATCGCGCGTTCGTCACTATCATGTAAAATCCATATTTACGAAATACTTCCTGTAAAGGTGTGGTAGGTGAATGGTTCGCGTTATTGAGTGTTAATTGTACTATTCGTGTTCAAATCCCACTGCAGGGCAAAATATTTTTAATTTCTCTGTTATACACCGTGAAATACATTACGAAAGTAAAACTCTTTTTCTTACAGTTGTTTGTAAACCTAAAATAAAAAAAAATCGCATACACACTCGCGTGATTAAAATAATTATACATACGTTTCTTATTTACATCACTACTTCTTGTAAAAGCGTGGTAGGTGAGTGGTTAAGGTTTGGACTGTCAACATTTTTTCAGAGTTTAAATTCCGCTACCGAACAACTTTTTTAATTTTTTTATAGTCATTTTTATACAGTGAATCACCCACATAACGAAAGTAAAAATTTTTTGTTACCCTGTTTATAAAGAGCAGATTAAATAAGTAAACTTGCAAGTTTGTGGACGCGTTCCGTGAATTCACGGAGAGAACGTTATTGAAAACAAACGAACAGACCGTAATTTAACACAGATGTCTGGATAATTTTTAACCGGTATTTTCCGTAATTTTAAGGGCATTTTTTCTAAGTGTGACATACATGAGTAAAAGGGGATATCACCTAAAAAACAATAGCAAATTTAAGACCATATAGAGCTAGAACTATGAACTGTTTTATAAAAAAACACGTATTCGAAAGCAAAAAGTGCATTAATTTTTTTTAAAAGTTTCCTTACAAAATGGATAGTTAAATGTTTTTAATGCAAATTTTAATATTATAGAAATGCTAATTAAGTAAGAAACAGGTTACAGCTTCAATAGTACTTCTCTTACATCATAATTGTACTTCCCCTACACCATAAACGAGTTACACTTTATTATCAGTGTTGTACAACTGGTTCGTTTAATGGTATAAATACGGCCAATATGTACGTATATAGACAATGACCTTAGACATAAAATTGTTAAGATGACAACAGTACAAGTAAAACAAACATCTGAAAACAAACGAGTCTTTTTAAAAGACTACGACTTGACAGTATGTCAAACCTAAAATTCCTAATTTAAATAAAAACTTTTCTGCAAAAAAATTTTCTACGTTTACTAGTCTTGAAATAACGATGTTATCAGCATGAAAAACTAAAACTGATACCGAAAACAACAGACTTTATTGTTGTGCATTACCCTTCGAATATTTACTTATAACGCCTTGAGGTTCTCTGCCTATTACACCTGCTAATCTCTGATAGATACTAAATTGTCCTCCCATTAAAATGTATTATTAAGTAAGCCAATTAAGTCAATTCAATGTAATCCATTTTTTTGATGCTCCCAGTACAAATACATTAGTCAAGGGTTATTAATTGTATCAAACGTGCGAACGGTATTAAAAACTGTCTTTGTCTTGTCCAAACATTCCGGCTGCGGTATACATATTCACGTAGTGTTTGCTTGGCACACAGTCCTAAAATAAATAACATCGAAATATGCATTCACAAACCCTGTCAATCTTGCCTCCTCGCGACTTCTCCCTGTAAATCAATAGAAATGCTGTAGACCCTACGTGCAAGTGTGATCTGTTAACTAAGAATGTGTTATAACTCAAGTGTCGTACGTACACTATCATTATTGGACGTTAAATATCGCAACACCACCCCCTTCGGTGCATACATATCTGAGACTCTCTTGAACGGCAATTCATCATTACAGATAACTCATTTTTGAAACAGAGACTTTGTCCACTGCAGATATTAACGTGTAAAAAATTAAAATTTTATTAGTTCACAATAATTAAAGGGCTAAGTGCTTGTAATAACTTAAACTAAATGGAACCTAATTTCGAAAAGTATACTTGTTGGATTGACTACACTATAAATTATGTATAATTTTTTATAAAAAACGCTTAATTTTGGCTTGAGGTTATAATTAATTCTAGGCAAAAACGTTCATAAAATACGTCAACGTATTAAGTGACGCTTTTATTTTCATTCGCTTTTTGTTTGGTTATGTTGCGACGTAAAATACGTGTTGTGTAATGGACGTTACTACGTATAGTGTGTGTGAACTTGTCAAGTCTCCGCGATTGTCTTATGAATGCACCTGTAATTGCACTTCTGACCTTTCTACACGCTGATTGGGCTCTAGGAGACATTTGTACACTTCAGTGATCACGCACGCCCTTTTGGTATAAGCTGATTTTGAACTGCGATAGTTTTCACCGCGTACCAATAACCTTTACGTACCGGATGATTAAGAACAACACCGCGGGGCGGCAAACCCATCATTTTTCAANCAAGCACGGAAAAGCATGGTTTAGGCGCTGTGCGACGTCAAAGTTTGGCAACGCTTCTGATATGGTGATGGGTGTAAGTTCCACAGTGTATCACGAAACTGACGAAACCACCACCAACCCTACAAGAGCATCACATCGTGCAGTAATTTACAAAATAAGTTCGAGTTGTCGACCCCATACTTGATTACAGAGCCTACATCGGCGGTACAGGAATCGACGCACATGTGGTTGCGTGCACAGTAATTCAGTTGCTGCGTGGATTCGTAAGATACGGTCCTCCTCGGATGGTACANACGCACATGTGGTTGCGTGCACAGTAATTCAGTTGCTGCGTGGATTCGTAAGATACGGTCCTCCTCGGATGGTACAGGAGTCTCGTACACCATATCCTCCATAGCACCCCAAAGAAAATATTCGCGAGTTGTCAGATCTGGTGACCGTCGTGGAAGGTTCAATGTAGTTTTGAATGTATCTGACACGTATACACTGAAGAGAAAAAAAAAACCTGCTGTAAGCGTGCGTGGTATTATAGTCGGCGCACGAGAGATGGGACATAGCATCTCCGAGGTAGCGATAACATTTGGATTTTCGCGTAGTGTACCGTGAATATCGGGAATCCGGTAAAACATCACATCTTCGACATGGCTGCGGCCGGAAAAAGATCGCGAAAGAACGGGACAAACGACGACTGACGACAATCATTAAACGTGACAGACGTACAACCCTTTCTCAAATTGGCGCATAATGGATTTGTAGACTGCCCTGCAGGATTCATGGTGTGAATTGCCTCCTGCATACCTTCAGACATTAGTCGAGTCTATGCCACGTCGTCTTGCGGCACTTCTACGTGCTCGGGGGTCCTACACGATAAGAGGCAGGTGCACCAGTTTCTTTTGCTCTTCAGTGTATTTGGAGATACAATGCTTTGAAAACCCCGTTTTTAGCCATTTTGGGGTACTCTAAGATAGTGTGTTTAATGTGCGTGACGTTTTGAAAGTACTCAACAGCCCTCGTCTGGAATGTATGCTCGTTTCGTAGATGACCACATTGGAGGCACGTTTAATAGTTTCGTGGAATAACGAGTATAATCCATTCACGGTATCTTCGATACTATTAAAAAGAACCTTTGAAAAATCACCCTAGGAGTTACATGTTCAATTGGTTATAAAAAATATATATATGGAAAAAGGTTTTGTCTTGCTTTTAGCACTGAAGCACTATATAAATTGGTTGTTTTAAGTTTTAAGTATATTTTTTCAATAAATTATAATAATTTGTTAAAAGTCCGTACGAATTAACAACGGATTTTGAAGGGAAAAGTTGGTTATAGCTGAAAAGAAATAGTTCGTGGGTTAAATATTAATATGTATAAATTTAATGCCGTAATTGTAAAGTTAATATTGCTAAACTATATATTTACATTTTCACGTAGCACTCATGGGTAAAGATTTCACTGTTATTAATTGAAATTAAATAAATTTCAGTGTCTGTCCAGCGGACTCATACACTCCATCTTGTCC
>NQII01002485.1:57317-223694 GCA_002778355.1 Clitarchus hookeri | reverse complement strand
CAGTTAAGATTACATGGCATTGTTTCTCTTCAAAAATAAATGTTGGTAGTTCCCACATGGACACTGTTAATAAAATATTTGACAGTTCCCACATGGCACTGTTTGTTTACAAAATATTTGAGAGTTCCAACATGGCACTGTTTTTGTTTGCAAAACGTTTGACAGGTGTCACATGGCAATGTTTTGTTTACATACTGCGGAAGGATACATAATCGGGTCCCTGAAAGTAGATCTTTAGCAGGGCTTCAGAAAATCTTGAAGTTACCGTGAATACATTATACTTCAAACACTCTGTAACGCAGTTCATGCGCCACGTAGGCGGGAGCCTTAAGGGCCGCCCAAATCTCTCAACTAAACTCAGGCCGTGTTCCAATTGGCACTTTTTGTTAACAAAACGGGCACGAGACCTGTTCTGTCTACAAAATCTATGACGTATTTTTGTAATTTGCGTTTTGTGATTTTTCCAGCTTCGAAAGCTGACAAATTACAAAATACAAACCACCAAACCACCACCATATTAGTTTTGCATGTTTGAAACGTTTAAGTACACTAATAGACGCTGTTATTGAAATAAACAAATGTGTATTGTACTCAACAATATTTATTTCACAAAGAAAGTTGCCTGAATATTCCTGAAATAGGTTTTTTCTCATGACAAATTTTTTGTTTAGTAACAATTTCACATCATATTGTAAACGGCCCTTGAAAAACTCTCGGGAATTACTGTTTATTTTAAGACCCCATGTAGTTTTAATTTTGGAATAATGAGAGCATCAAAATAATAGCACCATGGCGTGCTAGACAGTTGAATGTCGTGAGTGAGTGAAGAAATTTGGGCGGCTCTTAACAATGAGATCCTGAGAGCCGATGAGAGTGATGCGAGGTGAGTATGGAACAACGCCGGAATGCAAGGGTGGGGGAAACGGGAGATCCCCGAGATAACCCACCGACCAACGGCATCGTCCGTCCGACCGCGGATTGAACCCGGTTAGCCTTGGTGGGAGGCGAGCAGTCTAACCACTCGGCCACCGCGGCCCCTCGAATGTTGTGGTGTTCAGACTANTTGGTGGGAGGCGAGCAGTCTAACCACTCGGCCACCGCGGCCCCTCGAATGTTGTGGTGTTCAGACTAAACCTTACAAAATGCTTAATATAAATTACGAAAAACGAATGAGAACACGGCCTCATCTCAACCCTTTGTTCCAGGCATGCCGAGGCACGTACACGCACTGCTGCTGCTCCTGTGGGCGGCGGGGGCGCGGGGGCACGACCCCTGCTGCCCCGTCGACAACGTGTTCGTGGTGAGCGAGAACAAGTGCCTGCACGACACCGGAGGGACGAACTACCTGCTGCTCAACTGCTCCGGGGAGGGCGTCTTCCTAATGGACCCCATCATCAGCCCCACAGACGCCTTCAACGTCACCGACGAAGGTCACCTCATCAGCCTCGAGATGGAGCACATCGCCCCCAGCGGCACGTGAGTGGAACCTTCCAGCGATCGTCAACGACGTTCATTACGGTCACAGGATTTCACAACTAACACTGCCTTAGGGGTTAATAGAAATATAATAATGTAGAGAAGTCGGGGACAATGTATTTTAAATGGAACAAAACTGGCACCGGACAGGCGCCATGCGCCGGCCACCATTTTGAATTTTTGCGACCTTGACCTTTGACCTTGACCACGGTGACCTTTAAAATTAAAAACCCAAAAATAAAAATATATAAAAAATTATCATAAAATGTTATTTAAAAATTTACTTTTCGGAGGTTTCCCCAGCACCACACCCAGCAGACAACTGACACCCCCCCTCCCCAATTAATATTGGCTGTTTAGTCGGCATGTTTCCACCCCCACATATACTCATTCTAACGTATGTAGCCATCTTGATTTTTTCGTTTGTCATATGTTTATAGATTGATGGAGGACGCCATCTTGTATTTAGTATGCTGTATTTAGTATGCTTACTTTTGCATCACCTAGGTGGTGCTAATGTGTTAATAATCATGTATTAATAATCAATATCGCCACCAGGCGAGTTGTCGAATTAGCCAATTAGCCACCAGGCGGCAGCCATATTTGTTTATATTTTTTAANGATATCGCCACCAGGCGAGTTGTCGAATTAGCCAATTAGCCACCAGGCGGCAGCCATATTTGTTTATATTTTTTAAGTATAGGTTGCGCTGTCGGCACCCTTCGTGTTGGATTATATTTTTAACCCATAGATGGCGTTAATTTTTCGATTCAGCCGCCAGGTTAGCTGATGGCACTCATATTTATTGACATAGGAAAAATCTGTAATTTTTCATTCCTATAAAAACATTTTTACAATCGACAGTATACCTACTTGCATGATGCGGGACTTTGACTACCTGCATCATCTATTAAATATATATTTTTTATTAAAAATTCAAAGTTGTTCAAGTTCAAAAAGCATTTTTTATTAAATTATATAATAGTACATATAGTGCAATGGCACTTTATACAATACTTTTTAATTAGCTTTATTTTATTTCGGTGCCATTTAAATTTTAATTCTGGCAAATTAGGTAAACATGAAATAAAACGCACTTTTATTCACATGCATTTTTTTATTCAATTAATTTATTAGAGCCACTCCTGGCCTCNAAACATGAAATAAAACGCACTTTTATTCACATGCATTTTTTTATTCAATTAATTTATTAGAGCCACTCCTGGCCTCAAAAAAAAATTACTATATTTTTCGTGCGGAAATATCGTGACATTTATTACACTGACACACTGTGCAGGGCAGGTTATGTAGGTAACTACACTTTTGAGGACATGTACCGAAGTCACAAGATACCTGCTTGCAGCAAACCTGGTACCGAGGTACTGATGAGAAATGCACTTCACCTTTACAGGTCTTTGCATGTATAAGTAAATTGTCTTTATGGCTGAAAAACTTGCCGCACCTGTCACACAAATATGACATGCAACAGGGATTTGGCTCATGTCGCCGTACATTGTGGCCGAAAGTAAATGTCTTATCCCAAAAGTGACACTGATGACGACGTAGTGGTTCAGGTAAAGACTCGGACGGACTTGTTGGAGATGTAGGTTCTGGAGCTAAAGAAGCAGGCAACGGCTGCAATGGTGTCCTAGGTACCTCAGCCGAAAAGTTCGATGGCTCCATTGGAGATTTCGTAGGCATCACAGCTGAAGAAGTCGATGGTACTGTACCATTTGTAGATGATCGTGCTGCACTAGTGAAAGTATAAGTTGGTAGTGATGTAGGTGTCACAGCTGAAGAAGTCAATGGCACCATACCAATCTGAAACAATGGTACTGCACTGGTGGAAGTAGATGCTGCTAGTGAAGTAGATATCGCAACTGAAGAAGTTGATGGCACTGGTAAAACAGGAGACATCTCACTCCAAGAAGAAATCGATGGCGAGAAACCATTGGGGGGAGGCAATATCCACTCCACCGTAACGTAACTGGCCATGGATTACCAGGTGTAGAAGATAGCCGAGACAATCCACCTTTCACATTAGCCGTTGTCAAACTAAGCCTCTCAGCTAACCTCCAACTACCTATAATATACGCGTATGCAAGCCCTATGACGTCATATTGATTTTGAACGAATCGTATTACACCACTAATACATTGTCCGGACAGCCAATCACCGAGTTGCCACGTGACTGCAGCTGGCCAATCACATGCAGGCAGGTAGGCAGGCTTTAGGTGCTTATCATATGCATGCATGTATGTGTGTAGGTATATATGTATATACATACACACACACGACTGGACACACCTGGGTAGCTGCCAACATTTTTTTCCATAACCTATTACTAATGCAAATGGAAAGTAATTTTCTGTATAGGATGTTCACTGTAAACAGCACTCTTGAAAGCCCTGCTTAAGATCTACTTGTATGCACGTTGTGTATTATTCCGCCATATGTAAAAATAATATTACCACGGACCTCACCACTTTATTCATGTGTCGGTCAAGTGAAACGGTAAAATTATAAGAAAAGTAAATGTTTTACAAATCTGCTCATTTTTACACTTCGATGCATTAAAAAATTAAAAAATAATAACCAAAAATCGAACGAAATAATTTGAGTTATCATAGATGATTACCTAACATTTTTTATTCGGAGTTAAGCTATGGAATTACTTTCCCTCCATCGTTACCAACTTTCCTGGGAGCATGTCACTCAGTGCACCCGTTAAAATATATTCAGGTAGGAGTAGTGACAGTTTTCCAAGGTTGATTTCAAAAGTGCTCGCTTTATCGTGAACAGCCTTTAGATGTGTATGTCCACGTGGCCTAGGGCCTTAAGGCGGTGTCACTGTTGGGGGGACAGGTTCTGCCTGACGCGGCTGCAGCACGAGGGCGGCAACGTGTCGAGGGAGAAGGTGGCGCTGGTGTGCTTCCCCAAAGAGCCTCCGGAGCAGGAGACGTCGACGCACTTCTACACGTACGCCGTGTGCCTGTGCGTGTCCGTCGCCTTCCTCCTGGCCACCTTGCTCGTGTACTTGGCACTACCGCAGCTGCGCGACCTCCAGGGCAAGACCGTCATGTGCGTCGTCGCCAGCCTCTGCGTCGGCGAGCTGTGGATCGCCGTCGCGCAGCTCTACGGCTCCGGCTTCTCCAGCCTCGTCGTCTGCGTCATCGTCGGTACGTCACTCTGCTACCACACCCACCCCTCTTACACCCGCCAGCGAGACTATGTCCACTCTCGGTTACTTCAAACTTTCCTGAAGTCCTGCTAAAGTTCTACTTCCAGGGTATTCCTCCGCTTCGTGCAATTAAAGCTTCAAAAGCGGAAAACGTGTTATTAAAAAAAAACCGTCCAACGTGTCTGAGTGAGGTCTGCTTACGAATAGCATTTAAGAAACGTTACGCGTCTGTAAACGTTTTTCAGTTCCTTCATTTCTCTCTAAAGCATGTTTATGTGGTAGGGAAAATAACTCAAACGGGTGTTATCACGGTAATTTTTAGGTATGAACATTCCGGTGCAAAACATTAAAAAAGAAAGTCTCATAGAGGCGCGTTATCGACGGCACGACTGCACGCAAGTTCAGTGCTTTGCAAGTATAGGCGATGAGAGCGTTGATGCGCATGTCTCGGTCGCCCCTAGTGCTCCCACGCTTTTAGGCCTCAGATGAGCAAAATTCCTTCGACCAGGCGGCCACCCTAAGAGGAGTCCACGATTAAAAAATTTTCTGTGAAATCGTTGTTTCCGTGTATTCGCGTATGTTAACAGAAGCAAAAAACGCATGTGATGTACGACATCTAGGAGGTAATCAAACGTCATACATGGAGTGATTTTTCAAAGGTTTAATTAAAAAAGTATGAAGAAACCGCGAATAGACTATATCATCTGCGGGTTAACTTGCATGATGGGTCTGTCAAACTGGTCAAGACCGTATGCCACGGCAAAAGCTTCCAGAGCCACACACATGACGAGGGTCAAGCAGGTGTTCCCCTACCTGAGGAATTGTGCTATGCTATTCCATTATGACGTCAGAGGAAACAAAATTCGTCCTAAAGACAAATATATTATCCATTAATAATCTTGTCAAATGTTGGTGACCTTAGCATTACGCAACTGTGGAGACTCAAAGAGCCAGTGAAGTAACCAGCAGATGCTCGGATGTTACATGTGCCATAGCATTTAGCGGAGGTCATATTAAATGCGTGACTTTATATTTACGGTAAAATAATTCATCCTATTCAACTTCTGTTTGTTTTATGCACGTAAGTAATACCTATTTACGTTAGCATGTTCAGAGTTACCCCTGATCGCAGCATTAATAAACATCCCTGGCTGTATGGCAATGTTTTGGCGGAAGGATACGAAATGAAAAGAAAAGTAGAACCCAAGCAGGGTTTTCAAAAGTGCTCAGTTAACCACACGTAGACGTAATGACGTAACACAAAGACTCCTTTGCAGCCGTCTGTTTGAAACATTCACCAGAGCATTTCCAGAAAACTAAACCGCCTACAACACTGCTAAGAATAACACGTGCTACTGACCTAACACTTTGTAACTATTACAATTACTGCAGCTGAACGACCGAGGGGTGGGGGGGGGAGGGTGGTGTGAATACGAGCGTACCTGTTCTGATATTGTCCCAGTACAGCGGGGAGCATACGTAACCGGCCCCAGTAAAAACGAAAGGTTTGCAAACACAGGACAATCGATTACTACATGAAATAGTTTCTGCTTGCCGAGTACGACTTCCCAGGCTTACTACTGCGTGCCCCACCTGTGCCAGCTGCTTACTGCAGCCTTCTTTTCCTGTAGTGCAGTCGTTTTCACACTGTGGTCCGCAAACCACTGGTGGTCCGTGGCTAGGTGTCCCGCAACATTTTCTAAATGTGTTAACAAGTATTTTGATTTGAGAAGCGTAGTTACAAATCTTGATAATATTGTTGGTTCTGTTATTTTTACTGTCGAGTTCAGTTATCCACAATTTTCTTGTGTGTTTAAAAACACAATAAAACAGTACTTTTATGTTACACCTATTTAATATTAAAAATATCTATAATGAAGTAAACGTCCAGTTCATAACATACCGCATTTTAGGCGTGAATGAGGAAACTGTTATTTTAAGTCTATACCTGGTACAGTAAAGTTTGAGAATCACTGCAGTACCCTGGCGCCACAACTCCCCCCGCCCCTTTTTTTCTTATGGAGGTACGCACTACACACTATCTACGCACTACTACTACATATCACACACAACACACATAAGAAGACGCCAACCGCAAGGTCCTAAGGGAGTTCAGTTGTTGAAGTGCGACGGATACAGATACTATACTTCCGAGACACGTCCGTCTGTTCCGGCAGCTACCAGTCGTCGATGTCTCGCCGCGGAGCGATATACCTAGCTGTGTTTGTTTACTTCGGGACGAGAGTAAAGGCCCTTTCACNTCGTCGATGTCTCGCCGCGGAGCGATATACCTAGCTGTGTTTGTTTACTTCGGGACGAGAGTAAAGGCCCTTTCACACGATCCAATTTTTCTTCAAATTACCTTCAATTTTCATTGGAAGCAAGTCATTGACTGTTATATGACGTCACAGTCGCGGCCATTTTCTCTTTCAATATCCTGAATGTCTCATTTTTCTTCAAGATTTTCGTTTTGAACATGTTATAAATTTCCTTGAACCCAACATTTTAATCGCCGATAACAGCTTTTCTGACAATATTAATGCGAGTAATATCATAATAATAGAGTTCTGTGCTGACATTTTTGGTTGTAACGAAAATAGGGGGAGACAAAAAAAAAGGTACCTACAAAAATATTAAGAAAATTTGTTGTGGTTTAACCAATTATTTTCGTGTCTTGCATCGCAGATACTTCAAAAAAATTATTTTGGTACGTATTTATTAAACTGATTTATATAAAAAAAATTTGTGATATATTTTCCTGTGAAGATTTGAAAGCTTAGTGAATGCAATTCTATGAAAGGTAAATTAAGTTATTTTTCAGTTCAATAAATATTCGATTGTATGAAATGGCCTTAAGGGTAAAAGCAGTAATAGCAATACCTCCACAACTGCTTTCTTGCGCGTGTTCGCGGTGATCTCGCCCCACCATAGCCGCCGGCGTCGTGCGCGACGCCTGGATCCATCACGCGCCATTACCGGGAGGGAACCCCGGCACGAACCCCATGCCCGGGTGTCCGTCACGACTTCCTTCCTATGTCGCCGACGGCTCGCGACGTCGGACGTCGGTTGCATTGCAGCGCGTGCAGAAAACGAGCCGCGGCTGCCTATCGCGCCGTCACACATCTGCACGTGGCTCTCGCGATTCAGGTGCGACGTGCACACAATCCTTAATCAACTACAGCCATCAGGCATGCCAACTTAAAGGATATGATGGTGAGGGATCAACCTCTCCGGGGGCCGGGCACAAGGCGTGCCTGGCTCAGTACAGGATCTAGACTTTCAATTGGTGGCCGGGAAGGGAGGAGAGGGACACTGCGGCAAACTAAATTAAATTAATCAAATAAAATCATTATTTTAAACACTTCTGGTAATATTTCAGTTTTAAAACATTCACAGGGCAATTTCATGTCAATTTAAGGGTTTGGAGGGGGCGATGTCCCCTGTGGCCCCCTCCCCTCATCTAGATCCACCACTGGCCGAGATTTTATTACAATATCTTCCCTATCAGTTTTCAGTTAAAATCTATGTTGCAACAATTAGACGGAAACTAAGCAGCCTTGGAAGAAACCAGTGGAATAATTTTCTTCAAACTTATGTACTGGTTTGGCTGTTCAGGCAACAATATATGTACAGTAGTAACTTAGAGATTCACCNGGGGGGGGGGGGCCTTGAAAAGAAAAGTTGATAACGTAGTGCATTAAAGAAAGGTACCCCAACAAAGGCATTTGCCTCTGGGTCCTAAGCAGCTGTTGACGATCCTGCCATCCAGACCAGTCAACATTCTGCAACTGGAAAAGCTTCGTATTGAGGAGAATGTAACTAACTACAGACCACAATTTCCAAAGAATGCTGGAATTTATCATTAATATCAAGATAACAATAGCTATTTAGGCTCCAGTTAGTAAGGAGAGTGTAATTTCAAGGTACTTAAGGAAGATACAAGTTCCTGCTGCAGCAGGTTGTAAAATTTTGCTGGAATCAAAAATATTGTTGTTGCTGCACAATTTATTAAGGAACTAAAAAGCATGACACTAAAATAATATGGGGGGCTAAAAATGCTATGTTGTCCCCCACCCACAAAATTGGGCAAGGGGTATAGTGTACTTATGTATTGTTCACCCCTCCCCTCCGGTTCTTGCGCTACTGCGTGGTACTGTAAAATATCGTTTGACAGCTGGCAGTCAATTAGGGTGAGAGATAAGAGAAGAAATCCAGAGATTTTATTTTTCGTAAGGAGTAATTCAACAAATTTTTAAAAAGTTCTGAGTATGAAACATTACATCAATAAAAAAAGGATGTCTACTGAAATAAAGTGGTTTGTAATAATTATATGATGCATTTCTGTTGGAGCTACACCCTAATTTGTATATGCTAAACTGTGGTGAATCTTCAGATGATTCATATGTGGCAGAGTATTCCTCGCCACTGCCTGTTGCTAAAATATTCTGAAAGTCTTTCTATTGGCGACAATTAAAGATATGCTTGCTAGCTGCAATTATATCTCCCATCGCATCGTAACACCACTAAAGAAATCAGTGTTAGGGGGATGTCCCTGTAATTACCTCAAGCAGAGATACACCAAAAAAAGAAACAATGGAGGCAAATACTTCCTGGACCTGAACAAACTTAAGTCCATACGAATGTAGTAAAGTTTTTATATCTTGCACTACTAAAATAATACCTTTCACTTATTGGATCATTATAGTATCTTTGGACTGTAATTTTTGCTGTTAATATAAACATTTTTAATGTGTTTGAAAATTTTTTCTTCCATAATTGGACAGAAAATAAATGCTTTCCAAACTCGAAACATGGCCGCATCACCGATAGATCTGCTACATTATTTGAGTAACGTTATTGAAGCGCGTGGGTTCCAGATTATTTTACACATAAAAATAGGATCTACATCCTTTTTGCCCAATTCTAGATATGTCATCACTTCCTGCAAGAAGGCATGACATTTCAATTGCACGCAAAACTAAATTGCCGTTTTCTTTTATCCATTTGTCTTCCATCATAAAAAATTAAAGGTTAATTCAAAATATGTTTCTGTTACTGCTTACAATAACTATAGAAAACATAAAGCATTCATTAACCATGCATTGTAATTTTTCTCAATTTCACTACATTACCGAAAATACACTGGTATTTATATACTGAAAACGTGACAAATTAAAATTTTCTTAACACTTCAGTGCACAATAAATTATTTCCAATGGATTGGTTATAGACAGTACTGCTTGCAAGTTGTCAACTGCATTGCCTGTCACTGACCACTGCCCAGTGTTGTTGATCATTTGTGTGAAATCAGTCTCAATAACTTAGTGGCTGAGCAAAATTCACTCAGAAATGAAAATAAAACATAACCAGAGACAACGAACGAGATAAGTTCAATTATTCATAACAACTTTATATATTATATATACATCCAACGCGCAACAGTTAGCACTTGGGTAAAAAAACATTTAAAATGTACTTGTTGTAGTTCATATACACTGATACAGTAATCCTGCCTGTCTGTACTGCACATCTTCTTGCAGCGTTCCTCATGTACTTCTGGATGATGTCTGCATTCTTTTGGATGAACGTCGTGTCCTTCAACTTGTGGCGCTCTATCATGTAAGTACAGAATTTATCTTTTTATTATGAATTGCGAGTTAATCTTGTTGCAATGTATTTATTGCTTTGTTTTACATTATATTTGTAACGCATGGCACGAATGATTCCCGTTCATAAAAAAATTACCTCAGAGCACTTTACACCCAAATTTAGTTTTTGTTATTTTTTTGGTCATAACTGAAAACATATCTCTTCTATGCTTTCAATAGTTCAAGTAAACACACAGAGCCTGTGGAATGATAATAGCATCAGAACACAATGAACTGGTGACCAAGAACCACCCAACAAAGAGAGATACTTGCAGNACCCCTCCCCTCCGGTTCTTGCGCTACTGCGTGGTACTGTAAAATATCGTTTGACAGCTGGCAGTCAATTAGGGTGGGAGATGGGAGAAGAAATCCAGATATTTTATTTTTCGTAAGGAGTAATTCAACAAATTTTTAAAAAGTTCTGAGTATGAAACATTACATCAATAAAAAAAGGATGTCTACTGAAATAAAGTGGTTTGTAATAATTATATGATGCATTCCTGTTGGAGCTACACCCTAATTTGTTTATGCTAAAATGTGGTGAATCTTCAGATGATTCATATGTGGTAGAGTATTCCTCGCCACTGCCTGTTGCTAAAATATTCTGAAAGTCTTTCTATTGGCGACAATTAAAGATATGCTTGCTAGCTGCAATTGTATCTCCCATCGCATCGTAACACCACTAAAGAAATCAGTGTTACGGGGATGTCCCTGTAATTACCTCAAGCAGAGAAATGCTGGAAACAATGGAGGCAAATGCTTCCTGGACCTGAACAAACTTAAGTCCATACGAATGTAGTAAAGTTTTTATATCTTGCACTACTAAAATAATACCTTTCACTTGTTGGATCATTATAGTATCTTTGGACTGTAATTTTTTCTGTTAATATAAACATTTTTAATGTGTTAGAAAATTTTTTTCTTCCATAATTGGACAGAAAATAAATCCTTTCCAAACTCGAAACATAGCCCAATCACTGATAGATCTGCCACATTATTTGAGTAATGTTATTGAAGCGCGTGAGTTCCAGGTTATTTTACACATAAAAATAGGATCTACATCCTTTTTGCCCAATTCTAGACATGTCCTCACTCCCTGCAAGAAGGCATGACATTTCAATTGCACGCAAAACTAAATTGCCATCTTATTTTATCTATTTGTCTTCCATAATAAAAAATTAAAGGTAAATTCAAAACATGTTTCTGTTACTGCTTACAATAACTAAAGAAAACATAAAGCATTCACTAACCATGCATTGCCAGTTTTCTCAATTTCACTACATTACCGAAAATACACTGGTATTTATATACTGAAAACGTGACAAATTAAAATTTTCTAAACACTTCAGTGCACAATAAATTATTTCCAATGGATTGGTTATAGACAGTACTGCTTGCAAGTTGTCAACTGCATTGCCTGTCACTGACCACTGCCCAGTGTTGTTGATCATTTGTGTGAAATCAGTCTCAATAACTTAGTGGCTGAGCAAAATTCACTCAGAAATGAAAATAAAACATAACCAGAGACAACGAACGAGATAAGTTCAATTATTCATAACAACTTTATATATTATATATACATCCAACGCGCAACAGTTAGCACTTGGGTAAAAAAACATTTAAAATGTACTTGTTGTAGTTCATATACACTGATACAGTAATCCTGCCTGTCTGTACTGCACATCTTCTTGCAGCGTTCCTCATGTACTTCTGGATGATGTCTGCATTCTTTTGGATGAACGTCGTGTCCTTCAACTTGTGGCGCTCTATCATGTAAGTACAGAATTTATCTTTTTATTATGCATTGCGAGTTAATCTTGTTGCAATGTATTTATTGCTTTGTTTTACATTATATTTGTAACGCATGGCACGAATGATTCCCGTTCATAAAAAAATTACCTCAGAGCACTTTACACCCAAATTTAGTTTTTGTTATTTTTTTGGTCATGACTGAAAACACATCTCTTCTATGCTTTCAATAGTTCAAGTAAACACACCGAGACTGTGGAATGATAATAGCATCAGAACACAATGAACTGGTGACCAAGAACCACCCAACAAAGAGAGATACTTGCAGCTTTCAATAATCGAACAGAAAAACACACGCTTAAAATAAGTCTTTGTTAATTATATAATATTACAGTTGATATAGGCAATCCATAAAGTAATGGTAGGCCTTCTGTANGCTTTCAATAATCGAACAGAAAAACACACGCTTAAAATAAGTCTTTGTTAATTATATAATATTACAGTTGATATAGGCAATCCATAAAGTAATGGTAGGCCTTCTGTATCTGCTTTAATTTTTAGGATGCACAGTGAACAAATGTAAGTACTTTTTGTAATATACAGCGAAGTGCCGAAAGTCTTGGAACATGTGCACTACACCCACTAGTTTGGCGAGGTGCAGCAACTTTCCATTCATTGAGTCAACCCGTGTACGGAAGATTTACGGAGTGACCCATGCTATATGGGCAGCTTCCCACAGCTCCTTAAATTTGAAGGTTCAAGATATTTTGTGCGAAAAGAAATATCTCTAGTACATCCCATACCTGCTCAGTTGGGTTTGTGAGGTAAATGTTGGGACATCATTTGTCAGCACTCTTCACAATGCTCTTCGAACCAATTCTGAACAACATGGGCTTCATAAAAAGGTACATTATCCTTCATGGAATATCCCATTATCATTAGGAAACGAAGTACATAAAAGGCTGGAAATGGCCATCAGTGAATGAGGAGTTCAAGTGAACGAGAGGACTCAAGCGATGCCACAAAAGTGCGCTCCAAACCAGTATGGAGTCACCAACAACCTGAAGTGAATCTGCTTGTCAGCACGAAAGATTTTTGCTGAACGTACATATCTCTTATAATTTATAAGCAGTTCATGGCAAAGGACACATTTTTGAAGTCAACCTTCGAAAAATAATTACTCGCCATTAACTGATATGCAGGCTCCCATTTGGGTTACATCAGCAGCAACTTAAGGAAAATAGTTCCTAGTCTTCATGTTATATTCCAAGTTTTTATGGCAAATCATGTTTGTTTTTTTCTGCTTTATACACATGAATAAAGTCACTAGGCCCAATGGCAATAAAAAGTTTGCATATTGTAACTAAAAAATTATGGAATCTGTGTTATCTACCCTAGCATATTGTTCCAGTAACGAGTTTTCAAATGCTAGCGGTAGGTAACATTTACTTGAAATTTGAGACCCCTGGTAACCAGTTTCCAAAGTAGACGAGGAAAAAAAACAATGTTACATTCAACGCTATTAACAGGGAATTGAAGTTATCAAGTTTTGCATTTGGAGTGTTGAATGCCCTCTTAAGCTTGGCTGCATAAAAATATTATATGTTTGATGCATTACAATTATGTAATTATGCACGAAAACTAAAATTGCTCTTAACTCCAAATAGTATATTTTCAGTTACCTAATTATAGTATTAAACCCACAATATGGTAGGAGAGGAAAAAAAAAAAGAGGAGAAAAGTATATCTTAAGCAGACACTCAAAAGTGCCCAAAATCAACACTGAACAATCTATAGCAAACATGGTTGGCCACTGTGCTGTCCACTGTAGGTTGCGACTTCCTTGAAGTAGTCATGCCCAATACGCACAACATGATGGTTTATGGAATGTTGAATGTAGAACAACATTGGAAATGGAATGTCCCATTTGTCTGACACAAATCATGCTACCTTGCCTCAACGGTGTTCCAAGTGACTCACGAGAAGTTAGATTACAACTGATGTGGGTGTGCACATTTCCAATGGTACTACCTACTATAACCTTTGCCTAGTGCTATCCCACAATTTTTGGCACTAATGTTTACTGGCCTAGTAACGTACATCATTAAAATTATTCACTTCTAAAAACCTCACAGAAGTGCTATGATTTGATTGAGATGTACAGTGGATGTTGCACATGGAAGCAAGCAGATAACACTAAATGTGCTTCGGGATGTACTGCAAATTTCAGATTTCCAGATCCTCACGCAGATGAAGGCAGACTATTCACGTACTACTGTCTTTATGGCTGGGGTGCCCCCATGGTGTTCCTATCAGTGGGACTCGTCACACAGCATGTCCCTGGGAACCACATCAAACCCAACTTTGGCCACAGCAGCTGCTGGTTCCACGGTAACTATCTTGAGGAAAAGTACTCTTATCTGACAACCACTCTACTCCATATGACACTCCCACATTAATTTTGGGTAGTGACTTCCAACGGAAAATGGTATTTTATTTAGAAATACATATGTATATCCGAGGCCAAAAATTCAAAATTGTATAACCTTGCAACCCATGAATGACTTGCACATGGAAGCGCACACACAGGGNATCCGAGGCCAAAAATTCAAAATTGTATAACCTTGCAACCCATGAATGACTTGCACATGGAAGCGCACACACAGGGCGTCCTGCTGTCCAGAACCCCCTCCCTCCTCCTTCCCATAAGGCCATTAAATATTCAGCAGTATGTAAATAACTGCTTTCTAACAAATTCATACTTTAGTTTCTGTCGCACTGAATAAATTATATACATAATATACCAAGTAATATATTTAGCACTGTAGTGAATAAATATGTACACAAAACTATGTTATACTGTACACATACCACTTTGTAAAGCCATTTGTTTTACGCANGGTAGTGAATAAATATGTACACAAAACTATGTTATACTGTACACATACCACTTTGTAAAGCCATTTGTTTTACGCAACTAATGGATTGACTTATAACTTCTTTACTTTAGATCCCCCTTTTGAAAAAATTCTCTATGCACCTCTGCTAGCACATAGGTACAGTTTATACATATTTCTCAGAAACATGTGCAAATGACAGGAGTTAAAAGAAGAATATTACTGTAATTAATATTAAACTGAGAAACACTGTACACTAACAACTTATAAACACTCAACTGTCTACATTAAGATATATTTAGCTTGACTGTTCATTACTACCAACAAATATGTGTTGCCTGTATTACACTCTAAAGGTGTCCTCAAATCTGTATCAAAGAATGAAAAATACATAGATTGCCAAACCTCATTAACACTATTTGAGTATAAAAAATTAACTTCTGGCAGTTTATTAAACTGAGCAAGTTTCCACAAATTTTACAAATCACTTCTACAGGGAAATTTCTTTTTGTATAACCTGACTTAACTGCATAATTAATATAATAGATTAAGGTAGCTAAAACTAGAGTATGAAACAGAGTGGAATGAGTTTACATACTTCACTAGGATATTTTNTATAATAGATTAAGGTAGCTAAAACTAGAGTATGAAACAGAGTGGAATGAGTTTACATACTTCACTAGGATATTTTTCATACATAGTATTATGAAATAAAATGTCACATAAATGTAATTGAAACAAATAAATTGTCAACATCTGAGACACAAAAAATGTTTTTGGTGAGTGGCATCCCTTTTGAAGGTATCAGTTATTAACTTNCAAATTGTCAACATCTGAGACACAAAAAATGTTTTTGGTGAGTGGCATCCCTTTTGAAGGTATCAGTTATTAACTTATTACATGCAAAGATACTGGGAAGAATATAATACAGTGCAGTAACAGCGATATCATTAGTTTTAATTCATGTTTATATAAATAAGAACTGTTAAAAAAAAATTACTACGAAATCAAAACACACGTGTTATGTAACGTGCATGTTGAACTATAATACTATTAAAAATGACCTGTGTAATTTTGCAGGCGCACTAGAAACCTGGAGCTACTTCTACGGTCCTATAGCTGTTCTAATGACTTTTAATATAATCTTCTTTGTGTGGACATCGTGGAGGCTGTGGAAGGATTACAGGAATACATCCATGCATAAGCTACGTGCTATGAGGTTTAAGTATGTTGTTTTTGTCTTTTAACTATTACTGTACCAATGCTATTTGTAGTATGTATCTGTAGTAGTACATTTGCATCTGCTGTATAGACTGTTCACTGTAAAGTGAGCACTTTTAAGACCCTAGTTACTTTTTTCTTATCAGCCATTTTTCATCCTTCCACCACTTTTTAAAATAAATATTGCTATGCAAGTTCTAAACAGAGTGTATATATTTCACTGGACTCGAAAGTTGACGTCCAAGGCTACACTAAAATATATTTATTGATTATTATTCCAAATAAGCAGGCTTCAAAAAATGCTCACACTGCTGTGAATAGCCTATAAGCAGATGTGAACAAAATACAGTAATTAATTTTGCTTGTGTTTTGTACATGTAAGATACTATAATTCAGTAGTAATAACTCTGTTTATGTTGATGTCACCGCTGCCAAATAATCTTGGTTAGTGGAAGTTGTAAGTGTTGCTACAAACTAGCGAGAGATATTCTGTGCTCAGCCTAAATCATACGTAATGCACATTGGCAAGGAATGAGTTATGCTCAATCAGCATAGTTATATCTAACTAACACACAACATGATGCAACAAAATAGTACCAATCTGGTGCAGTCATGTGTTATCTGTGGTCCTCTGCCTTGTACAGAGACACATTGCTCTCATAAGCACCTCTGATCTGGGCAAGGTGCTGTTCCGGCATATAAACTAACAGCTTGGAAGTTCAAGCAACTGCTTGACTCGGATAAAGTATAAATTTGTTAAGTGAAAGCTATGGAAGTACATAATTCATTTGTTTAATGGTTGCATGGTACTGAAAGAGGACCATTAACAAGTNTTAAGTGAAAGCTATGGAAGTACATAATTCATTTGTTTAATGGTTGCATGGTACTGAAAGAGGACCATTAACAAGTTTAATTTAGCGTTGATAACAAAAGAGACTGTAAACATGTCCCAGACAAAGAAATTACATTTTAGACAGTTAAATCATTCATATTTTAAATCCGTTCATAAAAGCTAAGACCTATCTTGTTAATTACTACAAGTTGGGGAAAAATTTTTTTTTTTACTTTGGTGAAATACTTTATCAAAGTGTATGTGTTGAAATTACCTTCAACACATAAAACAGGAGAAAAAACACCCCAAAGCAAATTTATGAATGAACTAAAAAATTTCCAACATTTATTCCATAGTTTCCAAACNTAGGAGAAAAAACACCCCAAAGCAAATTTATGAATGAACTAAAAAATTTCCAACATTTATTCCATAGTTTCCAAACTGTAACTGTAATTTCTTATCACAAACAGCGTACAGTGTCTAATACATCTGAGATTCTTGTGAAGGTGAAACTGGTAGTCCCAAAAACCTACGAGACAACTTGGGGCACGAGATTTACCAAGTGCTTTAACAGGGGATCTATCTAGTGAAGCTATGCCACATATAGAAATATGGAACATGATTTCAATATTGTTTCACTATAAAACCAACATAAATGAATACATAATGACAAAAATGCCTTTAACAAAATATTCCAGAAATGCATCTTAGTAAATGCATGTTAGTATTTCATGATAAGAGGTATTGAGAGAAGACAATGATTGTCCATAAAAATTGGGGGAAAACAGGAACCCATTCGTAAAATGTGGAGTAAAAAAAGCACTGTTGAAATTTTACTGCATTTTACTGTGAGGCAAAAAGTACTCTCACTACAGTCAATGTCCCCAACACTTTCACCACAATGGCCTTGAACAAGATGACTTGCTTCTAATGCACACCTACTAAGGTCATTCCGACACATTACCAACCCATCAGTGGTACAGGTCAGGTGTCATCTTACCTATGTATTGCTGTTAAATTAGATTAGGTTATGTAGGGTTTGAAGAGATTACTTTTTGAAACAGCAGCTCCAAAATGCAACACTACCAGCCAGTACCACATCATTTTTTTTTCTTTCCAAATTCACTAAAATAAGGCCACTTTTTTTCTCAGTTGCATAGACTATATTATAGGCTTAAACTTAAATTGCCACTTATTTNTCACTAAAATAAGGCCACTTTTTTTCTCAGTTGCATAGACTATATTATAGGCTTAAACTTAAATTGCCACTTATTTTAAATAAAGTGAACAATAAATGAGTAAACAAACAACTTTCACTTTGGATCTGCATAATCTTTACACACTTAAACTTAAAAAAGATTTATAACACAAAAATTATTTTTTTTTTTGCAGGTGTCTACTCTACTTGAAACTCTTTGTCATTATGGGTATCTCATGGATATTTGAGCTGTTGTCTTTTGTGTTTGACGGCAACTCTGGCTTCTGGTAAGTGCATAGTCACTATCTAAACTCTGAGAATTATTTTTTTCGACACAAAAAATTTATTAACTGAAGCCCATGGATCTTTCGAAGCCATTAGTGAGAAACTAACAAACAACAATCCTAGCCAGTAGTTTTTACTATCTTTGTAAACAAATGTTTTACCTGCATTATGCACCCTTTTAGAATGACTTTTTGCACAGCAAAAAAATTCACTAATTTACAATGGAAGAAATGGTTCGACAAGAATGCATCACTCTGGCAAAATACTTGTACACAAAGTTGGCAAAACTTGCTGGCTGTGATTGTCCTTTCTTCTATTTTTTTAACTGGCTAACAGCAACCAGTAAATTCTAATTATTATGTTTATATTAATTTATGTCCCTTGCCCTCCAAATGGCTGCTTTGTTTGCAGGATCGTCTTGGACATAATCAACGCGCTGCACGGAATATTCATATTTGCGGTGGTCGTGCTGCGGAAGAGAGTACTGCAATTGCTCGTCCACAGTCACATGTGTGGCATGCCCTGGCCTAAGAGTTGGGCGGCGGGAGTCGACGAGGAATCGGAGACCATGCTTGCTGAAGAGATGCAGTTGGGCAGCAATGCCAACTGATGCCCAACCGCACTCACAGCAACTATGAAGCCAGTGATGGCAAATTCACTGTGTCAGTGGACTTAGGTCTCAATACAAGACTTTTCAATTCTTTTGGAGAAAAGGTGTGCACTACACAAAACCAGCTCAATTGCAAACAAGTGATTTTATTACTATATGCAAGAGCAAAATAACTGAACATACCTGTCTTGTCTGGCTTGTGGGTAAAAATGTCATACTTAAGCATGACACTTTAAAGATACATTTGGCAGCTAGTGAACTGAATACTCAACACAAATTCTTGGTGTGTGTCTTTTTGTAAAATAACTCAGTGTTTTGTTAAAGACTCAATACATGTGTGTTCAGCTGTTAAGAACTATTTGCTCATGCACACAAACTTAATCTAGTTTTTTTTTACATGTTTAACCTGTATCACAATTTTAATAAAAATACATTACATTTATTGTGCCTTTCATCACTGAGGTTTGAAACGACCACATTGCTGTTTTACCAATCATAATGTTCACAAAAAATAGAACCAAAAAACAAATATCACAACAAGAAATGCTACGAATATTCACATACAGTAATAAGGTTGAAAATATACAGTAAAATAGTGTTTATCAACCATGTACTTCCCAAACTTGCCTGTCACAATTTTCACGCTTGTCCCTGAAAAAGATTTCTCACATTGTGCAATATTTTTGTTTATAGGTATGGCGCTGTATTCAAAAAGCAAAGCTATGTGAAACTAAGAATGTGCCGACATTTATTTCGAGGTACACTAAACAGCTAAATAAAAATGAAATTAATCAAATAAGAATAACAATGATTGAGAACCAAGATAATTGTGAATAACACCCAATTGGTTAATTTTATAAAAATTAAATTTTTTTTCTTTAGTCTTAAGTTTTAGATTACTAACAAACTTGCATGTTGCAATCTTCAATGTGATTTCTAAGAAACACTTAGGACTTCAAATTGTGATAATTTGACGAAAAAAAGAATGTTCACATGTGTTTGCGAGTACGTAATTCCAAAAGCTACCAAGATAAAGTGACCGAATTTACATGTAACTTACTCTGAATGGTAACTAAGAATGCCAAAAATTATTACTGTTGCTATTCAGTTAAAGTTTTAGCACTGGCATTTAAAATGTTTTATAACACAGAAAAATAAATGGTACCTCTTAAAACAAACGGTTAAAAATTACTACTGTCAAAATCAATTCATCTTGCAGCTGAAAGGCCAAAATGAGAGTGAGTAATCTGTAATGTATCCCACTTCCTTTTGTAAACTTCAGTTACTAATTAAACACTCCCATAAACCACAAATCTAATGGAATCATGTCTTTAGCCCTTAACCACTAATGGGTAAGCACTGTAGCTCATCCATTGACCCCAGTAAGTTAATTTTCAAATTGCTGCACAACTATAGTGTATTCATATTATCATACCATAGTGTATTCACATTATTTTCACGTATTTTGAATCAAACCTTTTAAAAATCACTCTATGCACGACGTGTTTGGTTGTTTCCGACATATATAATATATCAGAAACTTTTTGTACTTCTGTTAACATAACAGAATGTTATTTTTAGTTAAATTCAAATTTTACTTATACTTTATGTTTAAATTAAAGCATTTCATTTATAATTAATATAAATAAAAATAGAGAGGAAGTAGGTGTATTGGTAAGAAATAATTCTCATGCAAAATATGCATTATTAAACTGAGTGTGTGCGAATGCGGTGTGTTGTCACTTGTGTGTAATTTTCTGGACTTAGTTAAGCTTTGTTTGCATAAGGTTGAGGAATAACATGAAAAAAAAATTAATTTAGCAGAGCTTAGGAAAAGTTGGAAGTAGCAGTAAATAAACTATACTATCACTTTTTTAAATGCTTATTTTTGGTCAAACAAATATCCTCATCTAAAAAAAAATTCTAATACTATATTTATTGTTTACAACGAAAATGATTGAAAACGACCATTCAAAACATTTAATGCAAAACCAGATTATGAAAAAGAAATACTAAGGATTAAGATGTAAACAGCACAATATTAACATGAAGCACTGCATTCTGCACAATTTTCCACATTTAAACAGCTGTTTAGTTAACTAAGAAATTGTTGACAACAAAGTTTATAGTCACATACAGCTGTATTTTCATTTGACTAGGAAGTAAAAAAACAGTTTTACACGCCTAAAGAACGAGAGAGGAGGCATCTATATAAGATTGAAGCATATCTCCTCACATCTTGTCCAGTTCAGGGTGATATGAAACACCAGTGGCACACAATTTTTGAATATAATAATTGAGCTTTTGAGACACTTATACTTCCCTGAGGCTCAATCCATAAGCAAGGTTCAAAAATCCCTGAATGGCAACCGACATTCACGACAGTTTCTGCCTCCACTTAGCACTCTTTCCTCGGCCATAACAGTCGTAGCCGTAAAATGTTCACAAACCATTCTATGTGAATAAATAATTAATCACTGGCAAAAAGCCATGTAATTTACTACCATTCCCTGAACTCACTGTCACATACAAAGTGTCTGGCCAAACCATCCAACATCTGAATTAGCATACTCCTCTCGTCTTTAATTCCCCAGCAAAACACTGTCGGTACCAAACGTCTTGATCCTAGTTTATCATGATATCTCCAAAAATGACCCATAGAGCACCAGCTCAAGGTATTAAAATTTAGGCTGCAGTCACCAGCAAACCTGTTGCCTCAGACCACGCAAACCCTANCCGTAAAATGTTCACAAACCATTCTATGTGAATAAATAATTAATCACTGGCAAAAAGCCATGTAATTTACTACCATCGGTGAACTCACTGTCACATACAAAGTGTCTGGCCAAACCATCCAACATCTGAATTAGCATACTCCTCTCGTCTTTAATTCCCCAGCAAAACACTGTCGGCACCAAACGTATTGATCCTAGTTTATCATGATATCTCCAAAAATGACCCATAGAGCACCAGCTCAAGGTATTAAAATTTAGGCTGCAGTCACCAGCAAACCTGTTGCCTCAGACCACGCAAACCCTACATCACTAAGCACAAGGTTCAACTAATGGAAATTACAAGCAAAAACACATGAAACTGATCCTAGCAGCACTACTGCAAATTGCAAGTGCATCCAAGCTAAAACAATCCACCATAACATGGATGATGGGGACAAAGGTGCCAAAGAAAGTGATCTACATGCCAATGATGATGATCCTACAGATGATGATAAGAGATGGCGGAGCTGGAAACACTGGCAATGTTGGCTTCCACAACCATTGTGAATTCTATTTCTGACCAGCTAACAAATGAGTTCACCAGGTGCAATATGTTAAAAAGACACTGATATTGGTAGGACAACTGGAAACACTGCCAGTGACCAGGTATGTAAACCATCTTGTCCAGCTACATGCACAAGTGGAGTAAGAGATGAGTTTCTAGTAGCCAAGTACCTGGGCAAAGGTATCATCCTGGCATAGAACTGACTGGAGGTGCAGTATGAAGCTATGGATTTTCAAACAAGAAAAAACTTAGGATGGACCAAATTGAGGATCTCAAGCATCCAATAATGAATAATGTGCACAGCAGAAGCAACCATGTGATAAGCTGCATCACCAACTTTGCAAAGACTAGATGGAGAACCACTTATTGTTTGAGAAGTAAATTTGTAAACACATGCAGTGGGAGAGGATAGGGTTCGACAGATCTTAACGAGGTCTTGAGAGTCGATGAGGGTGAAACGAGATCAATATAGAGCAGTGCCAAAATGCAAGGGTGGGGGAAACTGGAGATCCCTGAGAAAACCCAGCAACCAGCGACATCATCCGGAACAATTCCCAAGCGTGAAAATCCACGAGTAACCTCGCCAGGAATCAAACCCAGTTTACCTTGGAGGGAGACGAGCACTCTTAACTGCTACTGCAACTGCAGCCCTGGAAAACAAGTACAGATGACGAAACAGCAGCACCTGTTGGAGCGCCCAAGGTGCTGTAAAACCCCAAAGACCCCACAGAAAGACAGGACCTGAGATTTTGCATAGATTATTAGGATTTCAACCCAAAACAAAAACTAACAATGGAAATAATCTGAAGGATCTTGGGAGTTTTACCACCGCCTCCAAGTTACATTTGTGACGTGAATACTGACAAATCCCAACACACCAGACTCCTACCATGTTCACAATGGCCAATGATGAATCACTGCAATCCGTGTGATGCTGTTCAGCTTGAAAATGCCACGAGTACCATTATTTCACTGGTACACATACATAGATGTTATTTATGGCAATTTTGTTTCGCATATTTGCATGACATTATTACAAAGCAATCATAGAATGACCATAAGTGGCACTCAAGTTTTGTACTAGAAAGACTGAAGGACATGTACTGATGAGTGAAGCATTGTATAATGAAGAGCACAATGGAGTACTTGGTTAAGTTTTTGTAAAATACTTACACAGGTAACGTGCAGTTGTTTTCGGAATTCGAAAATGTGCACCAAGTAATTTACATATTGGTTTTACAACTGCTAAATAAATCAACATTATTTTTTTTCTTTTAATTTACAGTATTTAAGGTAATTGTGCAAAGGACATGTAAGCAAAATTGAGTCTGTAACTTTAGATAACATGCACATTATTTTGCAACATTATTAGTTTGTTTACAATACAACACAATTTAATAGCCCATTCACACTTTTCTGAAGTGCTACTAAACTTCTACTTTCAGGTACCTATTGTGTATCCTTCCCTATACGTGAACAAAAACACTGCCACGTGACTTTACTTCAACTGTCAAATGCTTTGTTTACACCTTTCAGTGGTCAAAATAATGCTGGCATATTAAAAAAACCTATGCCTATGACCACATTTAGGTTGGTTTTATAACTCTTCAACAAAATCTGTAAAGAGCTAATGACAATGGCTCTTAAAATTATTATTTTTAATATTATTAAAATATTTGTGTTATTTACGACATAGCATATTAGGAATATTACAAGTTAATATTTTGCTGTTACCATGCTGACCTTGTTAAAACTGTGAGGTGAAAGAACTGTAAGGAAAGTATTGTTACAATTTTCCAAAGTCTGTTGGTATAGCCATGTTAAGGGACAGAGGTCTTAATTAAACAAAAGAGATAATAATAATAATAATTTCCTACCTTTATTTATAAACAATTACAAAATACTTGAAACTTCCTATTTTGACCACAATGGCTATTACTTGCTACTTACAGCTAATATTTACATAAGTGTCCCTCACCTCACAGAATAACACAATCTAACACTTAAAACATTAACTCTCCTTCCATGAATTCATCACCTCTNTATTTACATAAGTGTCCCTCACCTCACAGAATAACACAATCTAACACTTAAAACATTAACTCTCCTTCCATGAATTCATCACCTCTATCTCTAGGATCATGTCGAGCTATACTCTTGATGCCAGTGGACACTGTCATATGTTCCTCTTCTGCTCCTTGGCTGTCTTACTTCCCCTGAAGACACTTGTGCGCAACTACGTCTCTCAATTGGACTTTCCTCATTGTCTTCTCTAAGTTAACTGCAGCGCAACTTCTTTATCGATCAAGTTAGTGTACCCTATTTCTTCTTATAACGATGTACCAACCTTCTTTCTTCCTTTCCTGTGGTATGATGTTGCCAGTACTTTGTTGGAGCTGTGTGTCAATTATCATTCCCATTGCTCTCAGATCTAATCACTGGTGAAGTTGCATTTCGCCCGCTTCTCAATTATTGGTATAGGGTAGCATTCCTGGACAACAAGCTTGTAAGTGTACCACTTTTTCACAGTTTCAGCATTCTCAGCGCCTTAGTCAACAAGGGACAGGTGTCGCTGTCTACACGCAACTCAGAAGTTCCCCCACCGTCGACTCCAGTATCCTCAGCAAGATCTGGGTTGTATTCACTTCCAGTTATTTGAGTCCTGCAGTTCCTTTGGAGGCACTGGACCAAATGTCATGTTCGGCAACACTCTCAAGATTACAGATACTTAGCCGGACAAAAGCAAAACTCTCAAGCACACATTCGGGAGTAATGTCCGTCATTGTAACCTCCAACCTCTTCAAAATGTCCAAAATGTGATCTCCATTATCTACGTGGCACAGTGTAGCTGCAGCACTTCACTTGATGCAGGCACCGGGGCGTCTGTTCCTTCTAAGCCAATTCCACTTTCAAAGCTTGGGCCAGGGCATCATACGTGCTGTGTGGCGATGCCAGGCGTACCGCCCAGCACACATCTCACACACATCCACCGCAGCCTCTCACCTCTGCAATCGGTCGTCATCTTTGTTTACCACTTGCAGCACTTCGCCAGGTGGCTCCCATGGACTGCCCTCCCCCCTCCAACTCGAGTTGCCAACGCCAAGGGAGAAGACCACCGCAAAGCTTGCGCAATGGGCCATGGCCACCGACTGCTCCAGCAGGGCAAGGGGTGTTGGTGCCACCTCTCCGGTGAC
Source organism: Clitarchus hookeri (assembly GCA_002778355.1). NCBI lineage: Eukaryota > Metazoa > Arthropoda > Insecta > Phasmatodea > Phasmatidae > Clitarchus > Clitarchus hookeri. Next base: position 198,124 of record NQII01002485.1, on the reverse strand, counting down.
ATAACGAGTCCACCAAGAGAAGGGACCAAGCACCGGCAACCCACCTCCCCCCACCACGCAACAAGGCATACAACTGTCCCACCTGTCTATAGAGGGGTGCTGCAAGGAGACATGTGATACATCCCAGCTGACTTCTTCGTGTATGCTATTGCCTGATTCAGATGTGTGCAGAGCAGCATGCCTGGCATCACCTGCACCAGAGCTTCAGTTCCTTCTTAGCAAATTCCACTTCTAATGCTGGGGTCAGGGCATCATGCATGCTGTATGGTGATGCCAGAGATTATCTCCCGATGNGGGAGCGCACAACAGTATTAAATGAGGTAGTTTGTTTCAATGAAAGGATGGCCTCAATCAGAATACATATAAAAATTGATAAGAATTCTGACTGGACTTAGACACTTTGAGTAATTTGTTGGTTGTACTGCAAATAATCAGTTCACAAAAGCATCTAAGCGTGTTACATGATTGTGTTTCAAACAAACAGAGGAAAGTTACAAACTTGTGATATAAACAGATGCAGCTTTTAATTTACAGTACTTTAAAGTAACAAAAGTCATTCATAAAAACATTTAACTTATGTACATGCAATATTCGCCATCAACATTGAACCAGCAACAGCTATTTTATAAATACATCACTTCACATGTCCAACGAAAATAACACGCGCTGAAATATTTTATGCTTGTAATAGAAACACAAAATTATCACAACTTTGTAATTTAATTAGTAAAGTTAAAAATACATGTATATATACGATATACAACCTTAATTCAGTAATTTTAAGTATTTTTCACAGGAATTAAAATAAACACTCAGTATAGCAACATGTCAAGTCACCAAGTTCGCCAACTTCCAAGTCGTAACTGTCCCGCCATCACATCTGAAAACATATTTCAACAGGTTTTAAAACATTAAAATTATGTATATCTTAGTTATGGATCAATCACAAATCATTATTTTATAAGATTTGATATGATAAGAAACCTGTAACTTATCATTAATCTGCTACAAGTGCTGAGAAACTTGACATATGTGAAACATACCGAAGTTAGTAAAAAAAAAGAAAGACATATTTCACATTTACAAGTTTCTCCCTTCTTGGAAAAAAAATAATCTATTTGAGGATACTAAGTAAGGCCTACACAAAGTATTTTATGCTAATCAGTCCATTAAAAAAAAATTTTATATTTTAAAAAGTAATAATGAAATATGTTTCCATCAGTGATATTACCTGAAAATCTAAATATATAAAATAAACGTGTACTTAGCAAACAGAATTCTGAAACTCAATTTAATAATAACATTTAACATATAAACTATTTCTTGCTAACCACTGCAAATACCACAAAACTCTAATCTTTTTTAGTTATGACCCAGAGATATGTGGGTGAGTAGGGGTGTTTAGGTAGGTGGGCAGGGACAATTAGGTGGGTGAGGGTGGGTAGGAGTATTGCACGTGGATGAGGGTGATTTAGGTTAGTAAGTAGGTGGGTGAGGTAAGGGTGAATGAGTAGGTTGATGGGAGAATGAAGGTAGGAGGAGGGTGGGACTGAGAGGATGAATGAGAGTAGTAAGTGGATGGATGAGTGTAAACATTGTGTGGGATTGGTCGAGCAGGTAGGGTGGGGTGGTTGGGTAAGTGGAGTAAGCAAGTGGAGTAAGCGAGTGGGTGAGTGGAATAAGGAAGTGGGTTTATAGGAGTGAGTAGGTTGATGAAGAGAGTAAGTAGGGTGGGCTTAATAGATGGGTGGGCTTAATGGATGGGTGGAGTAAGGGAATGAGTGGATGAAGAAGTTGGTTAGTGTTAGTATGTGAGTATAGTGGAGTGGAGGTATTAAGTGGGTCAATGATAAGTGGAGATAATAGACTGAGTCAAGTGGGTGTATATGAAGGATGTTGGTTTGTGGTGTGTCTTGAGATCATTTGTGCACAATGTAAGGATTAAAAAGTCAAAATGATACATGAAAATTTCTTTGTAAATAAAATGATAAAAGGAGAAGCTGAAAAAAAGATAAATCCCAAATATGATAAATGGTCAGCACAAAGAAAAATGAGAGTCCACCACTCAAAGACTGAATAACCTGCCTGTACACGAATGAGGTAAATATGATACAAAAGCTATACCTGCAATACAGATTCCATGCAGGAAAGTAAAATATTATGATACATTGGAATCCAGGTGAATCACGTAGGGACTTCGCTGGTCAGAGAGGGAAAGAGGGCCCCTTCTTCATTTAAACATTCCAATTACCTTGACACGTATCACGAAGTGCACCACATACGTGGAAGTGATGGTCACAAGATGAAAGGTTGCGTGTTTCTTTAAGAGTTGTACTGGCTGCATAATTGCCCAGAAGATAACTGAACACCCTTTCTTTCAGCCTCCAACAGTTTCTTTCTAATCAGATGAAGGACTGAGAGGGGTGAGGAGCCAGATCAAATAGCAGTTAAAGCACTCACTAAATCAGAACACACCAGGCACTAGCACAGGAACTTGTTACTGATAAAACATGGATATTTAAAAATTGCATAATATTGCAATTTAAAATGCTACAAGTGAACACAGCCCAAAATGCATCTCTGCACTGGTAATAATGACACACCCAGTGGAGACATCTGATTTGGATCCATCTGTATAAAATAAGTTAAAATCACAAAACACAGACAATACTAGATCATAAAAAAGGACTTGGTGAACAGAGACAAAGTAGATTTTATGAAAATCTGCCAACTTGAGATGCACCAAAGCCTAGTGTGTTAGTTATGTCTATTCATGGTGCAGTAGAGGCAACAGGTTTGGTAAATCATAACACCCGGGTGCAAACACCCACACATGCATCTTAGCTGCTTTTGGCCCTGCTTTGTACAACTGGTAATGGGGCAAATAGATACATAAGGTGTTCAGATGCAGGTGTAAAGGGTCTGAATCCACTCTCAGACCATTCCATAAACAAATTTTCTCATGCTAATAAATAATGCACCTGAGATTTATGAATATGTAAATTATGTTACTTCACAGTGATTAACTGATTGGATATGACACATCTGATACACACACTGATTTAAAAAAAGTTGCTGAAATAAGTTGCAACACCTTGACGGTGAATGTCACTTTATTCATGATTCAACCTAGAAGTAAAATAGCTTGATGACGGTACATGAGCAATGAAACAAACCAAACCAAGCAATAAAATCCAAGTACTGAATGTGCTTAGTGCCACATTCATTATACAGTGTAACTCTTCAGGCATCAACACAGGCTTGTATTCTCACATGTAGACAATTGTATAGCATGTGACGAATATCATCCTGAGGTACACCTCTTACACCTGCCGTCTCAACTTTGCAAGGTTAGTAGTTGGCAGTACAAACTACGTAAGACATTGTCCCATCATGTCAACATATGTTCCGTGGGAAAGAGGTTTGGACTTTGTGCTGGCCAGAGCAGTTATCAAACACCATAATATGAGCACATCACCACTATGCGGACATGCATTAACCTGTTGGAACAGTACATCACCTTCCTGTTGATGAAATGGCAGTAGAACAAGTTGAACAATGTGCTGGATGCAGTAGGCACTGTTAATGAACCCTCCCCAAACACTAATGATGAGATGGAATTGTAGCTTATTGTGCCACACACTATGATGCAGGAGTTGGGCAAATACATTCTGGAAGATGATACTCATCTGGTCGATGTCAAACACGTAAACAGCCATCACTTGCATGAAGGCAGATCCTGCTCTCATTGCTAAACACAACAGAGGACAATTCCATTTTCGTGGCGACTCTTTCACGACACCACAGGAGATATGCAAAATGGTGTTGTGGCAGAAGAAAAAGCCTGGCCAAAGGCACATGTGCACGTAGTTCTGTTGCAAGTTGACAGTCCCTAATGGTACGTGTGGACATCCTTTGCATCTTGTTCACTTTTGAAATTACTTTCAACTGATTGTTTCCAGCCAATTTTCTACTTTCTTAAACATTTGTAATTTATTAAACAAGTACTAGTTCTAAAATATCAGGGTGCAAACTGCATTATTATTATTATTTTTAAGGCAGCTGATAAATCTTAATCATACTAGGAATGTTAGTACAATACTGTGCACGTGTGAAATAGAACCATACAAAACGACCCCTCGCGGTTTCCAGAAATAAGATCATTACGACAGACTGGTTACAATAGATATTTTGGGAAATTTTGGACCAATCTTAACCCACCCCTGACCCTTGCACATCAAAAAGTTGCCATTTTTTGCATGAAGTCCGTGTTTAATTGTCTCTATCGCAAAAATGACACATTTAAATTAAAAATAAATATACTATAATAGCCAGACGTCTTCTGAAAAAGATGAATTCATAGAGGCATATACCAAGCCTCCTCTTGTGTGCAAGGTTTTACCAAGCATTGTAAGTCCACGTTAAATTGTATCTAGCGTATGGTTTTTGCACGGTATATTAATTTAATTCAGTAGTTAGACATCTTCCAAATAAAATGATACAATATGCATGTGTACTTGACTCTTTATAGACTCATGACTCATGACGACAGAGTAACAAGTCAATTTTCAGTAGCTTCTTGTGGAAAAAAATCAGAGGATTAGTTAATGAAATAAGTATTTATTTCAATAGAGACATATTTTCTGAATAAACTGATATCCTGGAAGGACATAAATAAACTACTTTCTCGCCAAATAATACGCAAGCACCGAGAGCCCGGAACTCATGGCAAGTGCCAAGTTTGAGTTATTACTTACTGGAGGTTGTAAGGAAACCAATTTTAATAATTGTATTTATTTGCCTCTGTTTCAAAAATTACAAGTTTTTAAAATGAAATATTATTAATCACTTCTAAAGGTGACCGAGGGAAATTGCTATTAATTACTGTTGCCAAAAAAGAGTTGCTTCCACACGCAGTGGTCAAGGGAGGATGAGGAGGGGTGGGAGGGTGGCTGCCACCAGCCAACGGTGTGCGCCATCAATAACCTGTCAGGCTCACAGCTGACTTCGCGCCTGACCAATACTGCTCTACAGGCGGATAGAACCACACCCATGGATTTCTTGCATGTTCAGTATTATTTGTATGCACACAAATGCATACACCACTGCAGTGGACATTTTGATATGTCTGCACATATTGTTATCATCTTAATACCATGGCCAAATGTNCCACTGCAGTGGACATTTTGATATGTCTGCACATATTGTTATCATCTTAATACCATGGCCAAATGTGATTTTCACACTACTCTACCGAAATCAAATGCACACATTGCTTCAAAATAATTCAACATGCAAAACATATTCGTCGTTTATATAATACTGTATGCACTATATGCCATTAAAAAAAGTGTTCTACCATTTATGTTGTTCACCATATGTGATTACGTGGTTCTTTTTAATTTATTGAGCAAACCACAGCAGACTTGTGTAGTTGACGTAAATATTAAATGAAATTGCATGGCAATGTTTATACTGACATTAGGAAGAAGGCTATGGAAATGGAAGAAAGAAGACACTATAAAGGACTGTCAAAAGTGTTCACTTACCGTAAACAGTCTTCATATAATGCAACAAGCTAGCTCTCCTTCCAAATTATACTCATATTAAAAAAATCACAAGTCCATATAAAAGGCACGGGTTAACAATCATTCACAAAATCAAGCTAAAAACGTTACCAAATCAGAATTAAAAAATTAAGCATACGTCATTAATAAACAGTAATGAAAAACTAAGAAAAACCCAAGTTGCAATAACGCAAGCAATACGTCAAGGCAAATGAGTAAGAGCACAATGGCAGGAAAACCACGTGACGGCAGTCATACGCGGAGACATTGGGCCACCTAAGGCGTGGAGGGTGGACTGAGAGGCTGAGTCAATGTTGTGTACTGGCTAGCACTGGAAGCATGGGGGAAACCTATTTTCAGATGTGCTACATCCAGTACAGTGCTCACCAAGAGAAACACAATGTGTAGTAACTAAAAAAAATGCAACAAATTAATTTTTTTTTTCATTTTGCTTAAATTCCTTTCTTTTTTTTTAACCATATAGTTAATGGTTCCTCAAAAACAAGTCATAGAAAGATGAACACAAAAAATGGGGTTGATATAGAGAGGTTCTTATTTAGCCTATTTATTTTGAATGCAACAACAGGAAATATTTTAAAAGATTATTAAGTTTCTTGATAATACCTACTGTATTTACCTTCCTTTTATGAAAATTGTTCAGATCTGATTGTGCAGAATATGTTCTTTATTTGTAATCATCAAAAAACATTCATATTAGTATACCAAACAAACCAAAAACAAGCCTTTCCTTCCTCTAAAAACACCACACCAATTTCAACTGGAAGTGTAACAATCAGCCTTTTCAACTCCAACAATTTTAAATATCATTCGTCTTTAAACTATTGTCAAGTCAAGTTGTTTTTAAAGGTGAGTATAATTAGAAACAATAATGGCCTGGATATTTGAAAAACACAATACTGATTCCAACACTGATATTTCAGGATTTTTCGATCTGATATCCAAAATGTTTTGTACAACTTTTTGTGCCATGTTTACAAACAAACCGAAAGTTTTTTTATTTAAAACGCACACAAACACTACTTTCCGAAACCCAAATTTACCAAAACTCTGGTTTCAACTGATGGTATAAATGCACTTAAGGTCATGCCTGTCTGTTATGCCTGATGAACCCCAAGGGATGAACTCGGTAAAAGGATGGATGATGGTGGGGAGGAGAAGGCTGGATGTGAGAAGTATCTTTCTCTCGTCAAGTAGGATGGACTGGCGGAGAGGTGGAGGCCACAATGGGAGGAAGACTTCATGTGGATTCACAGTCCAAGAGCTGAATTCGTGAGTCAATTTGTAGGCTTCCACACTGCTGATGGAATGTCAAAAAAAAAAAAAAAAAAAAAAAACCTAAGTGTAATAAGTTGTCAACAAACAGTAATAAAAACCCAAGAGAAATCCAAGTCTTCACGAGTAAAGCGAGAAGGTAAACGACAGAGGACACGATGGCAGGAGAAATACCACTCGAGGGTAATAGCATCCCCGCCATAACATTCAGTGGCCTGAGAGGTGGAGTAGAGGTCTGCGAGTACTCAAAAATTGAGCTCGAGCCATATATCTGCTTGCGGCTCGAGATCGGCTTAAAATAATTTTCAGGCTCGATAAACTTGCGCTTCTATTAGCAATGTCAGGTCATTTAGTCTGATGAAACTGTGTTTTACTGTTCACAACAGAAAACATGTTGTTTATTAATGAAATGTAAATATTTAAAAGGTTCACGTGTTCTGGTAAAGATATTCCTCAGAAATGGAGATATGAACGCTGATTACCAGCAAAACTAGCCTAAAATTGAGCAGCAAATTCGCCTAAAATGCAGCACCTGAAGAAACAGTTTGTTAAATGTTTGCTGCAAAAATAAGACATTATTCATTCACAAAACTATATTTTAAAAGGCAACTGTGTTTGATTAAAATTATTCCTCAGAACTACACACTGTACATGGACACACATTCTCATCACAATTAGCAGTGCCCAACAAAACAGTTCGCTAGAAAAATTATACTCCATAGGGGCACTTGATTTTCGCAAGGAATGAAATCACGAGATTGTCACAATAGTTGTTTGAAATCTCGAAATAAACTAATGCTTGGAAAAACAGGAAATAACTGTGTAAGATTCACTTGTAAGGTAATAAAATTGTAGTTGATTCGTGCAATCTATTGCAATAGATTGTGTTGAATCGATCACAAGTTGGAACAACATTCGATAGTATAGAACAAGACATTAATACCGTACTTAAATTGACATTTGTTAAAATTATCGGAAAAAGTGGTGATTTAAAATTGATGTTAAGTTATTGATATGGCAATGTAAGTTACAAAGGAAGAATTTTAAATTTTCGTAATGTTAACGCTGCAGTGTGCAAGTATTACAAAACAAATATAACATGAAGTTACTGATATAACTAATGCAGTTATTTTCCTCAACATGGGTTTAATTAATTTTTAAATAATTTCTTAAAAGTTGAATTGGTAAGTAGGACTTGTCATCTCGTTGGAAGCAATAACATTAGAGATGAAACCAGAAACCTATGGAACAGTAGTGAGACAATTACAAATACACACGTGCCTTACCCAGGACTCAAACCCAGAAAACTTCGTACTATAAGCTAGCGTGCAATCAACTGCATTACGGAGGTCTGATTCGAGCATCAACTTTAAATTTAATCAGTCTAAAGTTTTTAAAATAATAACCTAAAATGAGGGCAGTCATTTTAAAAATAAGTGACTGAGCCACTTAAAACACATCATTTTACAAGTCCTACCAATGAATGAAGAATTTGGTAAAAATCTATTGATTGGTCCCTGAGATATGGGATAAAAACTCCTTACTTTTCACGTAACGATCTTCATAAATAGAGGGCAAAAAAGTTATGTATTAACACATCTGATGAGTGTATTCTGCCTGTACAAAAATTAAAGCTAAAATCTATTACATAATTTTGTAGAAATACCACACTAAGCTAAATTTATTGTATAACCGCTATTCTGAAAATAAGTGTCTGTCACACTTAAAAATACACAGACATACTTATATGGCCTACAATACAACTCCTTCACCAAAATTGGGAAGAATGGGTTGTTTCCCGAGATAGGATAAAAAACTTAATTTTTATTGTAGGGCTAACTTACGAAATAGCTGATAAATGAGGCTCTGTATAGACCAATTTGATGGTTATAATTGATACTTCCGGCATACAAAGTTAAGTTGGAATTTGTTTCATTAGTAAAATATATACTGAGCTAAACTATTTATTTATCAAAAATTTTGAAAATAAGTGCCTGACCTAATTAAAACATAGTATTTACACCACCTACTGCAGTGAAAATTGTTTGCCAAATATGGTAGGAATCTGTCAATTATTTTGTTTCCTAAGATATGACAAAAACTTTATTTATTAGTGTGGCACTATCTTACAAAACGGTGGACAAAAGAAACTTAGCGTACATACAATTCATGGTCGTATTAGTGCCAGCATACAAAGTTAAGTTCAAATTGATTACATGGTTACGACGATACGGCATTCTAAAATAAAATGTCTATGTGGCCACCATTTTGAAAATATGTGCCTGACACACTTAATACATATCATTTTACATCATCTGCCAAAGTACTATTTGTTTGCTCAATTTGGTACGAATTGGTTCATTGTTTACTGAGATATGACATATAAACTGTATTTATTCATGTGGCACTATCTTGGCTGACAAGTGGCTGTGTGTGGCATAATTGGTGCTTGTGGTAGACACTTTCAGCATAAAAAATTTGTTCAAAATTGGTTGATGGGTATAGTAGATATACCAAATAAACCTATTATATTTGTATTGCCATCATTTTGAAAATAAGTACTTAATCAAGTTCAACCACTTACATTTAACTGACATGTCATAGTATTATTTACATGCCAAATTGGATGACAAATGTGCTAATAGTTTTCTATATATAATGTAAAAATATTCATTTTTTTCATTTGATGCTATCTTTAAAAATGGCGGACTAACAATAATACCCATTTCAAAATTTAATGCTTACACAATGCTCTGCCACCATACAAAATTTTGTTTAAATTGGTTAAATTGTTCCAGAGATATGACATATCACCCTAAATATTTAAATAGCCACCATTTTGAAAGTAAGTGCCCGACGTGGTCAAAACTATAAAAGTCAGGTGTCCTAACTAAGTACTATATATGTGCTGAGTTTGACAAAATTTGATTCATGCGTTCAAAAAGTGAAGGGAGGGGACACACACACGCAAGAACAGAAAAGTGATCTCGTAAACCTTTCTTTCCTTCGAAAAGTAGGCTAAAAAGTGTATATGTGCCTAAAACCTACAAAATGATACGTAAACAAGAACAATGGTCCGGTGCAACTAAACGTTTCACAAAACTCAGTAGCATCGGCGGAGAGACATCTATAATAAGGTATGGTCAGCTTTTTTTCAAAAAAACTACCCTTTGTGGCTGAAAATGTGAATAAAACAAATTATTTAGTGTAGTATTTTTTGACGTTCTTTTAACCTACAAATCATTTACACAAAGCGATGTAAATTGATTTAAATATTTTTCATAAGTTAAAAGGACTTGTAAATTTTTGCAGTAAAATTGTTGGGCTAATGTAAAATGTGGCACAATCCAAAATTTTTTTACTTCTATCATTTGCAGAATACTTTTTATGGTTGCATTTTTTTTGTAGATTTATATTCTGTGTGGGAATCATGATGGAGATGCATATAAATTTGCTTTTATTTTACACATTCAAGCCAACTGATTTTCATATGCATACACATGTACCTACCATGAACTGATGAGTGGTTTTTTATTGAACTGACAAAATTTCAGCCATTAAAATAACATGCATATTTATATAAAATCAAGCATTTCAAATTAATATTATGCTGAAAATTGTACACGTTCTTTATCAATTGTAATATTTTACATTTGAAAATCACAGAAATTGTTGATGACATTTTAGAAAAATTATTAGAAAACAAACAGAAATTACCCCATCAAAACTGAAGAAATTATGGAAACATTTTCACAGAAAACATGTGTGTTTATTTATTGTTGAACAAAACAATATTTTAAAAGGTAGGCATGTTCTGTTAAAATTATTCTTTAGAACTGTAGATGTAATGACAGAGTACCTTCAAAATGCTAGTATTATCTTTATTATAAAACTTTTTTTGTATGCAATAAAGGAACTTGAGCTCAAAGCACAGGAACTTTTCAGTAGGCTCGGGCTCGGCTCAAACTAAAAATGCCAGGCTTAAGCCAAGCGTCCACTGCAGCGAGGTGGGACAGGGCTGGGAGGGTAAACTCGCTCCAATGTTTTTGGGTGCAAAGGTGTCCACTGTAGCGGGACAGGGAGGGAGGGAAATCCTCCTCAGTCCAGTCCCGCCTCCGCGGTCCTAGTTGAGCGAGTTTTCTCTGGTCTTGCTTGGACCAGCAGAGGATTGTGGCCATGTACCATGTCCTTGTATTACGAATTTAAGTACGTCAATTTCTGTCATAATGAATTCGGACCTGAAAGAGAGAATAATGTGTATGTGAGCAAAACTTTCTATACGATCCAAATGGTAAATATTACAAAGACGTGGATAAGAAAGAAAATGCGTGGGCAATGCTCAGCAGCGAACTGAAGTATGCAGATGGCGAGTATATTTGTTTGTTAAACCATTATATTATATATTTAGTGTGTCAGATTTGCAGTTTATAACAAATGCATGGCATTCTGGATAAGTAATTGTTGCATAAGAAATGTTTGTACAATGTTACTTTACCATTATATGGTTTGTGTTCAGTAGACAAAGAAATACATATCTAACATGAACATTACTAAATCAAATGAACCAAACACACAATAAATGTTCATATCACTTCACTCAAAATCACTGGCATCTCCATTACATGCATATCCTCTGCGTACTCTAGCTGTTTGCGAAGGGACCATTCCATATTCAGAAGTGAAGTAATCAACAAATTGTTGCTGAACACTGAACGCCTCTGCGCTCGCAGGACACCCACGTCGTTGCAAAGGAAGCAGCTGAGTAACTGTGGCCGGGACATCGTCGGCGTGAAAGCCTTGTTCACACATTGTATAATGTAAATAGTTCTGCAGGACACATGCTGCTTTTACGCACTTCACAACAGTATCAACAGATGATTCCAAAGCAAAGGAAAAGAATGCAACGCGAAGGTGATGGTTTAAAATTGTTTTTTGATTCTATGTATGAAAGTACAAAAACATTGCCAATTGGAAAGCAAATTTCAGTAAAGAAACAGATCTTTCAGATTGTGTTACAGGCCAAAAAAAAAACTATTTGCTTCACTCTGCGACGTCTGTGAACAAACATCTGACAAACTCAAGATTCACCACTTGTTATGCAGCCTTTTTTTAAGCTACTACCAATCCTCCATCTATGTCCAATCCTAGTAGTCATGAAAGCGAAATGTGTGCAAGAGTACACCCAACTGCAAGTTGACTGTCAATGTTCAGTTATAAATACATATTCTGAGCAGTGTTGGTTTTCATACCAGGCAAAGCCATTTTTTTTATGTAAACGCAATGATGTATGTATGAGTATTTCTTTAAGGGCCACAACTGAAATGACCCCAATGTAACATTACAATTACCAATATAATACTGTTTATTATTATTGCTATTGCAGCTGCTTATTAAAATTTTTTTCCATGTCAGATAATTACATTTCACAGTTCTCTTTAACTTGTTTTCGACACTACCATAGTAAATAGCATTACTTTGGTAGTGCTTTCAATTAAAATTTAAACATTTACCTTAAGGTTACTGCTAATTTTTCAGCAGTTCCTATAGGCTTCTTCCAATGTGTCATTTTCTTAGTTATGTGCACTTTAATCAAATTGCGTGTTACATTAAAGATTCCGCGTGACATACGCATGCAGTTTCTTAATGTTTCATAGTCTATTTCGTGCACAAGAACATGGAACTCACCTAACTGTTTCTGCCATTGTATATCTCTTCTTATCCACCATCTGTGTTTTCTGCATTTTTTTTAAGGTATATGAAACCAGTAATGCTAACTCCAAATCTGAATCACCTGATTCCGCACTTCCTGACATATTGCTCACTAGGCTGTAGGTGTGAAACTAGCAAAACCCCTCGCCACCCTGGCCCGACCATGTGAACACGAACTGACTGACCCATTTCCTGCATAGTGCAGCTCTGTCCCTTCCTGCCCTGTCCCGCTGCAGTGGACGCTTGGCTTTACAGACCTCTAGGGTGGAGGATGGGTGGAGTTAATAGCACTGGCGACCTATCTATTTTTAGAGCTGGCCTGACCCATAGAGTACTCACCAAATAAAATGAAACATTCAGAAACAAAAAATTTTTTCCCCCGCATATTATCATAAAAATTTCTACAGTTTTCACTTAAATTTTTTATGGTTCCACAAAAACAAGTTGTTATAGAAAGATGGTCAATGGAGTCGATATAGAAAGGTTTCACTGAAATGATTAATTGTGCCATAATTTCATGGAGCCCATTTTGTAAAGGTTTAAAAAATAAGACCTTCAGTACAATATATCTTTATCACTAATTATAAAAGTTGAGGCTTTATTACTGTATGATATAACAAGATTTTACTGTATTTATTGTAATTTTCATCGCGATTTACGTCAGTTTTATTTTATTTTTAGACCTTCTTAATTATTTCTGAGAATGACTTCATAAAATTGTAAGCCTTTGTAAAATCCATACTTACAAAATCAAGGGTCTACTGTATGTTATTGCGGTCTTCAAGTTAGTGTGCTTCATTACCAATAGTATTGGCAAAGTTAACTAACAGCCAATGTTGGGGAAAAGTGTAGATTACCCCAATAAGCAATATTTGTTATTGGAGACTGGGTCATCAGAAGTTTGAAACATTTCACTTGCAGGAATACTTTGTATTATATATACTATTACTTTGACAAATATGTATCCTATGGATATGCTGTTTATTATTAAAAACACTAAATGTGTCAACAGACTAACGAAAATAAGTTCTAATTAAAATTCAACGTACACAAAAAAATTGTAGTTTCATAAATGGCATACTGTTTATTGGCTACAGCCATAGTTAACACAGTTTCTCTGGTGCACTTTCACTAAAAAATGTAATACATACATGAGAATGAGCAGTACATACTGTAGTCTTGAGTGTTCCGAGCATATCAAGCAAATCCCATAAAAAGGTAGTGATCAAGCAAGTGCATGCAGGCAAAAACTGCTACAACCATTCTACTACATCAGTGTGCAAACTACTTAAATGGTTCAGTTCCTACCTGTGAGAAAAGGTTGCCCTCCTGGCGCTGTATAATGTTGGACAGATGACACCGCACTACCAGGTGACAGTCGTCGAGGACGGTATTGAAGAACCTGCGTGTAGGCAACAATGCCTCCAGGTCTATCACCAGCTCTAGGAAGCGCTCACAGTAATGGACGATGTCTTCACTCACCTCATCTAGGGCACATCATGCAATACATCAACCATTGTAACACATCTGACAAATATTAAACCTCCCCAAACAAATTCTGAAACTACTGTATTAGACAATTAAACCAGTGTTGGGAATTAATTGCTCTTCACACTTTTGTTGAAAAAAATATTATGTACTATAAGACAAGTTTATTTGAAATAAAGTGTAAAGACAAGATTCCTTTTTAGAAGTAACTGTTTAAGTAGTGTGATTTTTACAGTATAATTCACTTGCATTGCGATCACTGCACACACACACAATTAAATAGAATAAGCTGCAAATAATTTCGATAAACATCTGGTTGTATCCTGTAAAATGGGGCAACATATGCAGAGGACAAAAATAATCAGAAGAATATGATTCAAACATTGCTGCTGCCACCAAAACCACAACCAATTACACTGTAGAGAATGGCTTCTGTCTCTAGATATGGTCCATACCGTATAAGAAGGCCACTTTCTGACAGTCAGTGAGTGGCAACTTGATGTATGCGAAACAAACAAAGTGCCATTTACAAAATCCTGTATCAGCTGATGCACAAACGAACGAACGTAAAAAATTACGTTGGCTATTCTGAGTGCACTGCCGATGCACATCAGAAAAGCAGAAAATACGCGGATACAAAAAGAGTTGTTAGATTAATTAATACATTTTATTTTACAAGGTCACAAAACAATGGTTGTTAGTGTTAAAAACTAAACTTCGTGATAATGTAGTTATGTATAGGTGTTCAAAATGAAATGTACAATAGAACGATACGACGTGGAAAAGTTTTCTGAAGTTGTGCTAACTTCAGAAAACTTTTTCACGTCGTATCATCTATCTCCAACCTCGCTTTCAACACGTCCTTGATATTAATTCCAAAAGCATACAGAAATATTGCACAATATTGTTGAATTATTTTTCTAATAATTTGACGAAAGGACATGAATTTGAAATATATTTCCAGCCCGTAATATAATAACTATCAACTTTAAAAAAATACGCTATCTGTTGACCAAAAAAAAAAGGGTTGCTCAAACTTCGTCGTGACGTGCTGTGCGTGCTATCTCTCGGATATTATGCGAGATATTACCAGCCAGAAATTAACCGCTTTCCTGCGCAATATATAACAAATTTACAAACAGATGCCTATAGTTATATTTTTCCACGCGCTCTGCATAATTTTTAAAGTAACATATATTTCATGTACAACGATTTGGTGTACAAGTAATTAATATTCGGGCGGTAATCGTTCGTCTACGTAAATTATACACCATATTGTTCTCTCGAAACCCATCTCCTTGTTTCCGTAGAAAGTGACACACGTGTTAATAGTTTTTAAGCAATTCTAACGTTATTCCACGTCACATATTTCCAACTTGAATATATTAGCTATAACGTCCAAAGTGTGATAATAGATACAACAGACCGTCTCGCAAATGTTAACCCAAATTCACTATGTAAGACAAATTAAAAAAGAGTTAGTAAATATTTAATTATTTGCAACATTTTATATTTTTACTTTTATAACCTACTTATTTTTTTTAGACAGATGTCAGTCTTAAAATTTGTTTAGCATTACAGTACAATGAGAAGTGGATTAGCTGACAGCGTGTTGATAAAAAATATAGCCCCGACTTGATGGACCAGCTGATGGCAGAAGGATACGTAGTCAGATGTAAACAGTGGCGCTACTTTCGCCGAGCTGTCAAAAAGTGGCATTCTTATATGGTACAGAATATATGTGAGGTACTGACTGGATAAATGATAATCAAAAACAACCAGATTTCTGCACATTGCTTGTGGATTTACACAGGACCACATGGTTACACATTTTACTATGCAACTGAAGGTAAACATTTCTTCACCAGTATCTTCAAGAGATGTATATTCCACTGTCTACTATGAACAAGCTCTCATTTAACCTATAAAATCTGTTCTGTGGTAATATTGGTAATTTTTTGTACTATTAAATGTAGGATGATAGGTTTTTTTCTGACTGCCAGCACTGTATTTATACAACCCATTCTAACCTTGAATCCAACACATTATGTTGTTTTGGTAACGCTATTGGAAAAGAAACCAACCAAAATTGTAACACAAAGCTTGGTACCTAATCAACTGACATGAACACACAACCTCGTGTTTTTTCTAGGGTAAAAATTGGTGTTACAATGCCGAACATTTTTAGTATAATCACCCTTTCATCAACCTGGCAACATCACAACATACATCACTGCAATGGTGATTAGAGCAGCTCCTTTGCAACAAGACAAAGAGAACAAAAAGCATACTGTTGCATTTGTTTACAAACTTTTGCAGCCAATAAAATACCGTATTTTATTGCTTTTATTGCATATAAGTCGCCTGCGCATACAGGCCGCAACATTATTTTCAAAGGGTGTTAAAAAAAAAAATAATATTTATTGTTTATAGGTCGCGATCATAGTTGTGGGAAATCCTGTACAACATGCCCTGCGCCACGGGTGGCTGATGCACGCGACCTTGGCGAAGGTCGTGTGGCAGCTGTGTCCTTGCAAGCAAGCGGTGTTGCCAAGCGTACAGCGCAGACACAGTGCGCCGCAAGTTTGTTGGACGTAGTTTATATATTTATTGGAAAAAAGAAATAACTTATAAAGATGTAATTTAATTTGAAGTGATATTTTTACGACAAAAATTTTATTGAGCTTTCTTTTCATATATTTGAAGTATTTCTAACGATTTATGTTAAAAGCAAAAACCTAACCATTATTCTGCAGTTTATCTTTGTAACTTTTAAATAAACGTGCAAAATATAGAAAGGCATTAGAATATTTCCGTTACGTAATTCCCTTCGTAATCTTTAACAGAAAAAAATATTTTAAAGGAATCAAAAGGAATCGATTTTTGCTCAATAACTGATAATCAATTATTTTTTAATGTTAGCAGTGATTTACACGTATTTCTCTTATATTGTCTTTGCGTCGCACGTATTGTTGTTTTGATGTTGTGGCAGTGAAGAAGTGCGACAGTTTCTTGATGGAAAAGCGATGAACCTGCACCGCAGGTTTCAAAATGAAAGTGAACAAAATTACTTTCATGCGGAAAGTTCTGATTAAACCTCAGCAAAGTACCCTCTATATCTCTGCTCAGCCTGCATGCACCTGCTATGCCCCCCAACTCCAGTGATGAATTCTAAGCATTAAGAGGAAAGAGATAAGTGTGGTAAGAGTAGGGAAGAGGAAGGCAATATGGGGGTTAAAGGGAGACTCTAAACCGGCGCTAATGTTGGCCATTCAAGGATAAGTAACCACAGACCACAAATCACAAAATATGTACCCTTTCACCGGTAACATCACAGACAAGCCTTCACAGTCTTTTGACAAAACTATCAAAGTGATAAGTCATGACAGCATCTTACAAAAACAGTTACATCGAAAAATCTTTCATCTAAATCCAAGAAGGAAAAATTGCCTGCATCTGAATAAAATACATGTGCTCCTCTTAATATATCTGATTACAACACTAATTTTTTTCCAACACTGGAAATGAACCACACAATTTGGGGGACAGCACCCTGGGCAGATGCACACACACACACCATGCAACAGAGGCTAGGTTGCAGACCACGCTGACTCAAAAAAGACGGCCCTTGACAAGTGTATCTGACTCGCACTACCTAACTGGGCAGGTGCAGCAATACTGCACAGCCACGACCAAGGTAAGAATGGAGAGGCTCTTGATAATGAGGTCTCGACAGCCAAGAGGGCGAAACAAGGTGGATATGGAGCAGCACTGGAATGCAAGGGGGAGGGATGACTGATCCCCCCCCCCTCAAATCCCATTGAATAGCAGTATTGTCTGACACAATTCCCACATGCCAAAATTCAAGAGTGGCCGCACCGAGAATCGAGCCCAGTTCGCCGTGGTGGGAGAAAACTGTTCTAGCCACTATGTACACCACGCTCCTCCCTCCCACGTCGAGCATATACAGATCACACAACCAAAGGCTGGGCTGTGAACCATGCCACCTCAAACGACCGAATCCCTAGGCATGTGCACACACCATACGCAACTACAACTAAGTTGTGAACCTTATTGCTTCAAAAGGACAGAGTCCCTGAGGAAGTGACCACTGACCCATAACTGAAGCTGGTCATAAACCATGCCACCACTCCAGGCATGATAGTCATAAAGGCAGGGTGTAGTTTCATCAGTTCGAGTAAATGATTTAGAAATGACACCAGACAACAGATTTTAATTAGCGAATGTAAACAGATGCCAACCAGCTGAACTTCTACTCAATGAACTATTACAGTGCAACCACCGTATTACACTTTCCAGTGAAGCAGAGGAAAATTTATGCTGTAAAAACAAAAAATGTGACCAAATACAGTACATAGGTTACAAATGCAAGTGTAACATCACAGGGTGTAAAAAAAAGTTCAACTATTTGACCCAAGGTGAATTTTACTTCCTGTATCACAGCGGGTAACACTTCAACAGAAAAGACAGTCTGTTAGTAAGTGATGGCGACACACACACACACACACAGTGAAAATGAACACTGTAAAAGTGGGTTATGCTTACCCTTGCCCTTAGAAACCTTTTACGGCCCACACCCAGGGATGAAATCGTAGGACTTCTGCCCACCCAGAAATCACCATTCCCTCCATCTCTTGTGTGCAGGAAACCATAGCCCTCCCACAACTGCTACCCATGCACAGCAGCAGACGGGCGGACGCCTGCTGCCCGCAGAGTCATGGTGGCGCAGCATCTAGACTGCTCACCTCCCACCAAGATGAACCATGTTCAATTCCCGGTGAGGTCACTCCCAAATTTTCACACATGGGAATTGTGCCAGATGATGCCACTGGTTATGGGTTTTCTCAGGGATCTCCAATTTCCTCCGTCCTTGCATTCCAGCATTGCTCCGTACTCATCTAGTTTCACCCTCATCAGCTAAGACCCCATTGTTAAGAACCACCCAAACTTCTCCACTCCTGCTGCCAGCTAACTACTGGAGCACTGCGAACCAACCCCAAAAGCTCACCTGCTAACCAAGGCAGGCTCTTGTAAGTGCACACTGCAACACGGCTGGTGAGAAGAAGCCAAACACACACCATGACACTTAAGAGGCAAGGGCCATTAAACAAATAATATTAAAAAAAAAAAACCAAACTTTAGCAATAAGGACTACACAGATTCATAATAGATGGCAAAACCCACAGCACTGACTACACACAATGTGTGTTGAATGCAAAAGATCCCATTAGTAAGACTGAGGAATCCAGTCTGAGCAACTATGATGAGAAACATGAATGAAAATATGCAGTATTCAGCTGGGCCCAGAGACCACTCTGTCACCAGGAGGAAACTACATTGGCCAAATCTACCCCTCATTTGGCTCAGCTCACTTACAGGAAGTTCCAACTACCAAAACTCATGTGGGGAGTGTTCCGAAGATGTAGCTACTTCCAGAATGGGAGGTTTCAATAAGAACAAACAGCAAATGCATTGTAATGTAAGTGCTAGGGATGGGTCGGTTCGGTTCTTCGGTTCCAATTTATACCGGTTCTTGAGGTTTGACTCGGAACCGGTTTCAGGTTAACAACAATTACTCGGTTCTTGGTTCTACACGGCAATGGCAAAACTCTGTTGTTACAAAAATAACTATGATATTTACTCATGTATAGCGCGCCCTTTTTTCCCTAACATAAAGGAAAAAATTTCTGGGGTGTGTGTTTTATAATGAAAAACAATTAAGGAGTGGTAGCCGTAAACTGTTTGGCAATGTTTGGAGGAAAGTGTATGAGAATAGTCTGTTATCTCATCTCTCGCTCTTACATCAACACTCTTCTCCCTTCTCTCTCTCTCTCTTTATCTCAGCCCTCCCTGGTAAACAACACTGCTAGCCGATCATACATTCCTCCAAGCCTTCTTTGTTTGGTAGGATGGCCATGGTACAGGTGTAAGAGAGGAAGAACAGACGTTTATTTTTCGAGGTGTCACATTCCAGCACAGGAAAAAAAAAAAAAAAACCAAGGAGTCACTGTGTAAACGATGCAAAAAAAAAAAAAGGGCAGCCCAGACACCATAAAAGAAGCAAAAAAAGATAAGCAATCCAGCCGCCCACCCAGCTGTTGACCTTCTTTTAACTAACTTTTGTAGATTACTTTTATCATACAGCATCCCACAATGTTTTGGTTTGGGGGCCATGAGTTATTTAATTACAGTATTTTCCAAACATATCACAATCACCATATATTAATGTAAAAAAAGGATTAATTTTTTTACATATTTACTAACTTTAAATAAATTTAATACAAGTTTATCTGCATACATTAAAACTTGTTTTCACACTTTGTTACTGTTCAATTCTTCCATATAACGGTTAAATAAAATATCTAATGAATTTTACCTGCATTGGTTTAAAAAAGTTGCGAGCAAAAGGCAAATATTCAAAATACATAGAACCGAATACTGGAACCGATATTTAAATTGTAGAATCGACACCGGAACCGGAATCGACATTTTTGGTTATTCAACCCATCCCTAGGAAGTGCATAATGGGCATCTATAGAAATTACAATACTGTGTGATCACACCGATGTACTGCATACTGTCTTAAACTTATAAAGTAAAATAGCTGTTTACACTCCTAAAGGGGCCAGAAAAAAATGTTTCAAGATGTAGGAAAAGTGCCAAAAAAATTATATACAGTATGTGTACTGCTTGGCACCAAAAAATAGGAGTAAAATACCGGAAAGTGTAAAATCAAGGGGTGTAAAAAAAGTTGTTCTACTTTACAAGTTGTCATTGCAACACAATCATCTTAGTTTGTGTTTATTCTGATTACTGAAAAATAAAACTGTGTATAATGCCAGAAAACTGTAGTAAATGTCTGACTGAAAAATTATTTCTTTCACTTGTGTGAAACTGAGTGAGATACTCCAACAAACTTTACAGGCCTAATGAAATTCGATGGATAGGGGAATATCTTAAACAACATATTAAAAATATATGACAGTATAACTACGGAAAAATGATAATAATGTACTCTGGGCATGCTAAATGGCTTACGGCATATGTCGGTTCACGACTGGAAGAGACTTTCTTGAAGCCCTGCTAAAGATCTACTTTCAAGCACATTTCATATCCTTCCGCCGAAGGTAAACTAACATTGCCATGTGACTGCCACGTGTCAGTCACATGGCAATGTTTACATTCCACTGTGTGTGTACATGTGTTCGTATATGCACATACCCATTAGAAACGTCATGTATATATTATTAATGGATATTCCACAAGCGTAAAGTTTTTAATCTTGAGAATTTCACGCAAAAGAATATACAATGCCAGCGAAAAACATTTAATTCTATAAACCCAAAATGTGAGTATTTTGATGAATCAATAGTTGTTGTCTATTTACAATCGATTGTTAGTGACTTTCGATAAATTCCCGTACATCGAAGGCAAGATCATCAGTATTGATTGAAATTGCTACAGACGTTAAAATGGCGTGGTGGTAGACTGAGTCGGATGTTTCGCGCAAATGTAAAACGTTATTTAAAAATGGTTGTGACGGTTTTCGACAGGACGGCAGAGTTTGCGAGTGAAGGATTCTACGTCTTCGAGAATGTGAAAACAATTCTTATGTGCAAATATTGCAACGTTAGAATAGAGTGGCAAAGGAAAGACACGTACACGAAACACATAAAAACAAAAGGCTTCAGTACAACGAGAAAGTGAGCACAAATTAAAATCATACGTTATTAAAAACCAAATAATAAAGAGCAGATGTTAGTAAAACTAGAAGAATAAATGAATTATTATAGATTCAACAAGATAATCGCACAAATTCTCTGGCACGTGTGTCAACCACACCCCACAAACAACACAAGGAACAAAGGTTAGTAAACAAATGGTCGCGTTACTTTCACCTTGAGCGTGATCATGTGACTATGCAAGAAACATTGAAATCTAAATACGTTAGCATCACGTCATTAATAATTGGCATAATAAGATAAACGTCTTTTCGACACCCATTTGTAAGTGACAAATTAACGATTACGTTAAAACTTTGGAACTATTCCCTCTCTTTGTGCTGGCAACCTAACGGTATAACTGTATCCGCGCTCGCTCGCCGCTGTTTGTAATGTTATATGTACGTCGCTAACAGCTAGGGTGTTTTTTCATAGGTTGATTTTCAAAAGTTTCATCCAGTCGTGAACCGACTATACATACTTTTTATCACTTTGCTATAACAGCACTCAATTCATTTATCACATGAATGTGATAAATGTTACCAGTTCACACATACATGAAAACTTACCTTCCAGTGGGATCCTTTCCAGTAGATTCATAAACTTAATCATGAGCCTTTGAAGAAATTTTCGCTCCCAGTCAAGCCTTTCCTTCATTTCTGGTCTGTCCCTCTTCTGGATCAAGCGCCAGTACTTCCTCCACTTTGGGACAGCATGAAGTTCCTGCTCCCTGCGACCCTATAGAAACACAATTACAGGCACCAACTGTGAGACAACAGTTCATGTTATTTAGGACTACTACCTGATTATCAACTTACCACTGTCAAGAACTGCATACAATCACAATCTTACTGCAGTATTTAGATCTCTACCAAATTTTTAACTTGCAGCGCATGTAGTTAGCTGATGGGGTAAAAATGGGAATTATTTCTGTTGTAATTAGTAGTTACAGAAGAAAAATGGCATTTCACTTTAAGTTTCTGTGAAAATAATATCTAAAGGCACTGTGAAAGTTAAGATCAAATACAGATCAAATATTTAATTAGCTACACTACCGCAATATTTATTGTAGCCATTAGCACTTCATAGCAGGTATTTCTCACTTCTACCCTTTACATGAGCCAAAATACTGTAGAATTCAACCAACAATTGTTACAAATATTTTATAATTAAACAAATGCACTTTATAAAAGTAATATACTATATTTAAGTGTTTCAACCCATGCCAATAAAATGTGGAGTTCAATCAACATAATCACAAATATTATATTGACACGTGGCGTAATAGAAAGTATTAGAATCGGCGCTCTCACTAACCCCTCCCCCGCCTGCTTAAACCGTGTAGGGCCTTCCGGACGACACGTGTCGCCCATTCACGCATACCGAGGTCAAGCCGAGAGGTAGTAGCGCGTGCAGGCCATTACACGTGTTGCCGCCCTCGAGCCTCCTCCCTCCCACCCCCTAGCAAGCACAGGGAAATTTGTAAACACCGAGAAATGTCAAGATAGTAGGACGATTTCCGCCACGAGAGATGTTAAAACACGTGCTGAAGGAACACGCCAGGGAAAACAGCTGACTAGCTGAAAGTGGTGCCACGAGCACTCCTCCCCCCGTAACCAAACCCCGGGGCAACTGGGACACATGTCGCGGAAGGAGAGCTGACAGGGTAAGTTTGAGGGTGCAGGTCATCCCTCCTTCCACCAACACGAGCCATAGCACGTGTAAGAGGTGCTGTGTACTGCGTCCTCTGCCCTCCTCCCTCCCCCCAACAAGGGAGACATGTGTAGGAACTTAGGTAGGGAGTCAAGAGAGGATATAAGCAAATTTTCGAGAGAAGAGGGACTCAGTTCGTTATTACCGCACAGAGAGTAATCAGTTAGTCAGTTCGTTATCACAGCACAGGGAGATCAGTTGGTCAGTCATATCGAGGCAGTCGGAAACTGCGATACTCCTCGCCGAGAGAGTAAGTCAGGGCAACAGTTACCAAGGCCGGGATATCGGAACCCGGCCACGTCCGTCAGCTGCATCAGTCAGTCGCAACATTAAGGGGTCAGTCAAATTGGGACGCGAAACGCAGGGCAGAATCAGAGACAGTTACCAGAGTTATGTCGGACGAGTAGTTTCACCAGGCTGGGACGCGAGTCAGTCAGTCAGTTACAATAACGCACCGAGAAGGCGGAGTCGAGTGGTGAACTTCAACGAGAAGCGCCATGTCGAGCTAGTGGGATTAGTCCAATGCAACCCCGTGTGAGGGCCAGGATGGGGGCCCACCAAGGGTCACCTCGCCGGGACGTGGTAGGGAGGTAACAGTCGGTTACAACCCTACGCCGAGAACGGGAGCGAGTGGTGAGCTCCAACGAGGAATGCCATGTAGAGAGGAAGCCAGTTGAGTGCAACATACCAACAACAGCCAGACAGAGGGCCTATAACAGGGCATTCCAACTCACCAGATCTAATCAACTGCTGTAACGTATCCGGGCATTCCAACTCACCAGACCTCTCAACTGCCGGAACAACTACCACGCAACATGTGCAGATAAGTAACCACGTCGTCACTCAGGGACCTGTCCTGTCACCTGATGCCCCCACAGCGTCGGAAGCGTAGCCAGAACAGTCGTCAGCCCTTCAGGCCTTGAACTCGCAGAGCGTTAACGTATGTGTACTTCCCGCAACAGTGCCGGGAATGTGTGAATGAATTCCCGTTAAATAAACCTGTTCAAAACCAAGACGTAATGAAGTATTGTTTTAGATACCCTCAACCTTCAAGGCACCCATAGTCTGTGCCAGTTAACCTTAACTGTAGACCCTAGCAACCATTCTGTACACCACAGAGGTGGGGAGTAGCGTCAATATGGTGAAATACATGTCCTCAAATACTATAATTATATGACCATTAATCATTTATAATAATTTAAGTAATGTATTGTATAAGTCAAACCTTTATATAACAAGGTAGTGATTCAATGTTAACAAAAACTTATACTAGTATTAGTATGGTCAGAATGCCCTTGCCATTCGTTTCCTGGTGGTTAATAATCCATCATTTATTGCCTGTAGTGTGATGGTTGCTATAGTCCATTCATGGTTATGTATTACTTTTATGAAACCCTGCTAAGTTCTACTTTAAGGATATTCCTCTGCTTCATGCAAGCAAAGTTTAACTTAACTTAGAAAATTACACTAAAGGGACCACGCACTACGTTCATGCTCACTAAGTTTAATAATATTTTGCATGAGAACTATTTCTTACAAGACATTACCAACATACCTGTTTTCTCCCTGTCTTTATTCAAATCAATCATAAATTAAACATTATAATTTAAAAGAAAATATACGTAAAAGTTTGATTCAACCAAAAATAAGATAGGTAGGCTACCTACTTTAATGATAAGAAAAGTATAACATGCTCTGATGAAGCAGTATTCTTAATTTTCGGGACACGTGTTTCATTATCGTTCGTTTTTTCAAGCTTCGTAATATTTTTATCGGGTTTCAAAATTAAAGCAGTGGTGGTTCGTTTCCCGTGATAGTTTGTTTATCGGGCATACGTTTGCTGTTGTACGTTTATCAGGCGGACTTTTGCCGTTTCGTTTAGAAAGTTTTCAGTTTCAGTAGCGTCAACATTAGATTAGCTTTTTTCAGACGGCGTCGACAGTTTTAGTTCCTGCAATGCAGTTTCAATAACGTGTGGGCGTGCGTGGCCAGGCCCTTATCTCAGGAAGGGGGGGGGGGGATGATAGGCAGCACAAATACACGTGAGCCTGTCGCCCTTCAAACAGTAGATATTGTAAGTCGGAGGGCAGTTGCCCTTCAGTTCAGTCATACAATGCTCGTCTAGGCCGCATCGGGGGTGACGATAACCCCCACATCGGCAACTAGACTTTGCTATATTATTTCTCCGCCGGTGTGGGAGGTCGCCGCATTTCTTATTTCTTCGGGCCAGTTTGTAAGAAACATAATAATTAAGTAAACGACTGTGGCGCTGTTATGCACTTGTATGGTTATCTGTGAACGTTTTGTACTCTGCATATTCGGAACTTCGTATGTGAACTGTGACAATAAAATAGTAAATAAAAGTATAAAACAAATACTCTGAAACTTAACTTTATTTCATATATAATTGGCATCCATTGTACAGTCTCGTGTCCCGCCACTGAGCTATTCGAGTGCAAGTCGGAAAATTATAGTCGGCTGAGTAACTGGCGCGGCCAACTTTATAATGCTTTTTATAAAAGACACATTTAGGAAAGAACCAAACACATCATACATGGAATGATTTTTCAGAGATTTTATTCAAAAAGAGTGAAGAAATTGCAAATAGACTATAAGCATATTTCTGAATGCACTGCTTTCATAAAATACATAGGTACCTTAGCCATTTATGAGACAGTGCAGAATATGATGAATGTGGTAGTGATCCACAACAAAAATCCATAAAGTGTTGCTGTGGGCTGTACATGTATGGCAGCAATGATTATCATTTGTTGGCAAGCCTTTCATTTAGGTTGTTGCCCACAATTTGCAAGTGCAGAGATAAAAACTCAGCGCAATGTGCAAGAGGCACAAATCAAGGCACCAGTATTCTTATTTCCTCTCTTTCCTTGTTGTAAGTGCCAAGTATACCTCAGTAAGTTTAAGTTGAACAACTTCAGACACTTTCTGCATGGATCTGGGAATTACATAATTTAATTGTAATTTAGCCATAAACTTTTCCTAAATTTGATGAAACTTCATTTTCTAGTTTGAGACATTCCCAAAACGATAATTTTTGCATTTTTCTTCATTTCACTTGTACTTTCATTTGCTGACTCTATAATTTAATGGACGGCACGCAGTTTACACCTCACTGTAATAAATAACTAAAACGTATGATTTGTTTTCATTTGCCATTCAAACATGTCCAACAAAAATTAAATTTTGGTAACACAACTGTAGCCCACACTTCTAAACTGTGGCCTTATCTAGAACTTCACCATTCAAAACGTTAATGAAAACATTACACGCCTAATTGAGCATTGCTAACAACTAACATGTCGTTCCTCTGCAAATGAATAAATCAAAAAGTAAAGGCATTAGGCACAAGAGGTCCCAGCATGCCCAAGCAGCAATATGCCCTAGGGGATGATTTTCTCAGTGGGCATGACCCACTATCGGCTAAGGGGTTAGATCACTGATCTCTCAATGTTAAATCCCATGCCACACTTAGAGATCATTTTGTGGACAGGATGTATTAGTCATCAAACTAATAAGTCAACTGGATTTGATTCCCAATGGGATACCCCAGATTTTTGCACGTGGACAACGGGTTTCCTCAGGGCAATGCCACTACCTACCCTTGCAGTCTGCCGCTGCTCTATCTTCACCTCACTTCACCCTCATCGGCACTCAACATCTCGGTGTTAAAGCACCGACGCTGGTGCTCAAGACAATGCTCTTAAAGAACCAACCAAAACCTCTCCACTCTCAACTCCATTATATTAGAGTAAATTCAGTACATATACACAAGATATCACCCAACATTCGGTGGTAAAGATGCTGGCAGCTATGCTCACCAGCTGGAGGGAGATCCACATGGACAAGGACACGAGCCTCTTCACTTGGTCTCTGATCAGCTCAACCTCCATGCTGTTGAAGCTGTGGTTCAGGAACACCAACAGGGCAGTCTGCTCCTTCAGCGATACGTGCGGCCCATCCTGCAGGCATGCCTCCAGCATTTGCTGAAAAAAGCCTGGGAAGTGTTCTGGCAACTTCCTAAATGGCTGTAAAACAGTTTCATGCAAAGTTAGCACAGTAATAAAATCACTACATACATATTAAAAAAAATAAACATGAAACCTAAACCAGAACTGCTGTTGTCAACCAGTGGGCAACCTGAAAAAGATTAACTCTATGATTGCTATTAGTTTTATCATTGAGCACTGTCAGTATTGCTTAGGAAGTTGCATCATGTGACTTAATTCAGCATAGATTTCCTCAAGAAATTAGGTGTGCAATATTTACAGAATCTGTGCATATTGGTTACAAAATCATATCCTATATGATGGTAACTTTTTATGACTACATGAATGACATCACATTGTGTAACTACTAGTAATTTAAACTAGCTGAAAAGTTTTGAGTTATAGTTGATAACACTTATTTTTATATGGCCAAAATTTATTCACTGTAGTGAAAGAATTAAGATTCAGCTAAAAAGTCTGAGCATAGATCACTCTTATCATATACAAATAATACCAGCACCATACAACTTAAGTTTATCCTATGTGAAGTGGGGATAACATAATATAGCTATAATGTTGCTATGTTGAGGTTCATTAGTTTGTCAGCTTCTCTCATTGGGGATCTGTGTTTGATTCCTAGTGGGACCACCCTGAATTTTTGCATGTGGGAAATGTGGTGGAAGATGCCAGTGGCTGGAGAGTTTTCTCTGGTAATTTCTATTTCCCCCATCTTTGCATTCTGTCATTACTACAATGTAGATCATTACTTCATGTTATCACCCAGCAGGCTGATGGGTGCCTACGGACTCCAATTTTAAAAACCAGTCACTTCAGGGTGCATCCTCGGTACAAACTATGACAGTGACTGATGATGGCAATTTTGGATGATGACTGATGACAAAGATGATGATTGATTATGGTGATCACCATTGATGATTGATGGATTACTTCACTAAGGTCTTGAGCTATGGTGAATATGAAGAGTGAGGTTGAAAATGGAACAGCAGCTGAATGCAACAGCAAATAAAATGGGAGAGGTCCGAGAAAACCCACCAGCCAATGGCAATGCCTGCCAAGTTTCCCACGTGTAAAAATCTAGGTGACTGAAAGGAATCTAACACAGTTCGCTTATTTGAGAGATGAGCAGTCTGACCACTACACCACATTCACCCATGATAATGAATGAGGAGGAATTGATGGCAGATGGATGGATGGATGATAATGGATGATTGAAGATAACGGATGGACTGATGGGTTATAATAAAAATAATAAACATGAGATGACAAAACTATTCATTCCTTACCTGCCAAGCTGGTACCCTTTCACGAAACTTCTCGTTAATCATAACGACAATTGACATCATATGGGCATGTGAGGAGCTAGAAGTCACATAGTTTGGCCACAAGTAATTCTCCAAGTACTGGCTGAACTCCAACATCATAATACGCCGAATTGCAAAACTACACAAAAAATACAACAAAATTAACACTTACAGAAATAAGCACAAATACTGTTTTCACACACAAACAAAAACAATAACAAATTTTTTGGTTCAATTTCATCAGAATTGCAGATTGTCTGGACAACATTTAAAAGCGAAAGTGGTCGGCGCCATATATCTACCAACACATGGCTACACAGGGGCGACATGGCTCAGGCCAAAAAACTAGCTAAGTGAGTCCACAAGTGTTGAAAGCACGCATGGGGGCAACAAAAAAAAAGTTCTAGAATAATATAAACCCAGAGAGAAACTACAGAATCAGTTAACACAAAATTGGGATGCAGACTCCCATGGAATACAAATCTGTCCCTCACTGCTACTGCATCCAGATTGGCAACATGGTGGCCAGAATGCAACCTATCCAGGTATCACTCTCATCATTACACAAAACACTATAGAACCAAAACTGAAACTGTGAAAAATTAATTCTTTCACATACAATATTCAAAAATAAAAAATACTTTGAATTGTCTTGACACAGCGGGCCCATATTATGAGATGTCGCCGTCTGGGATTCAAGAGTACATGACTTCACATAGTGTTGCGGTACCAGTCTGTGACATTACGTTTCTGCCGCGTACTTTGAACGGGCCACTGCTCTTCTTTTCTGCTTGCCATTACACTCACATAAGCACGAGGTGTTCTCCATGTGCTGCTGGGTAGTCGCCAGGACTGAGCTAAAATTGAGAGGAAGAGGTACGATGACAGTAGAGTCCTCCGTTGGTGTTTCTGCCAACTTTGCGAGCACATATTCAGCCAAATATACACACTCCTTTAGCATTGTATCTTGAACCACAATGGAATGTATACAAATAAGACGCAATAGATAATCAGACCAATATGCATCACAACCAAGTATCTGCTTGTAAAGATGGCAGAAACCATTATTTAAGATTCCCCTTTTTTGATTTTTCCAAAATGGGTTTGAAAATTTTGCAAAGTCCAATTAACATTTTTCTCATTCAATTTTGTCACACGCATTCTTAAATCAACCAAACTTGTTTAGTTGTCACAAAAAAAAAAATGAGCTGCACTACAGGCTTTGTGTTGTCTATGGTAATAAGAACCATTCTTAACTTAGACCAGTAGCACAGTTCACGAATCAGTCAGTTATCTCGAAGGAAGATATTGGGCATTGAGCCTCACATTGTACAGTAAGAGACCTCCCTGTGCTTTATGTACATAACTGTGTACACTGGGTATGAATGGGTTAATATGTCAATATTTGGTGAGTTGCACATCACCTTTACCAGTGTGTGAATATTTTTATTTCTTCGCTAGTAGGTGATGGTAACGTGAAGTTTTCAAACATTAATTTTAAGTCTGAAGAGTGAAGCACATATTACCAAATGTAGATGGCAGAGCATCAAGAACTTAGGGACCTGAATCACTTCCCCATTACAATATTTCAATGGAACACAGTCTTTCACTCCAAGTAGATATTTCCATATTTCATCCCATTCACAAAAACCTTCCTAATTTGTATTGCCTCACCTGGAATGTTCACTATTTTTATAATGGATATGTCCTGCACTTTTAAAAGATTCCTGGCTTAACAAACCAAGTCATTCTCACAAACCCCATTATCGCTTTTCATTTAGGGCAGCTTAAATTAAAGTATTCTACAGGCATCACTAAATTTAATGACAATGTGGGGGGACAGGAGGAGGAACTAAAAATAAATACAGTCTTTGTAAGTGTCGCAGCCTAGGAAGGGACTTGCGACACACAGCGAAAGGCTACTCCCCTTCTCTCCCTCCAGACCCCCCCCCCTTCCAAGTGGCACACACCCGCTGATTGGTTGTGGCTGTGTAGTTGTGCCACACTGCCAGGATCACAGCTAACAGACTACTGTCATGAGTAAATAAATACATCTGCCTCTCTGTTTCACAGTCGTGGTCGTGATCACAGTTAAGGTTTTTTTTTTTTTTTTAAATACTTATAACCAAAATTATTGTCCGCAATGCAAGATAAAATTTTTGGTAGCCTAATAGTACATGGTACAAAGTACGCAGTGTTAAAATGATTGCAAAATCTCAGTGTACATTTCTGTGTGATCAGAATAATAAGTACACTGTAAATAAAGGCATATAAATTTTAATTTGCTTTGTATGTTTCCAATGGTATTTTTGTATTTGCAGTCAGGATAGTTCTGGATAGGATGAGAAATAAATTGGCATTTCTAAAAATACAGGCACCCAGATTACCAAAGACATACAACATATTACGTACATAAGATGAACACTTACCAAATTCCAAATTTGCTGCTTTTAACCATCAAAACGTAGGTAAAACAGAGAACACGAAAAAGATATACCCTTGATAATTTCAAACAGAAAATACACTCAGAAATGACACAAGACATTAGATACTTTATATCCTTTGTATGAAAGCAACCAATAAAATAGGCTAACTACAGACAACACTACATTAACATAACACATTTTAACTAGCAAAATTATTTATTTAAGAAAATACTGGCGTAGTTATAAAGGAAAAAAATATTCAGATTACTATGAAAATTATAATAAAAATTAATCTAAAGTTAGAGAAAATGAACTGAGTCAGGAAAATTAAGAATTTTAAATAAATTTACCTACCACCTCTCTTTTGTGAGCCATATTAAATCTCAAATTACATGAAAAAATAACTGATATTGGAGTTTAAGGCTTGGGTAAGGTTTATCAAGGTCTCAAATTAATATGCAGGAATTTATTACACCTCTGCTAGCATGCATTATATAATTACAAGTTCTCAGACCTCTGGAAAATTCTAAGTAGGTGAAAACGGTAAAACTTGAAAATAAAATCATTAGTAATAAGTTCCAGAAAATAATTAACTCTTGATAAGAAAATTCATTGATGGATGATGACACGATAGTAACGTAAGCCTTTCGAAATACCCATCCTTCCGAAGTGGAGTCTGCAGCATCGGTTAAATAAAAACCACTCAAAATCTAAAAATCTGGTATTTCAGGACTCTTGCTTGTCCACACACATTTACAGAACTTTGAGGTGCCTCCCTATACCTCTCCTAGGCTTACAATGGGCAGTTGCAGCAAAATTTAACAGAAAAATCGCCCGACAAAATTTACGATGGACTGCCTCTCGTAATGTCTGGTTTGAGTCTCCCACGGTTCACACAAGAAGTCAATGACCCGGAAAAGAATATAAGATAACGTCATTTCCTGTTATCACAAACTTAGGTCAAAAATAATACAAGTTCATTTCTCTGAGGTGCAAAAATAAAATTACACGTACTTCTACCAATGAATATAACTGCACTCTTTAGTAAAATTACAATACTTCAGAAGATAAAACTATAAAGAAATTTAAAAGGGGTTGTCTTAAAAATACAATTGTAACCAAAACTAAACGAAAAATAATTTAACAAAACAAATGTAATAAAATTAAAAACTAATGACTCAGTTCAGATGTAAACAAATAAACATATGGGAGGATGATACTGTCCCACCACAGACAGCTATTTTACATATAGCAGGAAATTTAAGCTCAAGAGTTACGAGTATTGGATTTCAAGGTGAAACAAGCCACCAAAAAATTGTTCAGGAATTGGGTTTTAAGTGGAAGAAAATGAGAATGAATCGTGTTCTGCTCACGAAAAAGTAAGAACTTAGATTAAAACGTATTGTGTATCAAGATGCAATAAAGGAAACTAGGCAATAAAGTAGACATATAGTGTAAATGGGTGAGACATAAGTACATATTGAGTTTACAATGTACAGAGAAAGCGTGGAATGACGAAAGTAATGCAGACCCAATGAAACCAGTATCTAAGAAGTGAGTGATAATCGTACATGCAAGTAGTGTAACAGGTTTTGTTATGAATACATTACTAATTTGGCTATCCAAGCAAGCAACTGGTGATTATTGAAATGAAATGAATGCTAGATAAGCTTATACCTAACTTACCAGAAAACTGTGTACTTCAAATTGATATTGAGAAAAATGTCCTAAATCAAACGCCAGCCACATATATATGTAGATACAAAGACTGCACACATAAGCAATGAATTCAATTATGTTGCATAAAAGTAGTTACCAAAACTAATAATTTTATACACTATGACGTGAACCGCACGTTCACGAGTCCTTCTTGCCCACTGTGACTGCCGCAGTATGTTCACACCAGACACACCACACCGACAGGCTTGTGGGAACGAGTAGAAGTGCATTAGTGTTCTAATTTATTTATTCAGTGTATTTCATCAGTGTATTTGTTAATAGCGTCAGTGTATAGTTAATTAATAATTTGTTTTGTCATCGGAGACAGTCTGCCCAGCCACAGTCAGAGAAATGTGACAGTCTACATTTGGCAGCACTGTGGCTGGTGCAATACAAACATTTAGGAATAATGTAATAATTTTTATTATGTATTTGTGTAAGGGTAATTATGTTTTCTTATGTTAATTTAGTTCATATCATTTTCCATCCCATAATCATCTTTCAGTGTATATTGTGTTTCACCGCATGGCGTCGGCTGCGCTTAGGTGGCGAAAGCCGGCGCACGCTTCCGCCCCAGTATTCGTTAGCACTTGAACGGACTCGGACGTTACGCTCTCTCGCTCCGCAGAAGCCCTAGCAAGGACATCCTCAGTCGAATCGTATCTAGTCACATCCATAACATTGTAAATCATTATCATCATCTCTTTCATTATTTAACTTGCATAGCGCCGAGGGGAGAGCATCGTTATTATTTATCGGGAATCGTAAAGTGCATTTCGAGCTTCACATTATAAGACCACGTAGTCGCTCGTAGTTCCGGGCTATTCAGGCCATGTGTCTTGTGGATAGTTATGTGTACAATAACGGAGTAATAAATATATTATCACGCACCACTCTATTTTATTCACAATTAAGTCAGGCGTGCGAGGTGGCCCACAGCCTCGGCATCGTGTGTATGACGGAGTGAGCCCCTAGGCCGTCGACGAACAACCCTACATTTCATCAGCTCACCGCAGAGCTGTGGCGCCGGGCACATACATATCACTTCACAACTCTGGGAACACTGCGGATCAAGTTGGCTTTTTTGCCGTAGCCAAGCTTGGTCACGCCAACTAAATCACATATATCGTTTAACATTACATATAATAAAACAACTTCAGCATTTTACATAGTTAAGGAAAGAGAAAACACAAGTTAATAATAATACTTGCAAACATAACCTCAAACTAACCCCCCCACCCCAACAAAATGTTAAAACCTCACCTTTACAATTTAATCAAAATTCACACAGTGAGGTAACAAAGTACATTATTGATGAGCACTTATGTCACAACATTCAAACAGAATTTTGCATCTTCTACCCTACAACTCTCATTTAAATAAAATTAAACTTGTTTGGGTGGATGTCAAACAATGGGTTGAGCAACAAAATCTCAATTTCAAAATTAATAGCACTATAGCTTTATGCAAACAACGGTTCTCCGAGATAAGCCACAATAAGTGGAAATGTGTATGCGAACATGTTCAGAAAATTGAAGATGAATATAGAGCACAAGAAGGGGTAGTTGATGTTGCTAGGTGAAGCAATTGACACTTCAAGTGACACCGGCAGTTCCTGTGACGACAGTAGCCTCTCTGAAAGTGATAGTGTTTTGTCTGGATTTGAAGAGCTACAGTAGAAAAGTTAGCTGTCAAATGCAAAGAAATGTTTTTAACATAGTAAATACTCTAAACACGTGGGGTCGCAGCGCTCCATCCCTTGCCCTTGTCAACTGATGGAAAGGCAGAGAGCTGCACAGTAGAACCTCTTTCACGTCTGCTACGGCACACTCTCAAAACACATAGCCAAATGAAATTGTAACTGTGTAAAACTTTCAATACTGTCCCAAGACACAAACTCCAAACCATATTAAAACATGTTCACAGAATACAGCACTGGCCATTAAAATGCTATAATTCTCAGATTCATACAGGCATTTTACTCATGGTACACAGAAACTGACCTGAAGCAAAGGTGTGAACAGTTTAAAAGTTGTATACCGTATTTTGCTTTTGGTAAGCTTACAGTGTTGAAAATGTGGATCACATCCAGGTATAACTGTTGTTTACGTGATCAGCCATTTTCCTTTGTGACCTTCTATAATACCAAACAGATGTGAACAAAAGCCAAGCAAAAGATGCCAATTAAGTAGCCATTTCAATACATTTTTATCCTAGTAGGTATAGACTTTGGAGATTACAATGCATACATTCATAAACCTTTTCAAATATGGCTATTTTAACAATTTACATATATCCATATAGTGTGTGTGTGTGTGGAAGTCATTGTGCATCAGGAGTTAAGTATCATCAAATTTGGAAGTGTTGTGTGCATGTGTTAGTATACCACTGTGTCACAGTGATTAATTGGCAGTGAACAACAAGTTTTTCTGTGGCAGCAATCTGTTAGGACGTGTTTCAGTAATAAGAAATGTAATAGGCCTAATGTTCAATGTAATGCTACAAAAATATTTTCTGCAAGGCACATGGTTTGAGAGCAGTTATTTATTTGTGTGTTGCCTTCTTTCGTAAGTTCAGATTACCCTCTTGGGGCCCACCAACATTTGTTGTCAAAATAACAGTAACTCTAAATTTCCCTTGAAACCAACCACTTTTAAATAGTAGGGAAAATAGCAAAAAAATTCCCACTTGCTCCAACACACCAGCAAAAGGGCTTTTCTGATGTCCTAAAACAGGGGCATTGGGTCATAGAAGCACAAAAATTAAATCATAATAAAACACTAATATTCACAGGAAAAAAAATAATGAACAACCAATACAATAAAAAATTATATAAAACATAATATTGCTGCAAATAAATTAAATGGTTCACACAGCAGCATTTCCCTGAGATCCATGGAATCCAGCAAAGCAATTTTTGTCCATTGTGAGACACAAGAAAACATTGCATTTCAGGCATCTTGTTCTGCTCTTTCCCTTACATCCTTCCAGCCTACAACTGTTTGGGTTGTTTGTGCTCACCACCTCAGGAAGGTGCAGAACCCCTTTATGCCTTGCTGTTTGGGAGGGCAGTCTAACCACTTTCCTGCTAGGGGTTGTCGTTTGTTCTTGATCTGATTCTGATGACTCCTCATCACTCACTGCAGTCTTCCGACTTATTAACTCTTCTGCCAAGAGATTCCAAAAGTCTAAAAATTGCATGATTCTCTTCCTCGCAACACCCATCATCTTCATATCTTGATAGTACAGCAACCATGCGTTCACACAAGCTAGATAAAAAAAAATGGACCATGATCTCAAGGGTCAATCTCTTTGTACGGTAATTGTTGTGGTACTACACAATCACGCAATCATTCAAGTCAACCCCTCCCATATAATCGTTGTAAGATTTTACCACTTTGGGTCGCTGATGTCAATCCTTGTATTAAGTTTCTTGTCCCACATTTTGCAGGAACCTAGTGGTGGGGACCATGCGCCGAAGACATCATTAAAATTCCTTTGCTGTCAAACCACTTTGTGATTACAACTTTGCCAACCTCTCTGACAAAGCTGTCGAAGTTCCCTCTAGGCATATTTGCCATCTCATTATCAGGAATAAAAGGAGCTTTTGGCATTTTGTTGCTCATTACAGTTCCTCAGAACCGACCTATCTAATAGATAATCCACCAACTTGAGGTAAAAAACTGGCTAACATAGATGCATGAATGTTGAGGCACAGTTTCTACGAGTTGTACCAATGTGAATTCGCCAACACTAAGTTACCTTCATTTTGTAAGTCTGTGAACGTGTGGCCTTTTCCCTGATACATGCTGAAATCCAATACAAATCCTGATGAAGATGCTAATACAAAATTCTTGAAACCAACTGGATGTGGTTTACCCTTTACGAATTGCTTCAACTGTGTCACTCCTGTAAAAGGGATCATCTGTTCGACCACAGCCATGTGGGCTGGCCTGGGCAAGTTCAACCACTCTAAACGGCATCCAAGAGTGGCCAAATTTTCCGGTACTTGTCCTTTTTCGGTCTTCTTCTGTTACCCTATTGTCATCAATACACTTAAAATATTCACTTGCATTCCAGTTTTGTCTCTTTGCCAGTTCCACATTGTTAGCATTTTCTTCCTCCCTCATTGTTGGGGGTTCAAACACCATGCTTTAGTGCCACAATATACTGCATCCATGCAGTAAGTATTTGGGTAGAACGTGCTATTTTCTCTGCATTATGTTTTGAATGTTTGTGCTGCTCTCTGTCACTAAGTGAGTACTTCAATGTTCTTGTTATGTTAAGGATGGTAGAGAGGGTTTTGTACATTGTTTATTCGAGGTTTAAAACTACTGGGAATTTGTACGAACTTCCAACTATCTGCAGAATAATCAATTCATGTAACTCTGCAACTCTGCTTCCCAAGAGTGCGGAGAGCCGCACAAATTTACCTGCCTCATACATTTTACCAGCTACGTATGAAGCGTGTAAAAATGTATCAAACAGGTAGATTGATAATGCCCTATACACTAGCCCTATTCTTCACAATTACACTACCACAGGAAGTTAAATTGCAGGACCTCAAGGTTCTCAACATGAATCTCGCAAAACTTTTATCTCTCTCATCTGGTTCTGAGTTGGGGCCATGTTTGCGCAGTGGATAGGCTGCCTGCCTCTCAGCAAGGTGAACCGGGTTCAATTTCAGGCAGGGTTGATCTTGGATTTTTGCACATGGGAATCATGCCTGATGATGCTGATGGTCGGCTAGTTTTCTCAGGGCTATCACTTTTCCCCCTTCCCTGTGTTCTGGCACTGCTCCATACTCACTTCACATCACCCTCATTGGCTATCGAAACCCCGACATTAACAGTCACTCAAACCTCTTCACTCAACTCCGGTATTGCGTTATCACTGTATAACTCACTACTCTATGGCTGACAAGTTTTTTGTTGCTCTATAGAGCCTTAAAATAAAGTAATTTTGTAATTTAAAGTTCTAAACAATTGAATATTAAACAACACATGGACACAGGCCTATTTAAAGATAATTTCCAAGCTAATGTGTAGAAAAAAGTTTTTCCTTTACACATATTCTAATAATATAAGTTGAATCAGCAGAGTTTGAAAAATTATATTTAATTTATGAAAACTGTAACTATCCCATTTGTTTGAATACAAAATGGAGGTAATCTGGTTGACATACAATAAAAAATTAAGATACAGTGGAATCCCGATATTTCGTATATCCCGCTAATTCGTGTAAATTTGCCGGTCCCTTCAGAAAATCCCTTTAATTCGTAAAAAACCAATGCATTCTGGTCCCCTCAATAATACGTATTTATTTTGGTGCTCAAGCTCAATTAAAACGTCTTATAATTCTTATTTCCAACTTAAAAATCTTGTTACTCGTAATGTTTGTAACCCTAGACTGTACACCAGCTCTAGCTAGATTTATGCAATTCGGGAAGGGTAAAAAATACCGGAAGGGAACTGAGGGACGTAGGAGGGTTTGAAGGGCAGGTAATGACGCCGAGTAGGCTGTGAGGCGATGTGTCTGTGATTCCCAGAATTAAGAGGCGCCTTGCTGTCCGGTCTACGGTTATGAGAGGGTAGGAAGGAGCACAGCGAGTGAAAAGTTAGTCAGTTTGGTCTTAGCCATGCCTCCGAAAAGAGCTAATAAGTGTCTTTCCATTAGAGAAAAAATAGCCGGTGGTGATAAAAAAATTGACGTGTCCAAACGTTATAACATTCCTCCTTCCACAATAACATCAATTCTGAAGAACAAGGACAAGATTGCCTCCCAGACATCAGACAGCAAAGCAAAGCGCTTTAAGACTTGTGAGTATCCACAATTAGAAGAGAATTTTAAAAAGTGGTTTGCGCAAGCACGGAATTCAAATGTACCAGTTGGAGGAAACATTTTAATAGAAAAAGCCAAAGTTTTCTCAGAAAAAATGGGAATTAAAGACTTTCATGCGAGTGATGGTTGGTTTGATAGGTTTAAAAAAAGGCACAGTATAACATTTAAGAAGCTTAGTGGGGAAAGTGCAAGTGTATCGGCCGACGTTTGTTCTGAGTGGAAAGACGAATTGGGAGAAATAATCGATTCTTATGAGCCCAACAAAATTTTTAATGCCGATGAGACGGGGTTATTTTGTTAGTGTCTCCCCGACTGATCAATGTGTTTTAAGGAAGAGAAGTGTCATGGCGGAAAAAATAGTAAAGAACATGTAACCATATTGTTGGCCGCCAACATGGATGGATTTGAGAAATTGAGACCGCTCATGATAGGTAAATCAGCCAAACCAAGATGTTTTAAAAACATGAAAACTTTTCCGATGACCTATCGTGCAAACAAAAAAGCGTGGATGACGGGCAAATTATTCAAGGAATGGATACGATCAGTCAATGCTGGTATGGAGAAAAGGCAGCAAAAAATTGTACTTTTCATGGATTATTGTACGGACCACAACAATACCCCACCGCTCAGTCATGTTAATGTTGTGTTTTTGCCTGGCAACACTACTTCTAAGCAGCAGCCTCTAGACCGGGGCATAATTAAAACCTTCAAAACCTTTTACCGCAAGGAAGTAGTGATGCAACTCCTTGACAGCATCAAATATGGGCAGGATCATAAAATCACTTTATTTTCAGCTATGAACATTGCTCACAAGGCGTGGCAAAGTGTTAGCAAAAGCACAATAAAATAATGTTTTCGTGCTTGTGGATTCACGAAGGTGGAACTTTCATCAGCAGTTACTGAACAAGACTTAGAATGCCCTGTGAATTGGAATTGTCTTCTTCAAAATGAAGAAAATTCTATAACGTTTGAAGATTTCGTCCATTTTGACGATGGCCTAGCGGTAGCGGGGATTCTAACTGATGACAAAATTTTGGCTCCATCTCAGGACATTGATTGTGAAGGTGTTGACGAAGATGACGTGCCGACAATTACACCTAAAGTGGGTAAACAATACATCAACAACATGCGCCATTTCTTAACGAAATCAGACGTTGGCGATGGAAGTATTTTCTCNCGACAATTACACCTAAAGTGGCTAAACAATACATCAACAACATGCGCCATTTCTTAGCGAAACCAAACGATGGCGATGAAGTATTTTCTCCTTTGAACATGCTTGACAAAGCCATCAACAATACCTGTATGCAAGGCTTGCACCAAGAGAAAAGTACAGATTTTTTTAAACGTAAATTTAATGTGTTTTTTATTGATGTAATTATTGATTTATGTACACATAATATGTAGTCATGCATTTATCATTACATATTAATGCAAATTTGCATTAATCTCATTATTATGTATTTTTTGTTGTTTTGCTCTCGATTATTGGTAATCCTGCTAATTTGAATATCTCGATAATTCATATTTAACATTCAGTCCCTTGAAAATACGAATTATCGGGATTCTACTGTATATATAAAGAATAGTGGCTTTTTTGAAGGATACATAGTAGTCCCACAAAAGTTATATAAATGGCTTTTGCAAACCTTATCTGTTTCATATTTAGGACGGTGGAGTAGTAATAAAATAAGCAGAAAGTTGAAAATAAAATAGATAATATACGAGAAGTTTGGCCACTTTGTTTACTTCAGATGCAATAATGGGTAATTAGTAAGTTTAGAGGCTTTTCTGAAATACACAACATTTTTTCAAAATTATGATATATTTCTACTCTACTAATCACGCGGAACACGAATATACTAGAGGCGTAGCTTTAANTGAAGGATACATAGTAGTCCCACAAAAGTTATATAAATGGCTTTTGCAAACCTTATCTGTTTCATATTTAGGACGGCGGAGTAGTAATAAAATAAGCAGAAAGTTGAAAATAAAATAGATAATATACGAGAAGTTTGGCCACTTTGTTTACTTCAGATGCAATAATGGGTAATTAGTAAGTTTAGAGGCTTTTCTGAAATACACAAAATTTTTTCAAAATTATGATATATTTCTACTCTACTAATCACGCGGAACACGAATATACTAGAGGCG
The DNA here is from genome assembly GCA_002778355.1 of Clitarchus hookeri. NCBI lineage: Eukaryota > Metazoa > Arthropoda > Insecta > Phasmatodea > Phasmatidae > Clitarchus > Clitarchus hookeri. Next base: position 157,143 of record NQII01002485.1, on the reverse strand, counting down.
TAGCTTTAANAATTTTTTCAAAATTATGATATATTTCTACTCTACTAATCACGCGGAACACGAATATACTAGAGGCGTAGCTTTAAAATAAGTACAACATATTTTAAAAAATTGCGAAATGAGCAGTATAGCCAGTTTGTTTACGTTTCTGAACGAAATGTCCTAGACCAACAAAAGTTGCATTAATGGGTTCTGCACAGCTTACCTTGTTCATATTCAAGAGGGCGTAATGTTAAAATAAGTAGAACATATTTTAAAAACTTGTGAAATATGTTTGTTTACATCTCTTAACGTCAGAGGAATTATACCAGCCCCCCACCTAGGTGAGTCAATTTACATTTTTTTGGTGGTTTTACGGTTTCTTTAAATCCCTAAAATCCTACATTCGTAGTTTAGTGTAAAACCCTACAATTCTAGGTTAGTGTAAAACCCTACAATCCTAGGTTAGTGTAAAACCCTACAATCCTAGGTTAGTGTAAAATCCACAAATCCTAGGTTAGTGTAAAACCCAACAATCCTAGGTTAGTTAAAAAATTTAAAATGGTGATTCACCCATTGTGGGGTTAGGTTCTGATAGGTTAGGTGGGCACATATTACGAAATTAGTCGGACGTTAATGCCCCTAGTATATTCGTGTTCTGCATCATTATTAAAGTGGAAATATATCATTTTCCATTAATTATTTTAATTTTTACGGAAAAGTCCCTAAACTTAATAATTACCCAATAATGTTTAGTCCTGTAATAGTAACTTAACAATTGTGAATCGACTGTCACCTTATTGGCTGTGAATGTGTAGACGTTACTATATGTTAGTTGCAGTTTAGATGCGAGACAGTGCGGTTCGTGGCGAGTGGTGTGTGTTGCTGCACGCGTAAGTTGTGACATCCGAATCTGACCATGTGAAGGCTTGTGGTTTAAGAATGGAGAGTGCAAGTACGAGTGCTTCTGTGCGTGACAGTCGTCTATGTGGCGGGTAGTTGAATTGGCAGAGGACAGTGGAATTGTACCCGTCCGCCTACCTAGGTGAGTTAATTCATATACTTCCGGTATGTTTTACTGTCACTTTAAAACCCTAAAATCCTAGATTAGCATAAAATCGTAGGTTAGATTAAATCCCTACAATCGTAGGTTAGATTAACACCCTACAATGCTAGGTTAGATTAAAACCCTACAATCCTAGGTTTGATTTAAAATGTAAAATAGTGATTCATTGTGGGGTTAGGTTAAGTTAGTTTAGGTGGGCACATATTACTTTTAACCCACCTGTTTACAATTTAACTCCACAAAAACATATTTTTGTGGGTGTATTTTTAGTGATTTTACCCCATAATTTTCCTGGCTTTCATAGCCCTCCCACTATCGTTTTTGTGGTTTGTAAGCATACTATGTTAATGCCGCTAGTAAATCAGTATTCTGTGTAATTAGTAGTGTCAAAATATACTACTTTTCGGGATTTTTTCCCCCGGAAAAGCAGTTATTCTTTACATTTACCAAAATTACCATTTTACCAAACTTTTCCCTCCATTTTTGTAACTCACTAAAATTAGCAACTATTCAATATTTTATTTTTAAATTTAAATGAAAGATGCTTATGCAGTAAAAACAGTAGAATACACATCTTAGCACTACACTCACAATCAAGCATTGCACATGCACATAAAAATAACTCAGGTGAGGCAAATACTGGGCAAAATTCAATCATTCCTCTGTGCGTGCGCTGTGCACAGCCAATCAGAATGTAGATAACACCAAGTTAATGTGAAGATGAAAATGGTTTTAAAAGTAGCGAATATGACTAGTGCTTCAATCGTTTGGCATCAAATACACAGTAGTTCGTTTTGATTGTGACTTTTTCATGAGCAGTGTACGTTAAGATTAACTGTGTAGCGTTTGATATTAGTTCGATTTCACTGATACTTCTACAAATCACAGCAAGAACAACAAAGTACACTAATATGTTAACAGTATCTTTTTTTTACAAACAATGTTACCAACACAGGTACCCAACTTACAGAGCATGGTTTCGTTTCATTTTCAGGACTGTTTTAAGTAAGCTTCCATTGCTTCTGTGCGTATGCTATATTTATTATGCATGTCGGATTATGATGTTGCAAATGATAAATCTATTGTAGCCCTGCCTCTTATAACAAACACTGAAATCAATAGTTATAAGTTTGGTTACTTACTTTGAGCCATATATTTCCGTTATGTAAATATCTTCAACTATTCTTTCGTCGTACGGTAAATGCTTATCAATCGTATACGGCGCCCAGTATTGATTCGCTAGCTGTAATTTATATACAACATTACATTAGGTTAGAAATACAACTAACTAATCATTAGGGAAATAGGAAGATTTGAAATAATATACACACCTGCGTTATTCTATCAGCATTAATTTGCTCTACAGTTGGTGCTGGACCTTTAGATTTTGATGTATCTGTAGCTAGCGTTTCCATTTTTCACATTATCTGTTGACTTCGCACGCGATTCTGTTTTCAAAACAATCCCTTATACAACATAGACTGCGAAGTATTACAAAGATGAAAATACCATGAATTTTACTCGAATTATTTTACTAGCGCTACCTATCAATTGCAACTACAAGCTACAAAAATTCATTAAAGGAATATGCTTATTACAGGCAATTATTACAAGACTTTGTAAGAAGTATTTTCGAATCTCAATGTTCTAAAGTAAAGTTTATTCTACTCAGCTTGGAAAGAAAACAAAATGGCAGAAACAATGGTCAGTGAAATAGAGCTATCCAAGGTTTCGAAAGAAATAACTAGTAACGAATGTAGGATTGGATGATTTTTAACTGTTTATAGGTAAACGCATGTAGGGTGAAACAAAGATAAAAAAATAAATTTGAGGGACCTGTGGGATGAAAGTAAAAAATTTACAAAAGGGTCTTGCTTGTGATGGTCAGTTGCAAAAGTAAAAACGCTTCAAGAAGAGCATGTACAGATACAGCAATCACCTCAATTCATGGGCTAAAAATATGATGAATTTATAAATCAGCTAAAAGATACAAGAGCCAGTGTGAATAGCCAAAGAGTTTTAGGAATTGTCANAAATATGATGAATTTATAAATCAGCTAAAAGATACAAGAGCCAGTGTGAATAGCCAAAGAGTTTTAGGAATTGTCAAAGTTGTCAAGAATGATGTCAAAGATATTAAGCAGTATGAGAGAAGAAATAATGCTTTGATTTATGGACTATCAGAAAATTCCCCAGATGTGAATGACAGTATTTGTAAATTTTGGAAAGATTATAAAGTGGATATTAGGTATGCGGACATTGATGTAGCACACTATTNAAATATGATGAATTTATAAATCAGCTAAAAGATACAAGAGCCAGTGTGAATAGCCAAAGAGTTTTAGGAATTGTCACAGTTGTCAAGAATGATGTCAAAGATATTAAGCAGTATGAGAGAAGAAATAATGCTTTGATTTATGGACTATCAGAAAATTCCCCAGATGTGTATGACAGTATTTGTAAATTTTGGAAAGATTATAAAGTGGATATTAGGTATGCGGACATTGATGTAGCACACTATTTGCCCTCCACATAATCCGGACCAAAACCTATTTTAGTAAAATTTGTCAATAAATGGAAGAAGGAATCAGTAATGAAAGCAAAGGTACGAGGAAACAATTAAGTTCACATGAGTTGGGAAATTCCAGAGCATCCCATATGATCTACATCAGTGACCACTTGACACCCTGCATTGATAGTATAGCGAAAAAAACAAGAGACATAAAAAAGATTGGAACGATATTTGCTACATGGGTGATAAATTCAAGAATTCATGGGCTGGAAAAGGAAGGTGAAAAATCATATGTGATAAACGACCTTAAACAAGTTGATGAACTGAAAAAGAAACTCCAAAAATTATTGAAACATTGTGTCCATAAATGCAAATGAATGAGATCTGTTTTATTATTAGCAAATTACCTTNATTGCAAATGAATGAGATCTGTTTTATTATTAGCAAATTACCTTCTGTAGTGTTTTGTCTTTTTTTAATTGCGAATGAGTGATAACTTAAATGACTAATGATATTTTCTTAACAAATGTGTTTGAATTGAATATATGTTAGATTCCAGTGATGTGGAAACACAAACTAGTGAACANATGTGATAAACGACCTTAAACAAGTTGATGAACTGAAAAAGAAACTCCAAAAATTATTGAAACATTGTGTCCATAAATGCAAATGAATGAGATCTGTTTTATTATTAGCAAATTACCTTCTGTAGTGTTTTGTCTTTTTTTAATTGCGAATGAGTGATAACTTAAATGACTAATAATATTTTCTTAACAAATGTGTTTGAATTGAATATATGTTAGATTCCAGTGATATGGAAACACAAACTAGTGAACAANATATTTTCTTAACAAATGTGTTTGAATTGAATATATGTTAGATTCCAGTGATATGGAAACACAAACTAGTGAACAATACAATTTTCCTAAATGTAAAATATTATATTTAAATGCTCATAGTCTAAGAAATAAATTTGAGGAGATAGATGATCTCCAAAGCTTGTGCACAAAAGTTTATGCAATTGTAATAGCAGAAAATATGCTCAAAGAGAGTGAAGAAAAATTTTGTAATACTCTACTGCATACTTTTCACCATGTTATCAGAGAACAAGAAGGAGGTGGAATGTTGATTTATGTGAGTAACAAATGTAATACTACATTTATTAACGAAATAAATAAACAGCACAGTATTGTACATGCGAATATTAAAAATGAATCACTAAGCTCTAATATAATATCAATGTACAACCGAAAAATCTAAAAAACAGTAAACTATTTTTAGATAATCTTGAAAAAAATCTTAGTACATTAATAAATAAGGCTACAATTATATGTGGTGAAACAAATGTAGATATGGTTAAATAGTGTGAAACTACAAATAATTATTCAATGCGATATTTGACTTATAATATGTTTCTTCCTAATAAGTTTCCTACCAGAATAGGAAATACATCAGCCTCACTAATTGACCATACTTTAGTTAATAAACCAAATAATTATAGGTATAATAATTAAAATGTAACTAGTGAAATTAGTGATCATAATTTGTTTCTCTCGTATATTGGCATATTACAAAATGAACTAAAAAATTTTTTTTCTATAGTTACCAGTTTAAAAATTATGATGTGAACCATGCGCCTACGAGCTTCTTGTGCCTACTCTGACCGCCACAGTCACAACAACTACACCAGCTACACCGGGCCAGACCGACCACATTATGCCAAGAGTGCGTAATGCAGGTCGACAAGAACGAAACTTGCACCTTCTTGTCGACAAGGATTACATAACTCAAGAGACTGCCATATTAATTTATTACAATAGGTAACTCTTTTAACAAACAGGTACGTAGTGCGAAACTGTGTTTACCCCAAAGCCACAACCGTTTGGGAGCACTAATAATTGGTCCTTGCTTTGTAGCAGCTCGCATCAGACCTAGGATGTGACGCACCACAAAGTGGCATTAAACTGGCTTGTAGGCCGAAGCTGAAGTGATAAGTGCCTCGAAGTGTTACCAGTAGTGTGCAGCATTTTTACAACACATTAAACACAGTCACCACATTCACAGCTACAGTCAGGGGTGTGTTTTATTGTATTAAGAGCAATCGAGCATGACATTATGCACCCCTTTGACCCAGTGGACTTGTCCATCCCTTCAGGAGACAGCCACCTGGCAACACTGTAGCCAGTGAAATTCAGACGTGTCACAGATATGGTCTGTTTCATATAAGTTGGCAAGATTCTGACAGTCAGTGGGTGGCAACTTGACATGTACGAAACAAACAAAGTGCAATTTACAAAATCCTGTATCAGCTGATGCACGAACGAACAAAAGTTAANCATGTACGAAACAAACAAAGTGCAATTTACAAAATCCTGTATCAGCTGATGCACGAACGAACAAAAGTTAATATTATGTTGACTATTGTGAGTGAACTGCCGATGCACATTAGACAAGCAGAAAATACACTATCAGAATACATTTTATTTTACGTGGTCACAAAACAGCGATTGTTAGAGTTACAAACTAAACTTCGTGATAAAGTAGTAATTTATAGGTGTTCAAAATGAATTGCACAATAAAACAATCCATATCCAAATGAAGCGCAACTTGAAAACCTTGAGAGTTATTTTCATGTCGTTGTATCCCCAACACTCCATCCATGCTTTCCATATGTGCTTGATATTAATTCCAAAGGCGTACAGAAATATTGCATGGTATTGTTTAATTATTTTTTTCTAATAATTTGACGAAATATATTTCAAATTCGTGTCGATCCAAGCCAGTAATAGAAGAGGAGTCAACTTTTGAAAAAGACGGGATCACAAGGCAGGCTAAGTTCTGCTATCTCTTGAGCAAAGCAAACGGCTCACACCTCACCCTGTCATGCTGTGCGCACCATCTATGCGCTCTTTCCCGAAGCATTACCACCCAGAAAAAGTATAGCTTTCGTGTGCAATATATAACAGATTTACGATGAGATACCAATAGTTTTATTTTTCTGTGAGATCTTAATAATTTTTAAAGTAACATATATTTTGTGTACAGCGATTTTGAGTACTCGTATTTTTTATTCGGCTGGTAATCGTTCGTCTACGTAAATGATACGCCATATTGTTCTCGCGAAAACCTATTTCCTTGTTTCCATGTTGTTACCGTATTGTATTGATAAAACAAAGAATGTGGGACATGCATGAATAGTTTTTTTTTAGCAATTCCTATGTTATTCCACGTCACATATTTCCAACTCGAACTGTTTAGAATCTGAAATAGCAGAATTACTACGTTGCAATCAATAGTCGTTGGAGAATTGTTGGCAGATAGAAGTGCATTATCAATAAAATTTCCCGAATTACTTTTAGTTTAAGTTATATTAGATATGATGTCCAAAGTGTGATAATAGCTACAACTACCGTCTCGCAAATGTTAACCTAAATTCGCTGTCCCGGATAAATTATAAAAGAGTTATCAAATATCTAATTATTTGCAACATTTTATATTTTTACTTTTATAACCTACTTATATTTTTAGATAGATGTCAGTCTTAAAATATCTTAAAATTTATTTAGCATTACAGTACAACGAGAAGTGGATTAGCTGACAGTGTGTTGAAATAATATACAGCCTCCATTTGATGCAAGCTGATGGAGAAAGGATACATAAACGAAAAGTAAACATCTTGCGCTACTTTCGTCAAACGGTCAATATCTCGCCAAATTATGTGGGACAGACCATAGTGAAATTCAGACACTTTTTATGAGAAAACCTAATTATTTATTAAGGCGTATTTATAAAAGGTCAATTATGTTTTCTAAAAGGGAGATTGCCTATAAAGTCCTCAATCTTAGTAACACGTCATTTAGTGTGCTGACACACCCCATCAACTTCACAACTTCAATCTTAACAGATATTTGTTAATAAACGGGGGTGTCACCAATGTGTACATTTAATTTATACATTTTTTTACCACTGTGATCATATCACATAGTGTTCATGTTATTTTTCATTACTCGCTGCTTGACTTCGGTTCTCATCACTCGTGTCGGAAACCGAAGCCACTCGGCCAGTTCGTCTCAGCACTCGGATCAGACCGGCAGCATTGGTCGCCCACTCTGCGAGCCCCCTCGGCGGCGTTGGTCGCCCACTCCGCGAGCCCCCTCGGTACCATAAATTAGGCTGTAATCACTTCACTGCAATATTAAATTAATTAACTGGAACATTTATTTTATTTCTTCTAAGGACCGAGGGGAGAACCACCCGCTCTCTCATCAGAGAGCTTAACTTTATCGCATATCAACATAATACCATGTTTATTTCATGCTAAGGTGACCGGCAGACTCTAAGTACTGGGTCCATTTTCATACATTATTCACCTGTAAGCAAGCACATTGAATAAACCGCTTTACAATGTTAAACATGTGTCCATTAATTGTAGGTTACTACATCCTTTGTAGCATCACCCACAATTTCCTAGTATATTTCAGGTGTACAAGATGGCCTCCAGTCTCATCATAAGGTATAAATAGTGCAGCAGTAGGTACGTGACAACATCCTCAACAAACTGACCAAGACATCCAGGGCCCACTGGGCCATCGTGAACGACCCTCATCATTAACTCTCCATTGGGTTATGGTGCCGGGCAATTGAACACTCAACCAGCCCTGGGTATCTCAACCACTTCAATTATAACAATGTTTAAATACCTAGAAGAGTGTCTATTTGTAGTTCCTGCAAGTAATACTAATAATGTTTTAATTAGTTTGTTAATTACCTAAATAAGGGAATTATAAAATAAAAAATAACTAAAAAAATACATAGAAAACTACAACAAAAAACCTGGATTAATATGGGGATTATAGAACTAATAAAACAAAAGAATGTCTTTATGCAAAAACGAAAAAAGTGTGTTTCAGACAGGGTCATTGAAGAATATAATAAACTTAGTAAAGCCATAAAACATTTAAAAAGTATTAGGGATAAAAATTATGAAAACTTGTTAAAAAAAATACAAACGCCCCTAAAAAGTTTGGCAAATTACAAGCAAAATCCTTAAGAAGAAAATCTGCTTGCATAATAATATTAATAATAATATAGATATTTTGGTGGATGAAAAAAATATAACAGATTCTGCTGAAGTTTGTAATGTGGTAAATGATAATTTCATCAATGTAGCGAAAAACTTACATAAAGACATGCTTGTTCCAAACAATTTAGAGTGTGTTCCAATTAATCCTCACTCATTGGCGATGTTGCCAACATATATAAATGAAGTTACCAATATCATAAAGGATCTAAAAAGTAAAAATTATAAAACTGAAGATATGATATCAAATACCCTAATAAAAAGTGTAGTTTTTAGAAAGCACCTATTATTATGAAATTAATTAATTAATCTTTTGAAGAAGAAATTGTACCAGATATATGTAAAGTAGCTAGAATCTTTCCTGTACTCAAAAGTGGTCAAAAATGATCTCAGTAATTACAGACCAATAAGTATTTTATCAGTATTAGCAAAAATCTCGGGAAAAGTTGTTAATAAAAGACTAATCAACTGGCTTGGTCGAGGTTACCCAGGGCTGGTTGAATGTTGTATTGCCTGGCGCCATAACTCAGTGGAGAGATAATGATCACNAATCTTTCCTGTACTCAAAAGTGGTCAAAAATGATCTCAGTAATTACAGACCAATAAGTATTTTATCAGTATTAGCATAAATCTCGGGAAAAGTTGTTAATAAAAGACTAATCAACTGGCTTGGTCGAGGTTACCCAGGGCTGGTTGAATGTTGTATTGCCTGGCGCCATAACTCAGTGGAGAGATAATGATCACGGTCGTCCGGTCGACGGCCCAGACAGCCCTGGTTGGTAATCTCCGTCAGTTGGTTGATAAGTTGTCCTGTACTTACTGTTGCACTTTTTATATCTGATGACGAGACTGTAGGCCCTCGCGTGTGCCTGAAATATGCTAAAGAAATGTGGGTGATTGTACAAAGGATGTAGTACCCTACAATGAATTGACACTAGTTAAATTTGATAAAGCAGTTTATTCACTGTTCTTGATATAGGTGAATAATGCATGAAATGGACTAAGCCAATATGTCATGGCAGTGACCTAAGCGGTGAAATACACGTGATCTTATATTTATATGCGATTACGTTAAACTCTCCGGTGAGAGTGTGGTTGGCTCTCCCCTCAGTGCAGTAAAGATAATAAAAATGTTATGGTTAACTAATATATAACTATTATAGTGAAATTATTGCAGCTTAAATTATGGTACTAAGGGGGCTCGCGGAGCGGGCGACCAACGCCGCCGGTTTTGTCCGGGTGCTGAGACGAACTGGGCGAATGGCATCAGCTTTCATCACGAGTGGCGAGAACCGAAGTCAAATGGTGATTGATGAAACATAACATGAGCACTCTTTCATATGATTGTGATGGTGAAAAATTGTATGAATTAAATTAAACACATTGGTGACACCATCCATTTATTAACAAATGTCTGTTAATGTTGAAGTTGTGGAGTTTACGGGGAATGTCACCGCACTAAATGATTTGTTACAATGCTAGAGGTCTTTATAGGCAATCTCCGTTTTAGAAAAAAAATTACTCTTATATAAATACACATTAAATAAGTTATTACATTTTCTCCGAAAAGTGTTTGAATTTAAGTTCCGATGATGCATTGAAATTACACTGGCTACAGTGTTGTCAGGTGGTTGTCTCCTGAAGGGATGGACAAGTCCACCTGGGCAAAGGGGTGTGGAATGCCATGCTTGATTGCTAATATTACAATAAAACACACCCCTGACTGTAGCTGTGAATGTGGTGACTGTGCTAGATATGTTTTTAAAAATTCTGTACACTACTGGATTACACTTTGGGGCACTTATCACTTCAGCTCTGGCCTACAAGCCAGTTTATGTCACCTGATGGTGTGTTGCATCGTATTTAGCTGTGCGAGCTGCAAGAACGTAACGATCAATTGCCATTGCGCCCAACGGCTGTGGCTTTGGAGTAGACAATGTTTCGGATCGCCTACCCATTTATTAAAAGAGTGACCTCTTGTAATAAATGAGTAGGGCGGTCTCTTGAGTTGCGTAATCCTTGTCTACAAGAAGGTGCAAGTTCCGTTCTTGTCAACCTGCACTACACACTCTTGGCCTGATGTAGTTGGTGCAGCCCGGTGTAGCTGGTGTAGTTGTTGTGACTGCGGTAGTCAGAGTGGGCACAATGAGTTCGTGGACGTGTGGTTCACATCACAACTTTGTGTTTAATAAGGAAACTCAACTACTTGCTAACTCACGATATGGCTTTGTGAGAAACTGAAACACCACCTCTGCAATTATTGATGCCATTATACCTGCTCAAGATGTACTGGACAAAAATTTGTCTGCAGCTTCTGTATTTATAGATTTTAAAAAAGTATTTGATACAGTAGATAATGAGCTGATGCTAAAAAAAAATCGAAAAAATTGGAGCTAGGGGGAATCAGTTGAAGAGGTTTTAAAGCTACTTACAAGATAGATTACACTGAAGAGCCAAAACAAACTGGTACATCTGCCTATTATCGTGCAGGGCCCCCCAAGAACGCAGAAGTGCCGCAAGACGACGCAGCATGGACTCGAGTAATGTCTGAAGGTATGCAGGAAGCAATTCACATCATGAATCCTGCAGGGCAGTCCACAAATGCAATCTGCGCCAATTTGAAAAATGGTTGCACATCTGTCACATTTAATGATTCTCGTCAGTCGTCGTTTCTCCCGTTCTTTCACGATCTTTTTCTGGCTGCAGCGATGTCGAAGATGTGATATTTTATTGGATTCCCGATATTCACAGTACACTCGTGAAATGGTCGTGGGCGAACATCTAAATGTTAACGCTACCTAGGAGATGCTATGTCCCATCTTTCGAGCGCCGAGTATAACACCACGCTCAAATTCACTTAAATCTTGATAACCTGCCATTGTAGCAGCAGTAACCGATCTAGCTTCCGACCGCATCGCATTACTTTGATTGGTTCCATAACTCTGTTATTTGCATACGCATGTATATACCAAATTTTTCGGCTCTTCAGTGTATAATATGTAGAAATAAATGGCATAAAGTGTAGGAAACGATATGTAAGCTGTGGTGTCCCGCAGGGAATTTTATTTGAAACCTTATTAATTTTAATATATATATTTAATATATAAACAATTTACATTATTTGCAAATGACACCTCTATATTTTATAGTGGCAAAAATGCAGCATGTATCTTGTCTGACATAAACTGTGACTTCAAAGTAATTAAAGAGTGGTTCACAAACAACAGGCTAACGTTAAATGCTAAAAAGACTAAACTAATGTTTTTTTCACAACCAGGACACAGTATCATTAATCGTAACCCCCTGTACGTTAATAGTAATTTAGTTGTAGAAGTTGAATCAATTATTTTCTTAGGCATAACATTTGACAGGCACTTGTCATGGAACCAATATATAGAATATGTTTAAAAAAGAATTGTCATTATAATTATCATCCTGTTACATATTCAAAATTTGGGCTTCTCACAAAACCAACTAAAAAGTATATATTATTCAATGATACACTCACTTCTTAATTACATGAATATAATATAGTCTTGCTCTACAAAATTAAATTTAGAGAATGAGATATATTACAAAAAAGGGTTATAAGAGGGGTATATAACTAAAAAATTGTTCACTAGTAGTAAGGAAATTTTTTTAATGTCTGGAATTATACCATTAGAAGTTAGTATTAAAGTTAATGGATGCAATCATGTATATACAGGTTAAGTATAAAAGAATATGCCAAATTTGAATGTCTATAATATCAAACCCAATAAACCTACAATCTTGATTGAACAATAAAATGAACAGTGGAGCCGTGAAGTTTGTTTACCATGCATTAATAAATGTTCAATGTGACCACCATGAGTAGCCCGAACGACATCTACGCGATAATCAAACTCGTTCCACACTCTTATCAGCATGTCTGGTGTTACGGTTTGGATGGTGTTCGTAAATCTCGGTTTGAGGTAGTGAAGAGATAGAGAGCTCGCATTCGACACGTCAATGTGAAGGAGATGGTCTGATGTTTTCTTTATGGTGCGCCACCCCATTGGCACCTAGCTGTTCGCGATACTTGAACGAGATGTTGCCGCAATGTTCGATTGGTCGAGGAGTAGCTGGCGACCAGGATCTTCATCACTGGCCCCCAAGAAGCCTGGATCTTACCCCGTGTGATTTTTTTCTATGGGGGTACATAGAGGTTCAAATGTTTCGTCCTCTCGTATTTCTGCATCTTAAATAGGCATTGTTTTAAAAATAGCCTTGTAGATTGAACCTTTTGTCTTCCTTCTTAATTTTATTTGTTCCACAATATAGTGTTCAAAAGGTGGATAACATTCACATTGGTAAATTTTTTTAAGTAAATATTACTCCACAATACCTGGAAGACATGAAATACTTAATTTCCGCTTATTCTATTTCAATGTCCTCGACATCATCTTCTGTCATTACATGATTTATTATAGCTAGTCTTTATTTTTTTTTAATTTGCAGAAACAATATTTGGTTATTTTGTTACATCATTCAAACAGGCTGTATTTTCTTTGTGTTCAGGTTAACTAGCATCTTATTGAGGTGATGCTACCTCGATAGCCTATGAATATTTTAATGAGATTTCTAATTTATTTGTATGGTTTTTCAATTTAACAAGTAGTAATTAAAGACTGAGCTCCAGTAAATATAGTATGAATTTTATAGTGTTTTGTAAAATGCAATGTTTTAATTTTACATGGAAAAGAACAGTCGAATATAATTTAACTTACAGTTTTTCAGTGCATATGTCATTTCTGGCCTAAGAGTTAATGCAGCCATTTTAAGTTGCTTCAGTGACCCTTTTTTCTGGTGTTGCAAATGTGAAACAATTTTTATTTGCTTAGTGGCTTTCTTTCCTGGTAATGCAGCAACTAGATTGTCGGGAAGTACTTGTGTTAGGGCGAATATCGAAAAAGCTACACCACAATAATTTCTAGTTCAACGTGTTTACCTGATCATGTTTGTCTCAGATGCATATAACCATGTAATTCAAAATGATAATTTGAATGCGGTTGAATGGACATAATGTATTTTGTTCCAGCCAATAAATCGATCAATTGATATATCTTATATGGATAGAGGTTCTATGTTTCCAAGAACGAATGAATTTTCTGACAGTTTTGAAGTTAGTCCTGTATACAGATGTTCCCATGGCAGTAGCTGTGCCTTACTGTGCCACAGACTGCTCATGTCAAAATAAAACATTTTGCCATGTAAACTGTCAAAAAGTGCACTCGTTTGTGGAATAGGCTATATAATGAATATGCATTTGTTGCATTGAAGTTCTGTCAGCAATAGTTTGACGTGTGATGGGTACATGGGATAGGCATTGCGCTGGTTGTATTCACACCCTGGGGGAAAACCCCTCGGGGCTGTCCCGACATATAAGGGCACACGGGGAAGAACTGAAGTCGAGAGAAACAGGGAAAGTCCCGAGAAATAGCTGATATGTGGCCCTAGGCGAAGGAATCAGGGGGTGCCCCCAGCGAGAATTAATGCAGACACAGCTCACAGGTATTCCCGAGACGTCCTGCCGCACCCTCCCTCCACCCTAGTTGGAACACACAAGCAGCTGACGAGACACGAAATCCTACACAAAAAATGCGCTAGGTATAGAGGGGATTTCCCATTTTCTCTCTCGAGAAACTGCTGAAAGCTAACTTGAATATAGCGGGACATGGGTTAAATACACGAGGTAGCAGAGGAAGGTGGTCAGTTGTTCGGAATCAGTTGTTTGGAGTTGTTCGCTGCAGTTGAATCCGCGCCGTCGGGAGAATCATCAGTCAGGCAGACATATCGTACGCAGAGAGGCGGCAGTCGGGTGAGGCAGTTGAAGCCGGGTTCGGATCCCGGCAGAGTCAATTATCGCCAGCCGAGATCGGAGTTGTTCGGCGGTACAGCCGCGAGACGAGATAGGTACAGCCGAGATGGGAGGCGAAGGAGACACGGGAATAAGCAGTCGTGTGACGGGAACAGTGCCGAGGACTTGAGTAAATTCCCGGAAACGTGTGGCAGCCCGATACCGAGAGGCGCCATTCCCCGAGAAAACATAGTCGTGCGCCGGATGGCGACGAGGCAAGCAGTCAGTCAGTAAGTAAATAGTGACATCACCGAGGAGAGAACCAAGGCACAGCCGAAACTTCATGTGTAAATTTCAGAGACAAATCCAGTAGATGTGCCGAGAACTTATTAGTTCATTTCCGAAAACATAGTGGCAGTTTCCGAGGTGGGGAAGTCAGAAACGCGAGCCGGATCGTTGCGGATGTCGACGAAGGTGAGTAGACGTGCTCTCCTATGAGTAACGCTAGCCGAGGTCGCAGAGACAGCACAAGTCCCCAGAAACCAATCCCGGACTTCTGGGAGAGTCAGTCAAAGCCGCAGGAAGAAGCCAGCTGATTACAGCACGCCAACGAGAGCCAGTCCAAGGGCCTGACAAAGGGCCACCCAACTCACCATGCCTCAGCTACCAACGAAGACAACTCACCAAAAACCGCAGTCACAGATAAGTAGAAACATCTCACCACAAACACCCTTCCCGACACATTGAGCCCACCAGCCCTTCAGGCCTACGAAATGTAAGGGGGCTCAGTCTCGCCAGTGTGTGTAAATACCTATGTTACCTTCAGACAAATAAAATATTGGTGTGTTAACAAACTGAGAATACGAGTATTTGTTTACCCCTAATGCAACAACTACAGGTGCCCTTAGTCTGCACCAAAGAAAATTAACTATGTAACCTACTAGCCATCACCCTGTTTAACTCAGGTGGCCTAGTAGCAACAAGTTTAATCAAACGAAAACTTATGCATACTAAATGCTAAATTGAGTCGATGCAATGTTTATTTCTCAAATCTTGCGAAAGATAGTTATTTGGTGTTGATATCAAGAAATTGGTTTCTGCACAGCTGGGGTGCATTTTCAAGTAATTATATTCTTCATAGTCGGGTACATACAACTTAACTCGAGTGACATCGCTTCTTGCAGCGCGGGTTGACTGAAGAGGAGTGGAGCGAAGAGATTTGGGCAGTTCTTAACATCAAGGTCTTGAGGGCCCGATGAAGGTGAAACGACGCGAGTGTGGAGCAGCGTCGGAATGAAGGGGAGGGGGAAACGGGAGATCCGGCCTCGTCCGGAACGATTCTCACATGCGAAAATCCGAGAGTGACCCTCCTGGGAATCGAACCCGGTTCGCCTGGGTGGGTAAATTTATTTTTATTTTCCCAAATAATCTGTACTAACTTTATTTTAAATAGCTTTGCGAATTATGTAGAATATCTTTCATGGAAATGGCAGCCAACATAACAAATAAATTTTAGATGTTACAGCTTGAAAACTTACAAATGAATATTGATTGTGTATATACACTGAGGTGACAAAAGTCATGGGATAGCAATATGCAAATATACAGATGGCAGTAGTATCGCGTACAAAATGTATAAATGGGCAGTGCATTGGTTGGGCTTTCATTTGTAGTCAAGTGATTCGTGTGAAATGGTTTCTGACGTGATTATGGCCGCACTACAGAAATTAACAGAATTTGAACGTGGAATGGTAGTTGGAGCTAGATGCAGGGGACATTCCATTTCGGAAATGGTTAGGGAATTCAACATTCCGAGATCTACAGCGTCAAGAGTGTGCCGAGAATACATAATTTCAGGCGTAACCTCCCACCATGGTCAACGCAGTTGCCGACCACCTGCACTTAATGACTGAGACCAACGACGTGTGCGCAGAATGGTCAGTGTTAACAGACAAGCAACACTGCGTGAAATAACCGCAGAAATCAATGTGGGACGTACGACGGACGTGTTCGTTAGGACAGTGCGGTGAACTTTGGCTGTACTGGGCTATACCAGCAGAAGACCGACTCGAGTGCCTTTACTAACAGCACGACATCGCCTGCAGCACCTCTCCTGGGCTCGTGACCATATCGGTTGGACCCTAGACGACTGGAAAACCATGACTTGGTCAGATGAGTCCCGATTTCAGTTGGTAAGAACTGATGGTAGGGTTCGAGTGTGGCGCAGATCCCACGAATCCATGGAACCAAGTTGTCAACAAGGAACTGTGCAAGCTGGTGGTGGCTTCATAATGGTGTGGGCTGTTTTTACATGGAATGGACTGGGTCCTCTGGTCCAACTAAACCGATTATTGTCTGGAAAGGGTTATGTTCAGCTACTTGGAGACCACTTGCAGCCATTCACGGAGTTCATGTACCCAAAAAAAGATGGAATTTTTATGGATGACAATGCGCCATGTCACCTTACCACAATTGTTCGCGATTGATTTGAAGAACGTTCTGGACAGTTCCAGCGAATGATTTGGCCACCAAGATCGCCCGACATGAATCCCATCGAACATTTATGGGACATAATCGAGAAGTCAGTTCGTGCACAAACTCCTGCACCGGCAACACTTTCGCAATTATGTACGTCTATAGAGGCAGCATGACTCGATATTTCTGCCGGGGACTTCCAACGACTTGTTGAGTCCATGCCACGTCGAGTTGCTGCACTTCGCCGGGCAAAAGGAGGTCCGACACGATATTAGGAGGTATCCCATGACTTTTGTCGCCTCAGTGTATGAGCGATCGTAGTTTAGCCAGACGGTTCAGTGATTTAAAATTCCCTCGTAGTTGAAGGACTTGATTAAGAACAGAGTTAAGTAGAGAATTTATGGAAAGAGTTTACAGAGAATCAACGGTTTGCAGAAGTAACTGTATAATATCTATTATCTGTGGCTGAATATTTGTTGCAAAAAAATGGGTCATAAACTTACAACCTACTCTAAGAGTCTGATGTGACTTCTTAGAGTTGTACACGACTTCGGATCTGGATATGAAACACGTATTTATTGCAGATGTTTGGGAATGCTTTTAAGCTGTAAAATCGGTGTCTGGGAAATGTTAAGGCAAAATTAAATGAAGATTTGTTATCTTCGCAAAATCTGTTATTTTCGTAAAATGATTGTATGAAAATAATTAGCGTTTCATAGGTACTCCGCATAACATCTCGCGATGTTAAAATATAAATGGCTTTTTAAAAAACGTTATTTATCAACATTACATGAAATAAGAGGCCCGATCGCGCTTAGTTTAGTAAGAAGCCGACACCTAGCGTATCATCGGTAATGACGCCACCGCAGACACGCTCATATACTACTCACGACGTGAAATAAACACTTACTTTGGGACATCATCATATTCTGGAAGAGTATTTCATAAACTTTGGCAAAATTGCCTCGGCGATGTGTAAGCTCAAAGTTGTGGGAAAATAAGGGTCTCCTTTTTGGAAATCCCAACCGAACCACGTGCGTAATTAAAACTTAGAACATAAATTACACTTTAGAGGCATTAGTTTCCTGAACACGGCTTAGAAGGCATATGCAAGAATTTTGAATCAAAGACTACGTAACATAGTTGAAACAATCCTCATGGAAGAACAATAAGGATTTAGAAAAGGAAGATCATGTACAGATAATAGTTTTTACCCTTAAACAATTATTAGAAAAAAGAAGATAATTTAATTGTTCAACATCGACTTCATAAAAGCTTTTGATAGAGTCAATAGAAATACGTTATGGGGTATAATGACACGGAGAGGGATACCTTTACATATAGTGGAAGTATCTAATAATAAATATGCAAACACGAATATCTGTGTGAAACAGCAAAACGGCGAACTAAAGAATACTGATATTAATATGGGGGTAAGACAAGGATGTTGTATATTACCTACTCTGTTTAATTTATATTTGGACAACGTAATCCGAGAGTGCAAACAGCGGCTAAATGTCATGAATATACAAACTGACCTTTGCGAGAAGAATTTCTCAATAACACTATTACATGCAGACGATCAAGCCATCGTGTTACATGATGAAAACACCCTGCATAAAGCAGTATTTCAAATTATAAAAATAGTACGCAACTATAATTTTTATATATTTACTATAAATAAAACTTACTCGATGACATTTCAAAGACTCCAACCCTTAAGAAGTAAAATCGTTATGGATAAGGAGATAATTAAATAAGTGGATAAGTTTATATTTTTAAGATGCACATTCTCATATAAAAAGAAGTAGATATAACAAATAAAACTTAAAATCTCTCAAAAATGCGCGGGACAATTAGGAGAATTCTAAAAAAATTAATTAAGGAAGGACGCAATTATAAAATTCTATAAGACCACGGCAGTTTAGGAGCATTATATGGTAGTGAAACTTGGACAATGACAAATAAAGACAAAAGTAGGTTACATGCAGTGGAGATGAGATTTCTGAGATCAATAATAGGAGTTACAAGAAGAGATAGACTCAGAAATGAAGATATAAGAAAACAGTTTAACATTAATGATTTTAATGGATGGATAAAAAAATACACAAAAAATAGCTAGAACATGTAGAAAGGAAGAAAGATACAAGATATTCCAAGCAAATTATGCTTGGAATGCTATGTTTTTGCAACAGGAAAAAGCAATACCAGACGACCGAATAAAAGGTGGTTAGATCAAATTTAATAATTGGAGATCGCAAAAAGCCATAAAGGCTTAACATACGAAGAAGAAGAATATAAGTCTGTGTTAATTACGGTGAGGCAGCATGAAGACATTTATTTTTCAGAACGTTGATTAATATTCCATTTGAAAAGCAACTCCCTAACTAAGTTAAACGACGCAAGGAAAGTTCTTAATGCTACAATAAATAAATAAATTTTCAGCCCATTTATTAACAGGAATAAACTATTAGTTGATAAAATTTTCATACTTTCCTGTCATTTAAACTTTCGTAATAAATGTACTCTTGTTTTCAAATAACCGATAAGGGTGTATTTTTGCGTGCAGTTAGTGATTTAAAGTGTTTCCTGTTTTGATTTGCGGAATTTTTGGGAGTTACAGGTTTTTCATTTTTAATTGAGTTATTTTGAGTTGAAGCGTTTGTGTGTTGTCCCAGTGTGAGATCATATTCTGACGAGAACATCAAAAATTAAATAATATAATTGAATATGTTTACACATCTCCTCCAGTCTTTTACACACATATGGAATAATAATATTTGTCAATACATACTAATAATACAAACTTTTTAAAAACGTTTTAAAAACCTCGAAACGCTACACTATCGTGGAGATATTTTTGTAAGTTACATTTTTTGGCTCACCTTTTAGTTTGCGAAACACGTCACTGACTTTTGCATTTTCTGCTGCTATAATAACTTAAGTATTTCTAAATGGGCTAATCTACCAGTGCTGTAGCCTATGCAGCAGGGGTGGGTAATCGTCAAGGTGCTGAAGTGTCGCTGTCGCTTTCCAGGAGCAAGGAATCTGCTCCATGTAGTAACTGAGAGATCTGGTGCAATATGGAAAGGTGTTGAAAAGGGCGAAATCCAATCTTTGTCCAGCTGGGACAGGAAGACATACTCAGGGCTTTCAGGACTCGTGGTAGTGTGATATCTCAGCGGCGACGCTATATGTTACTAAGTGAGGAAAGTTCACATGGTCTGACAGTGTAACTATTGCCTCATTGACGCACGGCCGTGTAGCACGCCAGTCCCTCCATACCAAGGAAATGCACATCCTTCATGTAAATGCAGCGTGACCAAAATAAACACACTACGAGTTTGGAGAGTTCATTCACTTGGTTGGGAATTCGCTTACACACAAATTCGTTACAGTTTAAGTCGGAGCATTTTCACAGAAAATAAAAATTGAAGCATACTTAGGTTGAGAATATCTGCATGTAAGGAACTGAGCAAATCACGAGGTGATCTTCCGCTTGGTAGGTGTTCGTAAACTACGAGGCTGGATTCTGTAGCACCATACGTGTTAATTTTATGCGAAGATTTTACCTGCAGGAGGTGATAGTGACATGGACGGAGAAGAAAAATGCAGAAAAGGTTATCATAGAGGTAGAAGAGGTGAAGAAAACAGCTGTTATAACGAAGGTCTCCACTGAATAACGAGACTTCCTGAAATTCTCTGAGAAGTACTCAGGTACTGTTTTATGCTTAAAATTTTCTGTTAAATTAAGAGACTAAATTTTCAAATTATTGTTATTTCATACAAATACTCTCATATAATTTTTACCAGCGGAAATCTCACCAACAATTAGCTAATGTTGTTCAGATGTATACGAAAGGAGTCCTATGCTGATGAATCCAGAAGAGTTTCGCTCAAAGTATTGAAAATTGTACTTTGTCATGGGTGACAAGGGTGTACTGCACCTACTCACTGTACGAGCACTTATGCAGGAACATTGTATTTGCTACTTATTCTGTGAGGACGTATTTGGTTAAGATGTGGACATTAATCAGTAGGAAAGGTTATCGGGAACTGTATCACATGCCGAAGACAACAAACCAAGGATCTTGACATCCTAATCCCACCATTCCCTAACAGTGGTACCACAATTTGATACTTTTCAAAATACAGGCATGGACCTAGCTGGGATATTATTCTGTCGTGGCGAAGAAAAGTGCTGCATAATTATTTTAAACCATGCTCGTGCTGTTGTAATATGGTACATATGGACATTGAATGGACATCAAGTCCTGGAGAACTCTTTCAAGGCCTCAAATGATTTATATCCAGTAGAAGACGACGAATATGTTAAACATTCAGAAAACATAACCGTCTTACGAGGCGTCGACAATACACTTAAAGAATTGGACTACAAAAACTAGAAAGAAGAAGAGAGAGGATTACAGAGAATATTGTGGACAACCGATTAGCCGAAAGCCTCTCGGTTGGATAGCTTTTGTAAGAGATTGATAACTGTATAAAAGGATCACTAAAAGAATAATTTAGGCGGATTGTTACTTTATTATGTGGAGTTACTCATTTATGTGAAGTGGAATCGGCAATGTATAGCCGTTTCTGGACGTACCTGTCTCAAGTATCATGTGGATTGTCGTCTTCGAAACATTATGTTTATTATGAGACTTGCTTGGGGAAGGGGCCAAGGGTAGGGGAGAAGAACGGAGGTAGGAAACTTTAAGAAGGTAAGTTCAACAATTATAAAAAAAAAAAGGGGGGGGGGGAAAGTTCTACTCAGTAAATTCGTGAGGCTCTTCGATCGAAAATTCACAAAGAATACCTAGGTTTTCACCACTTTACTTGCACACTTTGAAGATTGGTGATGTAGTGCTAATTGGCAGTGATGTAAGAAAAAGCCTTCACTGTTTTTTAGTTCAAGTTCTCGAGTTTCTGTTTGGAAGAGACGGATTTATAAGACTTGCAAAATTGTGGACCGTCAACCTACTGCAACATGGAGTAGTCGGACCATAGGGAAGCCTGACCTTGATCTGGGACTTTTTGGCGGTGAAGAATATGATTAAATTTACAGTAAGAATTAAGTTCATTAATTAATTATGTTTTTTTCAAAGGCAAATAACCATGTATATACGGCCATACTGAAATTCTAGTGAACCGCATATCAAATTACAAAGAAAAATGTATCATGACGTTCTGATAACTTGAACAATTACCCTGAGCTGTAGTCTGATGTATTGCTTTTGTGTACTATTTTGTTATTTAAAATTATTGTAATCCGTTTAGTATTTTTTAAAGGAATTTTCTTCTATTGCCGAACTTTTTTGGGCTATTATTTCATATCTCAACGAAACAGGATGTCATATGGTAAAGATATAAAAAATCATTTTAACCTCTTGAATACCCTTAAAGAGTATGCCGGACATAAATCACCGCTGTAAACGTTAATCGTGCTCTACAAGTTTATGTAAGCCAATATAGAAAACCCAAGAAAGTGCAATCATAAATATTTGTTTCTCTATCTTTGTGAGCAAATATTTTACCAGATTGATTTTTTTTTCCGAGATATTTTTGACGCTGTAAAAATTTATGTGTTGTTGCGGCGCAAGATAGGACGCAAAATAAATGCACCAGCATGTGAAAACAGTGGGGTGTGAAAACTATTGTTTGGTGTATGTCAAACATGTCCAAGGCGATCCGCCTTGAGACGATCCTCCTCGCCCGGGTGAATTTGACATCAAAGAGGCCGACCCAGCAATTGGTGTTGAGAGTGAAAAGGGACGAACGGTGGAAACAGCTGTCCACGCATTGTCTCTGAGTACCCGCGGCGCGTGACGTCATCTTGCCCGCACGAACACGAACCAGTGGGAACGCAGCCCTAGCTTGTCACCTTGTCTATGCTAACAACAGACAAGGCTGATGGTCGCTGTACACGAAAACGTAAAAACACAAAACAACATACATTTCTTTTTATTTTCTTGGATAATTCGTAGATTTAGATTTTAAAGAGCTTCGAGAATTTTACAGAATATTTCCCAGGCGAATGGCAGCCAACGCCCCAAATACAATTTTTTTCCATTTCTGCTTGAAAACAAACAGGTAAATAGCGATCTTCTGTATGCGCGATCGTAGTTTTGCCGGGCAGTTTTATGATTTAAAATTCTGTCGTAGCAGAAGAACTTGATGAAGTACGGAGTTGATATTTGTGAACAGGATTGACAAGGAATTAATAGCAGTTCACATTTGTAACTATGTATCACCCCATACCTGTGTCTGCATGTATATCGTATAAAAAATAATTGAGTCGCAAACTTAATTACGTACTCTAATTGTCTGAGATCACTTTTTATGGTCGTATCTTTGAATCTGGAGATGATACTTGAATTTATTGAAGGTATGTGGGGAAAATATTTAAGCTCTAAAACCGAATTTCGGGGCAATGTGTATAAGCATAATTAAAGGAAGGTATGCAGTCACTGCAAAACATGTTGTTTTTACTAAATAATTTTATGAAATAATTAGTGTTTCATCCTTATTTATCATCAAATTCTTATGACTGTGAAAAAGAACTGGTATTTTAATGAATGATATTAATCAACACGTCACAACCAAGGGAAGAAAGGCCGCCTTGTGTTGTTTTCCTTAGCTCCACAGTTTTCGAAAATTGCGCGCATGAATTCATATATAGAAAAAAGGAATTCCCACAGACCGATAACTACCATTCAACTTGAGACGCTAGTCCCGAAAAACAAGCCAAGCCCGCTTATAATTGGCGCTCACAAGGAAAGCGAGTCTAATGCATTAACAATCTTTAAAACCCATTTTTAGTGGAATGTAAAACTACAACATTAAATTAAGCAATACATAATCTTTTTGATCCACTATTTTGGAAAATATTACTAGCCGATGTAATGTATTTCTCAGAAAACATGTAACCAATTACTTCAAATTTCTGCAGGGGCTAGTTTGTAGTGTAACAGGGCAACAAACACGCTGGGTTGTTGTTAAAAGAGCGCACGATGTCGAAAGTGGCGGGCCTTAAGGCCTTCTTATCTCTATCATATGACTGAAAGAGATTATCATATTTATACAATGTTTCCCTACAAAGGTTTTATAGTCGGTGCACTGGATTTTAGCCACTTTTCTCTGGAAAAAAAAAAATTCTCTACGTAAGAACTTTATGTGCGCGCGCGTGTGTATAAACTTTCAATATAATTATTTTATATTATGACAGAATATTTCAGTCGCATTTCTCTGGATTTCACGTGGAATACCTAACATGTATCACACTCTGGAAAATATTCAATTTAAGTTGGCAATTACTACAAAACGTGTTTCCAACGGAAAAACACAGTTAGTAACGCCTCATATACATTAAACTCAAAATGTTTGTTTTCGTGTCGTCTAGTAAAGAAAGAGTAAACATTACCCGGGCAGATGACGGTCCAAATTTAAAATAGTTCACTGTTACTTTGTCAAATGGCATCAAAATAAAAATCTTTAGTAGTTCAAAATTACCCCCAGTAGGTACAAAGTAACCACAGTTTGCGGAGCTATGAGGCATTGGAATTGGAAATGGCTTGTTAACGTCCCCCAGCGTGACGCCTGAAGACTTATCAGGGGAAGGATTATAAACGAACTTATAACGTACATGTTACCTAATTACTCATGCCTTACCTAGGATACGAACCCAGTACCACCGGCGCCCCAGACCGGCGGCGCACCAACCAACTGCGCCACGGGAAGTAAGCTGCCATGAGGCGTTACCAACTATTCGCTAATAAACTTGCCGTTAGATTCACACGATTTTCACTTCTGTTTTACTGTCGTGTAGTGTATAGTGAACTAGATAAATTTGATACGCATCTTCTGTACCATCTCGATAACGGCTTGTGACTTGGACAAATGTCCCAAAATGATGGCGTACACTAACGAGTCAGGCCTTGGGAATAATGACTTGTAGTTCCCCTCGGAGATTTTCTTGAGTGTTCTTACTATTCTGATAGTGATTACAAGTATTTACTACAGTAATTATGGTCTTCCATAAACGCAGCTAACCAAACTATTGGCGTAGTTTTCGAAACACTCTAATCAGTTCCAAATCTCATAAAATTTCCAAACAATTCTGAAGTGTAGCTCACGGGTGGTTACTTTTTTTTTTCTAGTTGTCTTCGAAGGAGGTCTTGGCTTTCTTTTTCTGTGTGCTAGAGGATTTTTAAGTGGAGTAAAAATGCCTGGCCGTATTTTATCTTCAAGCAGCGCATTGTAAAGCTTTGATTTCTTTACATTTATGGATTGAAATAACTCGTCAACGTTATCCACTTACGATTGTAAAATGTCCGGTGGGTTTTACAGTTAATGGCTTGCATGAAATCAAACGTAAATTTATACACTTAAAGCTTATTATGTCCTACGAATTTACTTGCGTATCCCTGCAAATAGAAATGTTTCCTTGTTTAGTGGCATAAATAAAAAGTTTTCCGATGCTCGGGGAGGTCAACGTCTGTTGGTCTGTAAATAAGAAATTCAACTTAAAATAAATACTAATCTACTGAATGTGCAGGGACGTCCTTAAGGGTGTGCGACAGGTGCGGCCGCACAAGGCCTCAAGCAAGAAAAAATTTTTTTTATTGAATTAAATACATTTAAATATTTAGCATTAGTTTGGTTGTGGGTTATATACACGATGAAATTTATGTGTTTGAACATGTTTATCTATAAAATGTAACATGTCTTATCAATAAAATGTTGGGCGCGAGGAGCGGGCGCTCGAGAGCGGAGCATACAGTTCGAAAGGCGATTACGTTGTGGGAAGAGGGTATTAACTCGTTTGAAAGTGAAGGGCCTTACAAAAGTTCTTGGACCTGGCATCGCTCTCGCTAGGCACGGCGCTGAGCATACGTATTTCTAAACAGCAAAGTAGCTGCCCTCTGCCTTGTATAAAGTTTGGCAGGCCCTGCGCAAGATATTTCCAGTAAGTTCGCATCATCACGGCGAGGTGTTAGAGTTTTCGTTTATAAGCTGGAACTTTACCTCGACTGGGCTAGTGACGGATGGTATTGGAAAACAGGCGGATGGTCTGCTTGGAGGGTAGGAAAACTTGAACAGAGAAGTTTTATATTGAATAATATTAGGTGCTGAGGCATGTTCTCGTGCGTTATTTTGCTATTCGAGTAAAAATCCATGTATGTCAAAATGAAAAATTTAATTTGGTCATGTAGCGGCATAATTATATAGCTACATAAGGAGGGTTTCAATGAAGGTACGAACAGCGTAACGTTAATCATTTACATTTCGTGAGAAATTTGTGTTATGTCAATCAAGAAGTGACGTGACAAAGAAAGACGTTATATTTAATCATATAAATTAAATGGGCTAGAAACTGGTAAAGGCTGTGTCAAATATTTGCACCAGTATTTGTCTGGGGCAGGGAAAAAAAATTAGCCGGGGAAAACCATTCCCAGGTCGGCCGACCGGGCTCGAACCTATGACTTTCTGCCATATTACGTTCACAAATTGTAATCGTGACAGAAAATGCAGAGACTGAAACATGCTAGAGAATACTAAGAATACCTCTACCTAATGGACGGTTATAGTGGCATGTGGTGAACTGTTGCAAGGTAAGCTGGTGCTTGCTCACTACTGTACATTCTTGGTGCACGCAGCAAGAGTCAGTAACCACAGCGCTGCCCAGGGAAACTGAATGCATTTACGACCACTCACAAGCGAGCAGCAATGGACCCATTACACGCGTCCTGTGGCGTCAGCTGCCGAGCCGCGTTTTAGTGGTGGACGTGTAAACTAGCAAGCAACAGGGTACAGCACAGAGCTAACGCCAGCTTACCTTGCAGCAGTTCACCACACGCCACTGGAAGGTTAATGGTAGGCGAGAGATAAATTATTTTGTTCCGAAGCTATTATTAGACATCCATTATACTGTATTCAATTTCGTTACCTAAAATAGTATGAAGTATTAACTGCCTAATCACGCTCCATNTAAATTATTTTGTTCCGAAGCTATTATTAGACATCCATTATACTGTATTCAATTTCGTTACCTAAAATAGTATGAAGATATTAACTGCCTTATCACGCTCCACTCTGAAGTTTTCATTAATTAACACATTCAGCAGCAACGACTTCACGAACATATTACCTCTTTAGGAAGGTGAATATTTTCTTGCTCAATTTTTCCGGCGGTGGTTTGTTTACAGAGCTTGTGAATTTACAATGCATCCTGGGAGGAAACGCGTAGGGCTTAGGACGATGTTTCGTACACCAAACTTTCGTTGATGTATCGAGGTAGAGGGTACGTACAACAGCTTGCCAAGGCATCTGTAGACCACCGCTGCAAATAAAGCTTCGACAGAAACTAAGGATAAGGAACAGTCCAGACAAAAACTACAGTTGAGTTGAGGATGGAGCAGTGGTGGAATACAACGGTGGGGGAAACGGGAATCCCCCGAGAAAACTCGCCGACCAGCAGCAGCGTCCGGCACGATTCCCACTTCCCAATTGCAAAAATCCGGAGTAAACCGGCCGGGGATTGAACCCGGTTCGCCATGCTGAGAGGCGAGCAGTCTAACCGCTCAGTCACCGTGGGCTCCGTTGACAGCGGAGTGATTTAGGGACGGAATAAGTTGTTCAGGCAAATCACAAGCGCGGAAGGATGAAAAGCCATCTCATCATTCACCTGGAGTGATCTCGGAAAACCATGGAAAACTGAAATCAGCTCGGCCGGACAGACAACTGAACCCGGGCCCTCCCGATTGCGAGTCCAGCGTTTAACCGCAGAGCCACGTCACTCAGTTTGCTGTGGAATTATGATGTTATAGTCTATTCGCGGTTTCTTCGCACTTTTCTAATCAAACCATTGAAAAATGACCCCATATATGACGTGCTTGGTTGTTTGCAAAATATGTCATGTAGCACAAGGGTTTGATACGTACGTTACCATGAAAATACCTTATATTTTACTGAGCAGAACATTCACTCATATTTTATCTATACGTTAAAATATTTCATTTATAATAAATATGAATTCAAACAGGGAGAAAATGCGTATGTTTGTAATGTCTAGTAAGAAATAGTTCTTATACAAGTGAGNATAAATATGAATTCAAACAGGGAGAAAATGCGTATGTTTGTAATGTCTAGTAAGAAATAGTTCTTATACAAGTGAGCGCGCACGAATGCGGTGCGTTGTCACTTTGGTGTAATTTTCTAGACTTGGTTAGGCTTTGTTTGCATTAGGCGGAGGAATATCCTGAAAATAGAACTTAAGCAGGGCTTTAGAAAAGTTGCAAGTAACTGTGAATAGACTATAGTTGTAATATACGACACTACTTTGCAGCCAGACAACCTACGGCGGGGCGTGACTCTGAAGAACCAGGTGAGATAATGGACAGAACAAGTTTGTCTGTTTATACGATAGATCTACTCTCTTGCCTAATGATGACACATCGTTCAGGACGATATCAACAACAGTGAAGAATAAAAGGGCGAGGCAAGTCTTGCAAGTGATCAATGTAACGTTTGAAGAATTAACACATTTATTTAATATTTATGTTATTTCTTATTTACGCTATACGCCGTGTACAATATAGGCCTACATACTTTTATCTTTGCTATTGAGTTCAAGTGAGGAGCTGCTTTATTTAGATCCATATTTCTCTTTTATTTTTTATAATAGAAAGCAGATTATTTGTTTATTACGATTACAAATGTTAAAATGTGTTTTTTTAAAATGATTTTATATTTTATTTAAAGACTAAATTGTAATTGTTTCGTTTTATTGTCTCTGAATACACTATTGAAGTAAGTCAAATAAAATAACTTGCTAGTGTCATCCGTTCGTAAAGATGTGTAATAAAGTTAAAAGTTGAGAATTTTTCTTGGAATTTACTTGATCTGCCAGAGCACTGAGTTAATCTTATTCTGTTTTTTTTTTAAATATGAATTTAGCTATCTTAGTGTGTTATACATACAGTTTATTTCACCAGCACATAAATGAAGTTTAAGTTCAAGCTTCCTTTTTTATAGCAGTGACGAACGTATAAATCTTGGTTGGCTTTCTTGTTTGACATGTTCAGCAATTGGCAGTGTTTTTAGCATGACTTCAGTTACAAGTATTTTGAACGGTATGGAAAACCTAACTTTAGTGAGCGATACGAAAGGGTTGCACGTTGTGTGTGCCTAACTCTCGATATTAAGGGGAATGGCTATCTGCCGTATACTACATAACATTTACATTATCCTGGAATAACCCTTCCGTTACCGAAACTACATCATCGCAGTGCCATAAGTTGAGGTGACTTTGTGACAAGGTAGGGTGACTTCCTGACACAGAATTTTACAATATTATTTAAAATCCCTCCCATTTCACAGAGGTTGTTTCAAACGTCCGGTGGTTAAATTGGCATCACTGAATATTAGATTGATATATTATTGAGATTGGAAGAAATTCAATACAATTATTTTTAACGCTTTGTCACAAAGTCGCCCCACCCGTTTCAGCCTGTCATAAAGTCACACCCCTTCTCACGATAATATACCGCACGTTTTTCAAAAGAAAATATCCAGATGTTATCGACGCCTTTAACCATTTCAGTCGTGCTGGTCTATATGGTGTTTGTCTGAACTACAGGTAAGATTTTTTTAAAGATTATTCGTTATAGAAAATGTCGCGGAAAACATAATACGACCTATGACCTAACGTGGTCATTAAGGGAGAGACGCCCTTAACAACTGGGAATAAAAATCATTTGTTTTCAAAATATTGGAAACTACGCAATATGCATCACGAAATTCGTGATAGTGTTAGCTTGATTTGATGTATACCATTGGTAAACATTTGGCGGGCACTAACATCTTACGTTATTAGGAAATTAGTGGGTGTTACGTTATTAACCAACAAACGTGTGTTACCGATGGATTTTTATAGACGGTTATGACGTACTAATAATGTGTATATTAAAGGAACGCAAAAATTACCTCGGGCAAGGTTATTTCCTCTACAGGTTCGGAACAACACGTGATTTCTTATGGGGAGTTTGGCATAGAGGAAAATTTCCGCCACTAGGTGCGCAGTGTTCCAAAACGTAACTTTTATTTAAAATGTTAAGCTACCTGAATAATAAAAGAGAAATATTTTACTTAGTTACCAAGTAATTTTATCATTTATTTATGATTATTGCAATTATCCTGTTTTTTTAACGTAGAAAATAAAGAAAATCTGTTTTCGAAAATTATCCCTTTGCCAAACTTTTAACATTGATTTTCCCAACTTGTAGTAGAAATAACCTTACCTTGGTGTAATACTCTCAGGCGAACGGTTCTCGAAAATACACGCAACGTTCGAAAGGATGCCATAGGTTGCTAGCCTGTATATTTTGTTGTAGCCTTAGACGTTAACTTTCAAGTCCGATGAAATAAATACACTGTCTTTATTATTTACATTGAAATATATTTATTTTAAAAAAGTGGAGGAAGGATAAAAAAATAGCTTAAAGGAAAAGAGTAACTAGGACCTCAAAAGTGCTCACTTTACCGTGAACAGCCTATTTGCAACCTGTTCTTGTCATATCGGTTGTTACAACTATAATTCCCTACGATGTTATTTCTTGCCCAGTGTTCACATATGAAGGCATCAAATCAAGCTAACACTATTCACGAATTTCTTTTCGTCTGACGTGTTTTCAGATATTTTGCCAATAAATTAATTTAATTCCTAGCATTTAAGACTGTCTCTCTTCCTTTATAATCACGTTAGGTTATCATAGCTCGCAGTATATTTTCTACCACACTTTCCATAACAAATAATTTCACAAAATTTATACCTGGAGTGCAGGATAACTCTATATATACTCCACTCACGGTTACTTCCCACTTTTTTAATGTTATGCTAAAGTTCTACTTCCAGAATATTCCTCCGCCTCATGTTAACTAAGCTTAATCGTGTCTGGAAAATTATACCAAAGGTTCAACTCACCATACTCGTGTGCACTCAGTTTAACATTATTTTCCATGTGAACTACTTATTACTGTACATTATCAAAAAACCTATTATTTATTTAGTNGTTAAAGTTCTACTTCCAGAATATTCCTCCGCCTCATGTTAACTAAGATTAATCGTGTCTGGAAAATTATACCAAAGGTTCAACTCACCATACTCGTGCGCACTCAGTTTAACATTATTTTCCATGTGAACTACTTATTACTGTACATTATCAAAAAACCTATTATTTATTTAG
This sequence comes from Clitarchus hookeri, assembly GCA_002778355.1. Lineage (NCBI taxonomy): Eukaryota > Metazoa > Arthropoda > Insecta > Phasmatodea > Phasmatidae > Clitarchus > Clitarchus hookeri. The sequence continues at coordinate 125,967 of NQII01002485.1, read as the reverse complement.
TTTTATTCATATGAATTTTAAATGAAATATTATAATTTATAGATAAAATATAGTTGAAATTCCAATTCAACAAAAAATAAGGTTCTTCTATGTGAATTTAATATAAAACGCTTGTGCCCAACATTTTAGGAAACAACCAAACACGTCATAAACGACGAGATTTTTCAGAGGTTTGATTCTAAAAGTGTGAAGAAACCGCGAATAGACTACACTGGATATCGCACAGGAAATGGATTATATGANCACACAGGAAATAGATTAGATGATCTACACCAGGGACGCTCAGACTTGTACCATCAGCGATCTACCGCAAAACAAGTGGAGGTCAAGCGATCGACAAAAAAAGTAAGGGGGTAGAACTGAGCTCTAACATGACAGATGGTAAGCCTGTCGCTGTTACGACCTATGTATGTTTTTTTTTTTTAAGCCCCGGCCACACTCGCGTGTTACTATACCGAGTACACTTTGATCAGGTTATATTTACATTTTGTAAATCGTTGATTTATATTTATTATATTTTTACTTATAGACAGATATGATTTCATTAAACACTATACATACTGGAGCTCTTTGATAGCAGAAATGATTTCCGTTTTATTTTTAAATTCTCCAAATAACACCTTCGCCGCTTCTAGAAATGCTTCTTTCACTACCGTCCCATCTTCGAAGAGTTTCTTGTGTTTTGCCAGTATTTGAGTAATTTTAAAAGACGCAACTGTTGCAGCTTTCGATTGATTGGCTGGTTTAGTGTATAAGGCTTGCTCTGCTTTCAAACTACTTTTCAAATAATTTACTTTTTGTCTTCTCAACTCACTCTTTGCTGGAAAATCGTTTCCATAGTTTTTATGCAAGGTTTTATAATGCCTCTCTAAGTTCCCGCGTTTAGACAATGCAACTGAAACTCGACAAACAAGGCAAGCACACTTATCTTTGACCATAGTGAACAAGAATTCTTCCGCCCAATCATTATTAACATGATACATTTTACTTTTTTTCGCAGTGCTCATTTTGTATCGTAAATCCTGTTCTGAACACACAGATAACACACCACGCAAAAGTACTCTTTGAACACCACTGATATTTCTCGCACCGTTCATTGACTAAAGCCCCGGCCATACTCGCGTGTTACTATGCCGAGTACACTTTGATCAGGTTATGTTTACATTTTGTAAATCGTTGCCGCCATTTTTTGAAGAGAGCGCGACCTAGCGAGAATATCCATAACGATTAGCGCGAAGGTGTGCTCTCATAACGATTAGCGCTCCAGGCGACGGATAAAATTGTTGTTTGATTTTACCAAACTTGCAAACTTGCCAAAACGGAATATAACGCACAAGGCGGTTTCTTAATCCAGAAAGCCATTCTTTACAAACAATGGGCGCAAACAATACTAAGCCGCGCCGACAACTCTGGCGGTGCGCAGCGTTCTTTTAGGGGCGTGACTTTACATTTTATTATTACGTATCACAGTGTCGCCTTACGAGTGATCGACGGAAGGCGCTTATTTTTAATTTCTTGAGGGAATGTGGACATATGTCCCCGATCGACTTTTAAAGCTCTCGCGATCGACCGGTCGATCGCGATCGACCGTTTGAGCATCCCTGATCTACACCGTAGACAGCAAAAAATTGCATCCAATAAAGGAATTCCCTCGCATNTTTTACCAAACTTGCAAACTTGCCAAAACGGAATAAAACTCACAAGGCGGTTTCTTAATCCAGAAAGCCATTTTTTTTTACAAACAATGGGCGCAAACAATACTAAACCGCGCCGAGAACTCCGGCGGTGCGCAGCGTTCTGTTAGGGGCGTGACTTTACATTTTATTATTACGTATCACAGTGTCGCCGTACGAGAGACCGACGGAAGGAGCTTATTTTTAATTTCTTGAGGGAATGTGGACATATGTCCGCGATCGACTTTTAAAGCTCTCGCGATCGACCGGTCGATCGCAATCGACCGTTTGAGCATCCCTGATCTACACCGTAGACAGCAAAAAATTGCATCCAATAAAGGAATTCCCTCGCATAGGGAAGTCCCTCTAGGTTCACCAACCGTATCATAATTATAATACATGCAGCACAATTTGTGGTTTGCTGTGGCATGTAGCATTCGAAGGCAGTTATACTACGCAATAGCAGCATAATATTTGTAAAGGTCATTCACGGTTACTTAAAATTTTCTGAAACCCTGCTAAAATTCTACTTTTGGTTACCGATTACGTGTCCTTCCGATACGTGTAAACATAAACACTGCCATGTTACTTCTACGTTTTAACTTTAAAATACTTTGTACACTGTTTTCGGCTGTGCAAAGAATTTTGTCATATTTCAAAAACTATTCAGTACAAGTGTTTATAATTTAGACCTATAACCACAATGGGTTAGCTTTATGACTATTTAACAATTGCTGTATTGACGATAATTTTTATGGTTATTATTGTACATTGATAACATATTTGTTATACATGGCATAGCACATTACACGTAATACACGTTAATATATTACCGCGACTGTGTTTAACCCTGTTACAACTGCGGGGGAAATAACTGTATGTAGTATTTAACCTCTTGTTNATATATTACCGCGACTGTGTTTAACCCTGTTACAACTGCGGGGGAAATAACTGTATGTAGTATTTAACCTCTTGTTTTTCATGTGTGCTGGGTTATTTCGTTAAAAGTACGGTCTCAGTTGGTATAAAAATTAAAACGAAGGAACAACCATTCCAACGAACATACATAGTAAATTCAAGCACGCAACTCATGTCGCTTCTTTTTTTTTTGTACCTAGCAGCGACAAACTTAAAGGATAGTGGTGAACATGGACACAAATATGACTACCGTAACTTTTACTCCGCTCATATTTCTACGCATTGGTTCTTACTGTTTTCTAGGTTTATTTAATTATTTATTTATATTTATCTTACTAGGTTTAGTATTTTGTTGGGATTGTGGCAAACATTCAAATCACAGCATCACAAGCACGTCACACAATTGTTTCAAACACCTAGGGTGAAGTTACATAGTTGTTATAAAAAAACCAGAAGTGACTTTCAAATAATTAATTTCTTTATAAAAACAGTTCAAGCTTAAAACTTATAAATTTGGCACGTCCAATATTTGAAATCACAGCGTGAGACGCAACAATAACCTCTCACACGCAGCGGTCACGACACTCGTTACAGTATATTTATTTCTGTCGTGGAAAAACATACTTATCGCAACAACGTGACTTGCCCAGGTAGGTTTAAGAAACAAAACGTCTACAAACTTGATGCGGTAATTTTAAGTATATTCCGCACGAAGAAAAATTAACACTTCGTTCAGTCAAGAGCAATACGTCATGTCATCGTCATGTCGCCGCACTTCTGCCAACTTCGGATTTGTAACCGTCCCGCCATCACATCTAAATATATTATAATAAATATTCAAACAATAAAATCTTGTTTCAGTTGTAAATTACAAATTCAAAAATAATAATTTTTGCTGTAAGAAGAATGAAATACGCTAANAATTTTTGCTGTAAGAAGAATGAAATACGCTAAAATTGAAAACATGTATAACTTTCATGCTACTACTAGAGGTATGAAACTTCCCGAGAGAGAGAGGGGAGAGAGAGATAGAGAGAGAGAGAGAGAGAGAGAGAGCGCGTGCGACGAGCTTCACTCCGCCTATTTAAGTGTCTTCCTCGGACAAAAAAAACACATTGTCACTAGGGCCTACGCACGGTAATTTGCGATAAAACAATTAAATGTGTTTCCTTCATTGCTACCTAAAAATTTTAATATATCAATACGCAACGTTTAAATTACAAATAGCATACCAAGAAACTAGGTCCAAACAATATTTTAACTGTGAACTATTTCTTACTAGCCGTCGCCAACACATCGCTGCTCTCACTGTTTTAAATTCGTATTTAATACGAAATAAATATTTCAAGTTATAGAAGATACTAAGTTTAAAGTTTCATTTATTCAAGAATACAATACTTTGAAGTTAATAACAGTGTTATATATTTGTGGTATACAAGTTATTGAAAAAACAGGTTGACATGTTACTCCTAAGGTGACTTTTCAAAGGTTCGATTCAAAACATCCGAGGAAACCGTGAATGGACTATATATAGCACAACCACATTATCACTTCCACAATTAATGAGACACTCGTAGCCAGGCACGCAAAAACGCGTGAGTACTGGGCTCGCCAGTACCAGTACCATGACTTCTGAAACAGGACCGATTTCCGCTGAAAATAATTATACAGAGTATGGAGGTCTTCCGTAGCCGTAAACGATTATTTAAATATATTAAATGTTGAAGTGCATGCTTGTATGAAAAAAAAGTACATGAAATCGAAGTTCTCATTTTAAAACATATAATTTCAATACCATATTTAATCTAGGATATCTATTAATTAAAAAAAAAATATATATATATTCAATCTATTTTACTAATGTGTTATAAAAGCAATGTATTTTACCTTAACACGCATAACTGAAAGTNCCAGTACCATGACTTCTGAAACAGGACCGATTTCCGCTGAAAATAATTATACAGAGTATGGAGGTCTTCCGTAGCCATAAACGATTATTTAAATATATTAAATGTTGAAGTGCATGCTTGTATGAAAAAAAAGTACATGAAATCGAAGTTCTCATTTTAAAACATATAATTTCAATACCATATTTAATCTAGGATATCTATTAATTAAAAAAAAAAATATATATATTCAATCTATTTTACTAATGTGTTATAAAAGCAATGTATTTTACCTTAACACGCATAACTGAACGTAATTTTCTTAACCCCTTAAGGGAAACATTAATNTAATTTTCTTAACCCCTTAAGGGAAACATTAATTTTTCCTTTCAAATGTTGCGAAAGAAGACATTTTTGGTATGAGAAGTAATTACAAATTCCTTACAGTACATTACATTTTGGATCCCATGGACAGGTTTTCAATAGTTCCACGAGACACGAAACAACCAGTTATAAAATAGTTGCTGTGTCAGCAGTTACCCATAGCATTGGCCAGGCAGAGTCAATGCCCGTATTGGTACTACCTTCTTGACCTATACAGCACCGAGCACGATCTATATTATTCTGCAACATGTCAAACGTGAACGAGTATACTCGGGATAAAACGTTAAGGGATTGCTAGTAGCATACTTTTTTTCCCACAGAAACATCATTTTATACAGTGCTAGTACAATTATTTTAGTAAGGTTGGCAACACTCTGGTGGGAGACATCATTCGTTGTTTGGACTATATTCGTTAGTCGCATAGACAGCCGGCGCCCATAAAATCTAACATAAACACGTTGTTATTAGTCCCGTCATGCAAAAAATCATTTTAATAATACTAGTACAGTTCTAAATACGAAATATGTTCACTGCAATACCTACAATATAAAATCCAAACAGTTAAAATTCGTCCAAATCAGAGAATTTGACTGCTGCGATTGAATCAGTAAAATTCTACTTAACATTTCAGTTGTTGGTATTCACTGATTCAATTGTGATTTATACCTATCCCTAGAGAACTGCAATAGACTGGCAGTAAAACCGCAGTGCATTCCACTGATTCGCCAGTAGGTCACATCTCATTAACTAAAGATTCAGTAAAATAATTCTACTATAATTGAAATCGCTGGTATAGATTTAGAGAGTAAAATTATATTTTGTATACGCCTCAAAGAGTTAACCCATTCAGTCCTAGTGTACACAATAAATGTACATAACGCACAGGAAGGTTAATTTTGGCCATTACTTCACAGTCCGAGGCTCAATACCTAATGAGTTCCCCTCTGGGTAACTTATTTGTCAACCATGCTACCTACTGTTCTTGATTATGAACGCTTCTTATTTATACAGTGGACAGAACGTCTATATCTTATTGGTCGTGATGCATCACCTTAAAGTACAGCACAAATAATAAAATGTATTATTTACAACACCTGAAGCCATAAATTGAATCAGATCTGCAAGGATTAAAGCAGGGTCGACGTGAATGATCTGAGGCTGGTGCTTAGTTGAGTGTGCAGCCCTACCTTACGGACGCACCTGTCATTCACTGGCAGCATGGAGAATGGATGAGGTGGAACGAAGCTCGGGTAGGGTTGCCAAGCGTACTATAAGATACACTGAAGAGCCAAAAAAACTGGTATAGGCGTGCGTATGCAAATAACAGAGGTATGGAACCAATCAGAGTAACGCGATGCGGTCTGCAGCTAGATCGGTTACTGCTGCTACAATGGCAGGTTATAAAGATTTAAGTGAGTTTGAACGTGGTGTTATAGTCGGCGCACGAGAGATGGGACATAGCATCTCCGAGGTAGCGATAACATTTGAATGTTTGCGTACGACCATTTCAAGAGTGTACCGTGAATATCGGGAATCCGGTAAAACATCACATATTTGACATCGCTGCGGCTGGTAAAATATCGTGAAAGAACGGGACAAACGACGACTGACGAGAATCATTAAACGTGATAGACGTGCAACCCTTTCTCAAATTGGCGCAGATTGGATTTGTGGACTACCCTGCAGGATTCATGGTGTGAATTGCCTCCTGCATACCTTCAGACATTAGTCGAGTCCATTCCACGACGTCTTGCGACGTACCAGTTTTTTTGGCTCTTCAGTGTAGTATTGTACTATATTTTGGCCCGGTGTACTATATACTCTTAAAGAAATATAAAGTATGCAAAAATACTATATTTCGGTCGGACCTTACAATGTACTTCGGGTTGGCCAGTTCTACTATATTAGTTTTATTTTTAATAAATAGCAACACCACTCAGTAATTTTATGAACGTACCTTACGACTTTGCTTCGACTGACGCGCTGTGCGTGTTTCCGAGCGTGAGAACTGTCACTGTCAATGTCAAAGGTTGGTTTTTACCGCGTTTTTACTCATATGTGGTGTGGTTTTGTTTTGGTCACCAAAAATTGCTTAACAAGAAATAAATAATAATAAATTGTTAAAGTAAATAATGGAAGGTTAAAGTGATAGTGAAAGTGCGATGTTGTTAACCCTTACTAAAAAGCGGAAAGTCCATAAAAGAGAAATAGAGCCAGTCTCACCTTAATAAAAAATGAGCTTCTCATTTACATTAATTTACTATTTGAGTGCAATAAATCATTTTTTACTTTTATTATGATTAATAAATTATTAAAAAGTGCAAAAATATAGCTTTTGTAAATAAGTAATACATTTAGTTTTTGATAAGCATAACTTACACTTTTTTTTAACCTTTATCCTTTTCTTTCAGTGTACTATTTTTTTATATATTGGTCTGAAAAATACTATATTTCCCCGAAAAACAGTTGGAAACCTTAAGTTCGGGTGAAAATACGACGAAATTAAGTGGCGAGGGAAACATGAACACCCCAAAAAAAAAAAAAACACCTCTGGCAGTCGTCAACGTATGCAAAATTCCCCACACACGAAAATTCCTAGGGGGCAGCGGTGGCTGAGCGGTTAGACTGTTCGCCTCCCACCAAGGCCAACCGGGTTCAACTACCGAACGGGTCACTCCGGATTTTTGCAAGTGGGAATCGTGCCAGACGATGCCACTAGTCGGCGGGTTTTCTTGGGGATATCCCGCTTCCCCCGTCCCAGCATTCCAACGCTGCTCCGTTCTCATCTTATTTCAACCTCATCGGCTCTCAAGACCTCGTTGTTAAGAGCCACCCAAATCTCTCAACTCAACAGGAAAAGTCGTATCGGAATCGACACGGTGGAGCCGACGTGCTCTCTGCAAGGCCACCGAAACTCGTTTCCCGAGATTTGTCTGCTGAAATGCCACTGAACAGCTCCGCCAACGGCGGAGCTGGCCGAGCAAGGTCAGCGCCTCGAGTGGCGGCAGTGTGAACCAGCGAGTCGCACAGTAGATTAGTATACATAGACGAAGTTGTAGGGCTGTTTTTTTTCTTAATAGGAGAACCCGTCATTTGATTGGATGTGCGAGGGAAACGAGTCTTGTGTCCGACTGACTACTGCGTGCTGTGAAATGTTCCCTACTGGCTGCGCTGCTGACTGGCGAGCAGATTGCAAGGCGCTGATTGGCGCACGGAGTTCCAATGTCTTTCTGGCAAGTAACCATAGGCTAGAGATGAGGAAGGCCGATCCTTCGTCTTCTGCGCTTTTACGCAACATTGACCTACCACAAACCAACACAACTGTCAAAGTCGCATGGTCAACAGTGATGAACGTGTTTTTATATATATTAATTTTACAATGGCAGTTAGAGGTGTACGAGGCTGTTTCACAGGTCTTAAGTTATGTCCCCGAGTGCTACTGAATTCAACCAGTGCCTAAGTCGGAGAGAAGCCACTGTGAATTTTCTCCACATTTTTGAGGCGCTAGATTCCTGGCCCGCCGCAAGGTGGCTCTGTAACCGCCTTGTACACAAAACGCTCCTTCTCTTTCTAAAGGTGGACTCACACATTCGCAGATCATGCCGACTAGGCAGTGCGAGCTGATCGGATTTCAGTGCCACCAATGCACACATCACTAGAATTTATGCTTTATTTGCGTAGTTGCGCAACATTTCGAGCTTTGTTTAGTTCACCCATCAGCTGTGAGGTAGAGAATTTTTGTTCCTTTTAAAATTTGCTGCGATGTGATGATATCGAGATTTCTCAATAGTATTTGTTTATTTAATTTAAATAAATTTATGTTTTTGCAACGCATGTTGGAAAAATCGTATTTCCTCCCCGTGATTTATTAGCCTTAACCTCAAAATATCGTCTTCGTTGGCAGTCATTTTGGTAGCTTCGAGCACCACGCGACATTGTCGTTGCGTTTATATGCTTTTACAGCCCTCTTTAATCCGAAACGGCGACGCAAGTGAACGAAACCCGATATAATTAGGCTTGCTTTTAAGTTTTATTAATATATTGAAACGATGTTGTTAGTTCAGAGAGATTTCGTAATAATATAATTGGATCCAAACGAAAGCAATAGAACATCTTTACAACTCACTTTAAAAATCTTGACATCTGGGATAAAATAATCAACAACAGCTATACAGAATGAATCTAAATTCGACTGACAAACTTCAGCTGCAGGTTAATCACGAAGGAATAATATAAAAACATAATTACAACCTATGGTCTAAAATTAATTCTAAGAGCGGTAAACATTTTCGAAGTTGAACCTGAAGAACTAGTTTATTACAGTGTCACTGTTATGTGCCTCTCTCTGGAATCTTCCCCTCCCCTTAATAGCCACAACAGCATGTTATTTTATGGCATGCATGTTGCCTACCTGCCGGGGATTGGATAGTACTATTTGAAAATTAAATTACGATCTATCCGAAAACAGTGAGGTTAAGGTTACCTAATTTTTCATTAATTGTAAAACGTGGATTAATAATCCATCACATAAATCCCAAATATGCTATCACGTGATGAAGGCTAGTTATAAATAAGGGTAGTAACCGTGTTTATTTAAATGAACTAATTTGATGGCAGCGACAGGTGTTGTGGAGTTTGCATATCTTTGTTCAGCCACCTATTGCCCAGACACTCAGTGTTCCATCTTAAATGTTTTCTCTAATATTGGCAACAAACTAGTGTTTCAGGCTGAACTTCAAATATGTAAACCGTCCTTTGGATGTACCTTAGACCATAGGTAGAACACATTTTTTTAAATTAATTTTTTCGTGATTAACGCTCAGCGAAGGGCTGTTCGTCGAATTAGATACACCGTAAGTTTCCTACTTCANGATGTACCTTAGACCATAGGTAGAACATATTTTTTAAAATTAATTTTTTCGTGATTAACGCTCAGCGAAGGGCTGTTCGTCGAATTAGATACACCGTAAGTTTCCTACTTCNAAAATTAATTTTTTCGTGATTAACGCTCAGCGAAGGGCTGTTCGTCGAATTAGATACACCGTAAGTTTCCTACTTCAGTATTGTTGGCTACTAGTATTTAAACAAGCATGCTTCAGGCTCCTATTTGTATTTGACTATATTCATGTGCCCACAGGGTGAACGTCTGTTTTTGTTTAGAAATATGCGCTTATTCTCATTCTTCCTCTTACTTGTCGCATGCGACCATTGCAGATGCTTTACTACATGTTCTATTGCACTCTGTCACTTCGCCATCGTATGCTTGCTCGTCTCTGATTGGCTAGTAAGTTTGGTTGTTCTTCCGCTGCCGCACTGTCGAACGATAAATTGTACAACGCCCTCTAAAGAGGGGTGGTGCGACAATGAAATCACAAGGCAAGAGAGGAACGATAGGTCTCTCTTATACGAAGAGAAGGAAGCGATGTTATATTTAACGTCGTCCCACAAAACGGCACCAAGAGTCTACGGAGGCGGTTACAAATCCTTCTTATGCCGGACCAGGCCCACGGCGCTTAAAAAACACGGAGGAAATTTGCAATGCTTTCGCTCCTTTCATAGTATACTATATTCGCCGTAGAGTGGGTATGAGGCAAAGTGCGCATGCGGTTTGCGCAAAACAACTCTCCGTGTTCCAACAATGGACTGCTTTTGTGCCAATAGCACTATCAAAAACAACGTGAATAGGATTTGAGGTTAGAATACTGTTAATGTAAATAAGTGGTTTGGGATATTTGTGCACTTTCTCAAACCTAGTTTAAATAAAACTGCAATATATATTCAAGCTAGTCAAAGTATTTTACTTAGGCCTATATAAAAGGGTGAGTCGATTGAACATTCAAATTGAGACAAACATATTCATAACTGTTGACTATACTCATAACTGTTGACCATGTGATTTTTTCAGATATATTGACCACGGCTAAGGTTTATTCTACTCAGGTTGGGAAGGTCAATTCTTTTTATTTTGGCAACTAACAATTTTCGCCGTCAGGTAGCTGTGGTGTCGCAAGTGTACCGGATTTTTCCGTTTTGTATGCAAGTAAATGGGATAGTTGAAATGTTCATAAAATAAGTACAAGTGTATAAAATCCCCATAGCTGTATTCTGTTAGAACCTATGNATGGGATAGTTGAAATGTTCATAAAATAAGTACAAGTGTATAAAATCCCCATAGCTGTATTCTGTTAGAACCTATGCAAAGAATATACCTCGTTTTTCATACGAGAATGGAAATTAATACAACGAAGTATGTTCACACATGTAAACTGAACACAAAACGTTGGCTTACACAATTAATTAATTTAAATATGACAACTGAATCGCTAAAAGATAATGGAATCGTTAGAAACATTATTTTAAGTGCTAACTTGCGCAATTGAATTAAGGTAAAGGAGAAAAGCACTCAGTTACTTTTGATGACGGCTATATTTATTTCGCAGTGAAATTCGTAATGTATTTTCCATTGAAATAAGTATGCTTATGACGGTTCAATAACAAACACAGTTGCATTTTTACTGTTTACTCTTGTAAACACTACTGTAGGTCATGAATAATGGTTACGAAATTAAATTAATAATTACAATTTTGGCTTGGGCAGATATGTATCACAATTCGAGGCAAAGACGGACATTTAAGCACAAGTAAACATAATCTCTTAATTTACCGCCAGCTTAAAAGTGACTACTTAGGGACACCAGCGCACCTAACGGCAGAAATTTTNATGGGATAGTTGAAATGTTCATAAAATAAGTACAAGTGTATAAAATCCCCATAGCTGTATTCTGTTAGAACCTATGTAAAGAATATACCTCGTTTTTCATACGAGAATGGAAATTAATACAACGAAGTATGTTCACACATGTAAACTGAACACAAAACGTTGGCTTACACAATTAGTTAATTTAAATATGACAACTGAATCGANACCTCGTTTTTCATACGAGAATGGAAATTAATACAACGAAGTATGTTCACACATGTAAACTGAACACAAAACGTTGGCTTACACAATTAATTAATTTAAATATGACAACTGAATCGCTAAAAGATAATGGAATCGTTAGAAACATTATTTTAAGTGCTAACTTGCGCAATTGAATTAAGGTAAAGGAGAAAAGCACTCAGTTACTTTTGATGACGGCTATATTTATTTCGCAGTGAAATTCGTAATGTATTTTCCATTGAAATAAGCATGCTTATGACGGTTCAATAACAAACACAGTCGCATTTTTACTGTTTACTCTTGTAAACACTACTGTAGGTCATGAATAATGGTTACGAAATTAAATTAATAATTACAATTTTGGCTTGGGCAGATATGTATCACAATTCGAGGCAAAGACGGACTTTTACGCACAAGTAGACATAATCTCTTAATTTACCGCCAGCTTAAAAGTGACTACTTAGGGACACCAGCGCACCTAACGGCAGAAATTTTCCCTTTGCCAAACTCTCCCATAAGAAATCTGTTTTTGTTCCCAGTCTCAATAGAATAAACCTTAACCGTGGCCGGGTCAACGTTGAGGACATGAGAAGAAGGCGAAAATCTGTCTTCCGTAACTTTAGTCTATGATATTCACTATTTCTCAGCTTAATGATAACATGTTAACTCCTACAATTTGGTAATACTGGCAGCAACGTAAAGGTTCCTTGGACTGCGGAATGCGAGGGCTGGGTAAACGGGAAATCCCCGAGAAAACCCGCTGACCAGCGGCATCGTTCGGTACGATCCCCACATGCGAAAATCCGGGGGCAACACCACCGGGAATTGAACTTAGTTCGCCTTGGCGGGAGGCGAATTGTCTAACCACTACACCACCGCGGCTCCCACATCGTTCGAGTATCACGCCTTTTCATCAGGTTCGCGTTTATTTCCTCCGTCTTCGACAGTATCATAACGTTCCAGACTTTGGTGTGGAGTGGGTTCCTTATACTTCCTCTCTCAAATTAAAGCCAAGGTTGACAGGTTTTTTTAAAGGCGTGCCGCCCGGTGGGCGTTGTAATAAAATTTCATTATTCAACTTACACTGTAGGATTGAGCGAAGATTTAATGGCATGAGAGACTCAGGATGATTTAGAATTAGTGAGAAATTAAGTTCTGGAAAATATAACTAACAATTAAAGAAGGTTTAATCGCGCAACCTATACTTTAAAAACATAAACAAGTAAGGCTGCCACATTGTGGCTAATTCGATTATTAATACAAGAGCACCACCCAGGTGGCGTAAAAGTAAACGTATGAAATACAAGATGGCGTCCTCCAGCAATGTATAAAGAAATTACTAACGAAAAATCAAGATGGCTGCATACGATAGAATGAGTATTGGTGAGGGGGGTGAGGGTGGAGACCTGCCGACTAAACAGCCAATAGAAATTGGTGGTGGGGGTTAGTCGTCTGCTGGGCGTGGGAACTGGTGGACCGCCAGGAATGTAATTTTTTAAAATAAATTTTAAAATATTATTTTTAATACGTTTTAAATAATTTTTTATATTTTAAGAATAATTTTTATAATTTTTTCCTCGGGGGGTTTTCAAGGTCAAATGTCACCGGACGAAGGTCAAAGGTCACCGGGTCAAGGTCCAAGGTCAAGGTAAAAATAACTTACATCTAACATGGTGGACAAGATGACCACAAGGGATCGAAATGACAGAGCATGAAGACCCCCGACGCTCAAACGCCCCCATGCCCTTTGCTCCAAACTTCCCCAAATACTACTACTTTTATGGATCGTGATTTTGCTCGATTTTTCGAGTTCAATGTCATTGGATTCAAGGTCAAAGTCGACAACAACCAGCATGGTGGCTAGATCGACAGTTTTTCTGGCAGCGAAATCTATAATTAANATTCAAGGTCAAAGTCGACAACAACCAGCATGGTGGCTAGATCGACAGTTTTTCTGGCAGCGAAATCTATAATTAACACACTAGTGTTACCTAAGCAATGTTAAAATAAACAAATGACAAACGAAAAAAACAAGATGGCTGTACACGACGGAATGAGCAATGGCGAGGAAGGTGGAGGCCTATCGACTAATTCACCAATCAGAAACATTGGTGGCGGATCGAACGAGCTTGAGAAATCAACAAATAAAAACAGTTTTGGGGGTGAAGCGAGCACAAGTAATCGACCAGTGAAAAACATTGGTGAAGGAATTGGAGGGGAACCGACTGACAAACCAATAAGAAACATTTGCGAGGGTAAGTCGTCTGCTGGATGTGGTGCTCAGGAAACATCCGGAAATGTAATTTTTTTAAATAATTTTTTTATATTATTTCTTAATAATTTTTATAAATTTTTGGAAGTTTTAAATTTTTTTGGAGTATTATGCGGTTTCTAGGCTTTAAAGCCATACAAGGTCACGAGGTTATGGTCAAAGGTCAAGTTCAAGGTCACTTGAATTCAATATGGCGGTTAGATGACGTCATATCACAGTAACTTGTTGGTTCCAGTCCCCCGTTCCCTCTAAACCAAAACATTAAAAATGTTATTTTTTATAATTTTTTAAAATAATTTTTTAAATTATAATTTTTACATTAAAAAAATTATTTTTAACAGTTTTGTAAATTTTTTGGAATTTTTTAAAACAATTTTGCAAATTTTTTGGATTTTGTAGGTCTTGTGTCAAGATCAAGGTCACCTGGATTCAATATGGCGGTTTGGTGGCCAGGATGACAGACCATGATATCGGCTCCAGCTCCGGGCCCCCAGCCCCTTGCCTTAGACTCATCATAACTATTCTACTAGAATATTTGTTGAATCTAATGTATATATTTGTTTGGACACTCATTTGACGCTTCGTTAGAAAATACAGCTAGAGAGTATGTTTGCATTTTCTTTGTGACAAGACAAGTAACAGTGGTTTTTAGTGCCTCTCTTGAGTTGAGTTGACAGATTTGGGCGGCTCTTAACAACGAGGTCTTGAGAGCCGACGAGGGTGAAATGAGGTAAGAATGGAGCAACTCTAAAATGCAAGGGTGGAGTAAACGGGAGATCACCAAGAAAACCCGCCAACCAGAGGCATCGTCCGGCACGATTCTGATTTGCGAAAATCCGGGAGTGACCGATTGAATCTATTTATGCTTAATAACGGTATAAACATCATAATAAAACAAGTTCAACAAGAAACTAAAAGTAAAACTGTAAAATTCGAAATATTTATTTGCGCGCGTTGTTGGGTATTCGAAATGTAAATATTTGAAAACATTCTAGTTTGGTCAGTAGTGACTTTAGCTGAGATTGTTGAGGCGTGCGCTCGGGCGAAGATGACCTAGGTCCGAATCTCGCTCGAGCTTTCAATTCTTTTTATATTAACAGAAACATTTTAATGTACGTAGAATCAAACAAATCTTTAGCTGCACCATTCGAATATTTGTGGGACAACCAAATGAAAACCACAAAATAGTTTCGTTTCAACAAAAAAAAAAATTTAATTGCCCCTGTATACAAACAATTAATATGGTTGCGCCAAACAAACTTTGTTTGATTCAACAAAACCTTTCTCCCAGTGTGATATGCTATATTTGCAGTATCAATATGACCAATATTTGCGATATCAATATAAGCGATATTCGCGATATACCGCCATCGATTGCCAATACTCTCTGAGCGCTATATATCGCACCAATGTCAATATGGTGAACATGTTTTGAAACCCTATCCCCCACATGGTGTGTTGCGGTGCCCTATAACGCAAGGACTTCGCGCTATCCTCACCTGGTTCTCAGTCTGACGAAGGGAATTTTTGTTAACGAAACATTTGGGTAGTGACGTTCAGTATGCTGAAATATGCTGTCTGCTGGCCTGGTTTCAGTGTAACGTGTAACGGCGCGTTCACACAGGCTACCGAACTACGTAAGATGTGGCTACGCCATAATAACAGCACGCACCGCCACACGCACGACGGGCCCAACGGTGGAAAGCCATTATCCGTGATTTGGGAGTTCCGGCTTTACTTTCTGTCGCGCGAGCAGCTTTCCACAGCTGCCACCCGGGGGTAAGTTACGGAATCTTGTGGAAATCTCTGCATTCCAGCGGTAGCATCATGGTTTGTATGGTGAACCAATATTCCTCCACGCCACCCAATTAGAACCTTACGACATAATGGTCTAGGTAAGGAATTTCGTGTTGTTATACATCACTTCCAAAAGGCAATCAAACAAACGGATTAGAGGAATTACTAGTGTTCCGACAGGCAAGGCGGTAATTCATTCTCTAACTCTAAGAATTTAATATCAAGAGGACAAGGTGGGGCAGCGGCGAGAGGGCCCGCCTCCCACCAAGGCGAACCGGGCTCGATTCCCGGCAGCGCCACTCCCGGACTTTCGCACTTGGGAACCCTTCCAGACGATGCCACTGGTCGATGGGGTTTTCTTGGTATCTTCCGTTTCCTCCGCTGCTCCACACTCTCCTCGTTCCACCCTCACAGTCTCTCAAGACCCCGACGCAAGGATTACGTGCAAGTGTATCTGACAAACACTGCAACGCTGATGTAATACATGCGATACGTAGTCCATTCACGGTTAGTTACAACTTTTCTGAAGCATTGCTTAAGTTCTACTAACAGGTTATTCCTCCGCCCTATGCAAACAAAGTTTCACTGGGTGTAGATAATTACACTAAAGAGGCAACGCACCGTATTCGTGCGAACTCACTTAAGTAATATTTATTATGATAAGTATTTATTACTAGGCATTATACAAATGCAATTTTTCCCCGGCTTTTATTAATTTCAATAAGAAATGAAATGTTATAATTTATGTATTACGTGTAATCAAAAGTTCAATTTAATGTAAAAATTGGTTGTCTGTAAAGTCGGTTTACTGACGATAGTTGAACGTGACAACGTCTTAAGAAAATACTGATGGAATGGTAGCATTTTTCAAAAGAAAATTTTAATTTCATTTGTTTAATAGATTTGTATGTATATAGAGAAGGAGGTAATTGGAAATCACAATGAAATTGATCAAGTGAGATTTATTTGTACGCATAAATACAATTATGTCAATTTTTTTTTTTCGCTCGTTCCGCGCTCTCGCTTGCACTTCAAGCCTTACATGGAACGCCTCAGAGCGAGGTAACGCCGCATGAGTCATGTTTTTTCGTGCGTGCAGCCGGCTCTATCGAATTATAAGACGTTGTCACGTCAAAATAATATATTTTTATGTTAACATAAGTATAAAACGCTTGTGGCAGATGACATATTTAGGATACAACCAAACGTGTCTTACATGAAGTGATTTTCCAAAGGTTTGATTATAAAAAGTGCGAAGAAACTGCTAATGCACAATAGCGGTATTTCTATAGGAAGTGGAAGTGTTGGTGGGAAGGGGAAATGCGACTGTTCTCACGCTCTGGCATAGCAGTCATTTACTCGCAGTTCGCTGAGTCCTGACGGCCGACCGCCCGCCGCCGAGTCCCGTCGCCGACTGCGCTCTCCCNGTCATTTACTCGCAGTTCGCTGAGTCCTGACGGCCGACCGCCCGCCGCCGAGTCCCGTCGCCGACTGCGCTCTCCCTTCTAGTGCGGAGCCCTCGTTACACCTCTCGTCCAAGCCCACTCGGTCCTCACGTATTTCCTTCCAATTGGTCTCCCTCACGAGTCCTGAGCAGAGACACGACTGAGAAGTGTTGAATTACATTTATTTCTAGTACCACCATGTCAGCCAGACCCAGTTATAGTCTACTCGCGGTTTATTCACACTTTTTGAATGAAACCTTTGAAAAATCACCCAATGAATGACGACTTCTGTTGTTTCCTATATATGGCATGTATCACAAGCGTTTTAGAATTGTGTCAACATAAAAGTACCGTATTTTTGCTTAAATGAAACNGTCATTTACTCGCAGTTCGCTGAGTCCTGACGGCCGACCGCCCGCCGCCGAGTCCCGTCGCCGACTGCGCTCTCCCATCTAGTGCGGAGCCCTCGTTACACCTCTCGTCCAAGCCCACTCGGTCCTCACGTATTTCCTTCCAATTGGTCTCCCTCACGAGTCCTGAGCAGAGACACGACTGAGAAGTGTTGAATTACATTTATTTCTAGTACCACCATGTCAGCCAGACCCAGTCTACTCGCGGTTTATTCACACTTTTTGAATGAAACTTTTGAAAAATCACCCTATGAATGACGACTTCTGTTGTTTTCTATATATGGCATGTATCACAAGCGTTTTAGAATTGTGTCAACATAAAAGTACCGTATTTTTGCTTAAATGAAACGNCTATATATGGCATGTATCACAAGCGTTTTAGAATTGTGTCAACATAAAAGTACCGTATTTTTGCTTAAATGAAACGTTTACTTATACTGAGTCAATAAATTACAAAATTTAATTTAGAATTAATATGAATGAACACAGAGAAAATAGTGTGTTAGTAATGCCGAATAAGAAATAGTTATTATGCAAAATATGATTAAAGTAAGTGCGCACGAATGCGGTGCGTTGTCCCTTTGGTCTAATTTCCTAGACTCGGTTAAGCTTTTCTTACACGAGTCCTACGAATAGCCTGAAAGTAGAACTTTAGCAGTGCTTCAGAAAAGTTTGAAGTAAACGTGAATGTTTTTTTTAAATATCTGAACACTACACTGTAAAAATGTTCTGCATATTTCCAAATAATAATTTTTAATCTAGTTGCAAAATATTATTTTTTGTAATAATTCAAGTAAATAAGAGCAAATTTTAGAAAACCTTAATATGGAATGAGTAAAACTATAGTAGAATTTTAACAAGCACGTTCTTTAGACTTCAAGTTTATTATTAACGTGAAGTTACATAAAAATGTATATGTTTTATAAAACGGTGTATTGTAAAAATACAATATTTCAATTGAAGTGTTACTATAATTTTTTGTAAAGCGTACAAACAATCTTTTTTTACTGTGTAACATATTCCAGGTTTCGTTGGTATTGCGAAGAGATCTCCGGTGTTTATCGTAGTTGCCCCCACTCGTGATGGGAGACAAATGTAACAGTGTGAATTCCGCTCATAAAACCCAGCTCACGAATCTTGTGATCCCATCGTGAATGATACGTTTGTGCCAAGCCTTTGTGATCCATCGTGAATCCTGTTTTTACACCAAAAAACTGTGAAAGTGAAAATCTGCAAGATTCAGTAGACATCAGGCAGGGTCAACATGAGGAGAGAGCCTGTCATTCCTGCAAACTTGAACAATACACGAGGAGAGATGGCGGCGTAGCAGTGGCGGAATGAATACGGGGAGGAAATAGGATAACCCCGAGTAAGTCCCCACGACATGATCGTGCCTGCTATTCTTTCCCAGATAAGAATCCCCGTCCGGAAAATTTTCACCCGTCGGCGCCTGGGATCGAACTAGTGCCTCCAGCGAAGAGAGGCGAGTGAATAACCACGACCGAACAATTGTGGTTAATAAAATTACACTTTGATTCATTACTTTTTTTTTCGGGTACAGCATGATTTATTACGACCCAGATGAAAACATCACTGGACGAAACGAGAACCCATTTAATTTACATGTCTATATATTGTTACAAGCTTGCTAGTCTGCATCGCATCGACCCCGCTCCGGTAGAGCGAGCGAAGCAGTGTGCGAAGGGCGAGCGATAACCAGTGTAGTGCGCGGATATTTACAAAGGCGTGCCACTCTCGCCGAGATTAGCCGATTGGGACTCGTGTGCTCCCGTCCTTGGGTGGACACAATTGCCGTGTTGTCGTTCAAATAATATTATGGTCATCGTTCTAGCCTCCCTCACCGAGACTCGAGGTACGGGGAACCGTCTAGATCGGACCAGCGAAACTATTTAAGTCGCGACGGACTTCCGTGCCGACAGTCTAGAGTTTGGAGGATTGTACGACCTTAAGCACCGGAATTTGTTTTCTAACCTACTCTAAAACTAAGAGTTGTGTGAGCCCGCGGTAGGGACGGGAGTTTAGTGCGTCTCAGGGCTGAGCACCATACGCCTACAAGGAAAGGAGAATCACGCAAGGAGACATGCATCGCGGCAAAGAGGGATTGGGCTGCCATGGCCAGATTTTGGCCATGACAACATCCCTGGGTGTACTTATAGCTAAACTACTATACTAGAAGAGAAAGGGAAAAACTGGCATAGTCACCGTAAAAACCCTTTCGACAGGAAAGAATTAAAAATTGTTATATGCATTATCAGATTTAACAGAAAAATGCTACAGGAGACAGATGGGTGGGAACCATGCTCTTTATTAGTGGGTAGAGGAAAACTACTAGTAGGGAGGGGGCAGGTTAGGCGCCGGGNGACATGCATCGCGGCAAAGAGGGATTGGGCTGCCATGGCCAGATTTTGGCCATGACAACATCCCTGGGTGTACTTATAGCTAAACTACTATACTAGAAGAGAAAGGGAAAAACTGGCATAGTCACCGTAAAAACCCTTTCGTCAGGAAAGAATTAAAAATTGTTATATGCATTATCAGATTTAACAGAAAAATGCTACAGGAGACAGATGGGTGGGAACCATGCCCTTTATTAGTGGGTAGAGGAAAACTACTAGTAGGGAGGGGGCAGGTTAGGCGCCGGGAGCGCGAAGACAGCGAAGCGACTTGTGGCGCCGAGAGCGACCAGCGGGGGTTAAGTCTGCGTGCTGCGAGCATCGGCACAGAGGAGAGGGGACTGATGGGCGGGGCTGCTGAACTGAATGCGCGAGTGACAGACATTTGGAATGATGGCAAAAGACAGATTGAATAAATGTTGACAATTAGTGGGAATTAAGTGACAGTGGCCAATATAAACACAGTGATAAGGACTCTAATTAAAATTGAGTTAGACATTAAATATTGCGCTCACTGAGAATTTTACTAGTAATAGTGGAGATAGATAGTCTAAAGTTGTAAATAATAGCTGTGCATATATCTATAGCTGTATAAATACATTTTAAAAATAAAATTTATCTATTTTACTCTTATTAAGACCTTCCCTCACGAACTCGGATACGCCCCTATGGCGTCTTGTAAAGAAACTGCTATCCTGTTACAAAACTAAATACAGGTCATCACGCAGTTGCGACATATCCGCATATGCAAATCTTGTTACTATTCTTTCTCCGAAACAGAATGTCCCGTTCGCGCGCTCACAAGAAAAGGTACAGAACACGTTTACTTCAGATGAATTCTGCTTGTGTGCCAAAGAAGCATGTGGCATGTACCTTCATCAATGGAAAACATTGTTTTCACAAAAGTTTTATCGGTCGCCATTTTTTTTCTGGGAACTGAAGACAAAAATAATACTGATATCTGTGATCTTCACCTGGTAAGCATGAAGTGGTTGAAGTAGGCGTTGTTTGAAGCGGAAATAAGAACTCTCCTCAACAGTTGTTTTAGAAATATCCAGTCCTCCAGTTGCACGTGCTGCGTTTGATTTCTTTGGTCATGAACACGTTTCACTTCTTCCTTGAGGTAGGCGGGCGACCGGTTCGTTAGTGCTTACACAAGAAACCTGTTTGACTAAACTTCACACGGCTCACAGATTGAGTTGTGACTATGTGGGTCCTTACCAGATTTTGACATAAATGAACTTTGCATGGTGTAAACGGATTTCGTCGCATGAAATTCCAACACGCAAAACTATATCTTTACCTCCTCGGCTCTCAAGACCTCGATGTTAAGCGCTGACAGAAATCTCTCAACTCAACATTCTACTTGACTGACGCACGAAAGTTATTAGGACCACGGTCATGTTAATTTTACACATGAAGGTATACTACAAAACGAGAGGAAAAAAAGATCTTAAGGGCATCGTCTACCTGGAGGTGGATAGTGTGTTTGAGGTCTTGAGTGGGAGGGGGGTGGGAGGTAAGGGCTAAACTGCTACGCGCAACAAGTGCGTCATCGCCACTACTACGCACAAGGCTCTGAACTGTCGTGTGTAGTGTTCTCACTGTGCTGCGTGCACCTATGGGACTTTACAGCGGTGACCCTATAATTTCATTGGTAGAAAGTCTGTATCAAGGTTCAGTGTATACCTCTCGAGTACTTGTGTATGTATCCGACACGTATATTTTGAGAAACAGATCTTAAAAAAAAATCAGTTTTTACCTATGTTGGAGTGTTCTTAAAAGGTGTTCCTAATGTGGGCGGTGTCTTAAAAGTAATCGACAAGCATAGTCTGAGGTGTACTATTTTTTCGTAGTTGAGCGCATTGGACACAGGTATAATAGTTTAGTTAAAAAAACTGGATTTCAAACACTTTACAACACGGTTCGAGAGCCAGGTAGGCGGGCCTCTTAAGAAGGGCTTTTCAAAGTCCTCAGTTATTCGTGAACAGCCTTTACACGCTATAGTCTATTCGCGGTATCTTCACACTTATAAAATAAAACGTTTGAAAAATCATCCCATTAATGACGTACTTGGTTGTTTCCTAAATATGAAATGTATCAGAAGTGTTCTTTAGCCTATTTTCCGAAGGAAAGAAAGCCTTATGAGATCACTTTCCTGTCTGTGAGTCTGTGTGTGTGTGTGTGAATGTATGTGTGTTTGTGCGTGTGTGTCCCTCCTTTCAATTTTTGAACGCTTCAAACAAATTTCACCATACTTGGTACATGAATAAAACTTAGTAAATACATTTTCCTTTCATAGTTTTTGACCATTATGGGCACTTATTTTCAAAATGGCGGCTATTTTAAAATTCTAGGTGATATGTTATTTCTTGGGAACCATTAAACCGATTTAAACCAAATTTTGTATACTGGTATATCATTGTGTAAGCATTTAATTTTGAGATGTATATTGGTGGTAGTAAGCCATTTTGAAAAATAGCACAAATTTAAAAAATAAATATTTTACATTATATCTCAAAAACTATTCAAAGAATTCTCACCCAGTTTGGCCTGCAAGTAATACTAAGGTAGGTAATGTAAACGTAAGTGATTGCACTTGATTAGTTATGTATTTAGAAAATGGCTGCCATACAAATGTTTTAAGTTTATTTGGTGTATATACTATACCATGCAACCAATTTCGACCAAATTTTGTATACTGAAAGTATCTATTACAAGCATCATGTATACTAACACATTCACCTTTTTCTGTCGGCCCTTTTGGAAGATAGTGCAATACGAATAAATAAAGTTATAGTAAATAATTAACCGATTCCTACTAAATTTGGCAAGCAAGTAGTATTGATACAGATTATGTTAAGCGATATGTTTAAAGTATGCTATATACTTATTTTCAAAATTGCAGCCATATAGCCATTTTAGCTTGTAATGATGCAGTATTCTTAATTTTCGGGACACGTGTTTCATTTTCTTTCGCTTTGGTAAGCTTCATTATATTTTTATCGGGTTTGAAATTAAAGGTTGTGGTGGTTCGTTGTACGTGATAGTACGTTTATCGGGCAAACGTTTGCCGTTTCGTTTCGAACATCGTAGTTTCAGTAGCATCAACATTAGATTACCTTTTTTCAGACTGCGTCGACAGTTTTAGTTCCTACAGCGCAGTTTCGATAAAATGTGGAGAGCGTGTGTGGCTCGCCAGGCCCTTATCTGAGGAGAGGGGGGTGATAGGCCACACAAGTACATGTGTGCCTGTCGCCTTCCATCAGTTGATTCCGTCAGTCGATATCGAGCAGTCGTCTGAAGCAGTCAACTAGTGCTCGCCTAGGCCGCGTCGGGTGTGGCGCTAACCCTCACACCGGCCAACTTGAACTTACGAAATTATTTCTCCGCCGGTGTGGGAGGTCGCTGCATTTAATTTCTTCGGGCAAGTTTAAGAATTGAAATAATTCGTAAACGACTGTGGCTCTGTTCTGCCCGTGTGTATTTATCTGTGAACAGTTCGTACTCTGCATACTTGAACTTCGTATGTGAACTATGTCACTGAACTGATAAATAAAAGTATGGAATAAAATACACCGGAACTTGACTTTATTTCATAGTTAATTAGCGTCCATTTTACAGAGTCTCATGTTACTCCATCTTGAGCTAGTTGAGTGGAAAGTTATCGGCGAGTGTCAACTTAAAGCCGGTTATACCTGTAGCGTGCCAACGCTACAAGCTTAGAATGCTAGATTGTCGAAACAATGCAATAAATTCCAGCATTACTTTATATACTGGCAGTAGACATCACAAATGTCAACTGTTTCTACGTGGAGCTTTTCTTTGCCATTTCGTAAGATAACGCTATGCGAATAAAATTTAGTTTTTATGTCATACCTCGGGAAAGAATTGACTGATTCTTATAAATCAAATTTGGCAAACAAATAGTACTGAAGCAGATGATGTTAAGTGGTATCTTTTAAGCATACCAGGCACTTATTTTGAAAATGGCGACCATATAGCCATTTAGCTTAGAATGCTATATAGTCGAAATCATGCAATCAATTTCAACTAAACTTTGTATGCTGACAGTATAGATATTACAACTACCAAATGTATTTAAATTGAGCTTATTTAATCCACCGTTTTTTTAAGATAGCGCTATGCAAGTAAATATATATATTTTTGTAATATCTCGGGAAACAATTGACAGGTTCCTTCCAAATTTGGCAAACAAATATTACTGTAGCAGTAGGTGAAAACTGGCATGTTTTATATAGTTTGGGCACTTATTTTAAAAATGGTGGCTATGTAAGTATTTTTACTCAGTATATTTTACTAACGAAACAAATTCCAACTTAACTTTGTATGCTGGCAGTACCTATTACAACCATCAAATTTGTGTTTGCAGGGCCTCATTTCTCTGCCATTTTATAAGATAGCACTACCAATAAAAAATAATGTTTTTATCTCATATCTCGGGAAACAGTGAACCCATTCTTACAGAATTTGGCAAAGATGACGTACTGTGGTAGGCCATAATAATTAATGTATTTTTTTAAAGTATGACATACATATTTTTATAATGAACGCTATTGTATCATTTCAGTTTTGTATGCTATATCTACGAAACTATGTAATATATTTTAATTTAACTGTGCATATTGACAATATACAATGATCGAAATTGCTAATACATTACATTTTGGTCCTCCATTTATGAAGATCGCCACATGAAAAATATGGAGGTTTTATGCCCTGTATCTAGGGCCAATTAACTGATTCCCACATAATATAGGTAAAGTTGCCACGTATATTAAACAATTTAACCAAATTCATCCAAAATTTGTGTGCATGACGTATACATTAAAATCATTGTATAAAGACCCTCGTTTTCTGGCAATTTTGAACGAAAGCATTAAATAAGAAAATAAAGTTTTTTTAAGTTATATCTCAGGGGCCTAGCAACCGATTTCCACCAGATTCTTCACACATGTAGCCCTACGGATGGTCATATAAACTGGCATATTTTATGTGGCTCAATCACTTATTTTCAAAATAAAAACCCTGTAAATATTTTAGGTTAGTAAACCCTATCCTTAGAAACATTAGACTGATTACATCCGAAGTTGATACTCCGAATACGACATCCGTAATGCAGTGGATTGCACGCTAGCTTATAGTACGACGTTTCTGGGTTTAAGTTCCTGGTAAGGAGTGTGTGTATTTGTAATCGTCTCACTACTGTTGCGTAAGTTTCTTTTTACATTTATAAAGTTATTGCTTCCAAAGAGAAGTAAAGTCATTCCCACTAACTCAGCTTTATATACACCACTCGCCTACAGCTGGGCTGTACGTTTTATTTGGCACAGAGAAACCAGCCATACAAAAACGAAATGGTAGCGCGGTCTTTCTAATCTCAGCGTACTCGACAACTGTCAGTCGAAATGCTAGTCACCATATTCGTGGCGTGTGAGCGTTTAGTGAACTGATATTAGGAAGGCCGCTGTGCAGTTATGTCGTGTGAATAGTACTGTAAGTATATCGCTTCTATTTTTTTTCTGTCTATAAACTCAGTTTAACTGCTTTTCGCTTTCTGACAGACTACCGTAAACATTTATATTACAGAATAATGCTGACTAGTAAGATAGCGACCGAATTTGCATCATCTCGGTTTATTTTGTCTTTGTATATTTGCAGTCGAATCAAATAGCCGCTCAAACTTAAATGCTGACTGCTTTAACAACAAATCACTGGTGTTAATGAAGAGAATGTTAAGTCAAAAATTGTCATTTCAAGTTATGGCCAGGAAAGAGGTAGACATTGTTAGTTGTTACTAGGGAAAACCAACTTATTATAGTTACAGAAATTATAGAGAGTATTGATGCGAACTGTAATAACGCTTTAAGTATATTTATTTACCCTCTGTTATGGAAGACCAGCTAACATAACATTTGCCTCTCTGAGAGACAACCCTGTTTATACATAATAGGTTTACCGACTTTACGGAACTAGTGCATGGACAGCCTAACAAATTATCTGATACCTTATAGTTTAAAGTTCTCAGTGACGTTGTTGGTAGCTCAGATTTCATAACTGAACGTAAACTGCTGACACTGATGTTATAGTTTAGATAATAAATAGTTTGTCTACATGCAGATCGTTTTTGCATGCATTAATATAATTTTCTAAATGTTTTGCGATTTAAACCGTAGACAGAACGAAATGTGCAGTGGTATAACTGAGAAGTTTTTAATGTTAAGACGAGAAAAACCTTAGCCCATTTTCAGACGAAGAGATTACTTAATCACCAATAACAGACAAGTGCTACAAGAAATGATGCTAGTAGTTCCCAGATGTTGCAAACAAAGTCAATCATTTTTTTAATCTGCACTCGTTTAGATATTAAACAATGATATTGCTGAAACCTCGAGATGTTAACACGTACATGTGGGTGAAGACTAGTGGGCAAGTATTTATCCATTTTAGTGTTCATGCAATCATCGTCCTTGCAATGTTTTTGAAAGTAAAATTGTGAGTTTCAAATGTTGTAACAGAGATATACCAAAAAAATCTCACTGGTAGGCATTCTGCTTAATAACATGTAGGGTGGGAACCGCAGTTTTATAAAGTAATGTCGAACTATATGTTAAGTACATGTGCTTTATATTAATAGCTTACATTAGAGACTATAGTATTATAATTGTCAACTGCGTTTTTGATGAAACACTAGAAAACATTATTCTTTTTCACTGTAAAAACATAGCATATCAAACTCATCACAGATAATTTTAAGGAACTTAACTTCTAACATTATTTTCTACAGTTACCTTATGTGTAACTTCAGTGGCGCATAGAGCTTTGACGATTATCATACTGAGTTCATGTGTGCTCTTCCAAAAAAATTAGTCCCATTTGCGTATTACCAGAGTAATCCCTGCCTATTACGAGTAAACAAATTGTTCGATATAACTAAGTTGTATCCATTAGTTTTATTCGCATGTGAAGTGCACGCGACTCAAAGAATGCTGTTTTCCTTGCCTTAATGAATTATACACGAAATGTCTCATACCTAAGTGCCGTACAACAGGAAGTGAAACAGGGTTTACTTCCTGTCATTTCAACTTATAGGTATAAGGGAGGAAAAAAAATAGCGAAACTGAGAATTAAAGTCTTACTTGAGCTACGGCTATATTGCACGTAAGTTAGCAGTGTTTATGATACGCGGTCGCACTAAATTACCATGCCGCAAATCCTGTTTGGTAACAAGCAGGTATACACACTCCCTTGTTGTTTGAACTACACGACCAGGCTGCTTTTCGATAAAATATGCGAAAAGTATTATTGAAACGGTTATTCCGTTTGTAAAATTAAAAACGGTTTTATTATAATCGCGTTGCCTAAGCACTTAGAAGGCAAGGCGAGACTGCATTATAAAGGAAGGTGTACCTTTACGAAACCTCAACTTGATTTCACACAACCACAGCCTCAACAGTGCACAGAGACGAGGTGGCGAGACGGTTACTTTAATGTGGGCGTACCCATTACAGACTGACTGTGCAAGGCTCTGAGAACAGTCCTTGTGTCTGACTGGATATTGCAAGCTGCAAAAGACTCCCTATTGGTCGGGCTGCCGATAAGCTACCAGGCGCAGATTGGCGAAGGTTTCTCCGACACGTTGCTGGCGTGTGCGGCTTGAGTTCACGAGATAAACGGCTGTTTCGCTTCTGTATTCCTAAGTACTCTGAGGCTTAGGTATCGACGAAATACGACTTAAGAACAGTGCGACGTCCTCTGTGTGATATACACTCTAGGAGCCGGCGCCAAGCCCGAGTACCACTGGCAAGACAGAGTGGAGACATTTGAGCGGCTCTTAATTACGTTTTTGAGAGTTGATAAGGGTGAAACGAGGTGGAAATGGAGCAGCAGCGGAATGAAAGGGTGGGGAAACGGGATATCCCAGATAAATCCCGCCGACCAGTGGCATCGCTGGGCACGATTTCCACGTGCAAAAATCCGGGGGCAGCTCCGCCTGGAATCGAACCCGGTTCGTCTAGGTGTGAGGGGATAAGTATGACCACTACNTTTGAGAGTTGATAAGGGTGAAACGAGGTGGAAATGGAGCAGCAGCGGAATGCAAGGGTGGGGAAACGGGATATCCCAGATAAATCCCGCCGACCAGTGGCATCGCTGGGCACGATTTCCACGTGCAAAAATCCGGGGGCAGCTCCGCCTGGAATCGAACCCGGTTCGTCTAGGTGTGAGGGGATAAGTATGACCACTACACATCCACGGCCCCGTGAATGATCCATGAATCCATAGAACATGCACGTAAACAAGTTACGCACCAGTGACGGTGGANATTTGAGCGGCTCTTAATTACGTTTTTGAGAGTTGATAAGGGTGAAACGAGGTGGAAATGGAGCAGCAGCGGAATGAAAGGGTGGGGAAACGGGATATCCCAGATAAATCCCGCCGACCAGTGGCATCGCTGGGCACGATTTCCACGTGCAAAAATCCGGGGGCAGCTCCGCCTGGAATCGAACCCGGTTCGTCTAGGTGTGAGGGGATAAGTATGACCACTACGCATCCACGGCCCCGTGAATGATCCATGAATCCATAGAACATGCACGTAAACAAGTTACGCACCAGTGACGGTGGANACATCCACGGCCCCGTGAATGATCCATGAATCCATAGAACATGCACGTAAACAAGTTACGCACCAGTGACGGTGGATCCGTAATAATATGGAATGTATTGAGCTGGCAGGCATGAGGACATATCGTACTCTTAAATTTTTAACAGTTAAATTTATGCGCACATGCTTTCGGAATGTATTGCAACTAATCATATTCTGGTTTAACATTATGGATCTTGTCCCCTCCAAAAGGAAGATGCAACACCACGCACACAGATAAGTCGAATTGTGGTTAAAGGAACACTCGTCTGAGAATAAGGAAGTTGGAAACATGCCATGCGCCATTATTTTTCCTGATATGGACGTTGTCGGTCTAGCCTCGGGTGCCCTAAACTCTACCGCTGAAATCAGATAGCTACCATTTAAACTTGATAAAAAATTTCGGATAATTGTTGGAGAGGCATACTGTGGTCTTCACGCTATTTTAGAAAGCATGTGACGTCCATGCTCCGTAGTGTTTATGCAGATATACGATTAAGAGGTAGACCTATTCAGTATTATATTGATATCCCAGTTTTTATGACTCTAATGTATATTTCGTGTCCCTTGTAGTGCATCATGAAGATCAATACTGACGCTAATATGACGAAAAAAAAGATAAATGTAAAAGCTTTACAGCTATTTTGTGATTTTTGTATATATGAGATTGGACTAATGAAAATTTAGAAATATACATACATACAAACATACATAAACGGTGAAACACTGGAAATATTCGGCTACATGCTTATCTCGAAAATAAACGAGTTGTAAACATGACTGTGACATATGACTTAAATAATTTATAAACGCCCTGGGAAGTAGAGCAAAAACACGAGTTTATTGCAAAAATTACAGAAAGTACTTAAGAATGATCACTGAGTGTCTAGATAGTGAGTAAACTGCAACCACAGATAATCGTTCTCTGAAATTAATTGCGTGAAATTATCAGGTGTTGCCCTCATGCAAAAACTTCAAATTTTGTGACTCCCATCCAGTGACAGGTTTTAACGACTACGTTAATGTTAACTTAAAAACTTCCTTGTTTTATCACCATCAACTGCTCTGTTTGTAGTAATTGATACACAACATTAGTGCCTGGAAAGTAAGCAACAACCTTGACTTTCATTATAACGCGAGTGCCGTGCCGTATGCGTACTGTATAAGACACACCCACGTTGATTGCAAGTTATACATAAATGTAATTTTCAGGTACTGATGAACAGTTTCAGGCACACCAGGATACTGTGTATCACTGTCTGCAATAATGACCGACACATTAACTGCCAGTTCCATAGACTAATCACTCTGATTATCGCTATATTGTGGATGTCTGTAATTTTTGAATGCACCCCACATCAATGCATGTCTACCTGTTATACGTAATTCAACTTACAGTCCGTATTCTAGTGTCGTATAAACACTTTGTGTCACTTCAAGTGCTGTGTGTGTTGCCATCTTCCTAGCTATTACATTATTTGTATATGAAAATGCTAAAACTAATTAACTGTAAACGGTGAAATTAAGTGTAATAGTGCAAGGAAGCTTTTCTCGTAAATGTTAAATTGCTGATTAAATATCCATTTCCGGAATATTTAAGGAAATACCAGTGTGACAACGCCATGTTAATATAGGAAAATAACTTAAGTACACCGCCAGGTATAGCGATGCTTAGAATTCCTGTTCCATTAAAACATAATTTAGACACATAGGAACAGTGTTAAAACTTAAGTACTTTATGCTATATATACACATATGAAAGTTTGATTTCAGTTCCTCCTAATATGATGTAGGCCGACGTCAGGAATCTATTTACACCGTTAGGTTACATTTTTAGGTGATTTTCTTTTAAATACAGAATGTATGAGCAAAGTTACAAATAAGTTGTTACGCTAACTGTAATATTCATGCCTGCGTAACTCTGTCCACGAAACAACGCGAGATATTTTAGGATGTTTATAATCGTGTGAGGCGGTGAAATTTACGTTTATGTGTGTGAGTGAGAAAGAGTGGTGAGTAGAAAGGGATGGAGAGAGAGAAAGAGAGAGATAGAGAAAGAGTGTGTGAGCAGGGTGCCATGGANGAGGGGGGGGGGGGGTGAGGTTTGTGGGTTGCGCGGTTTTATGCAAACAACAGTCCGAGATGACTGTTAATTATTTATGCCGGATGGCAGCCGACGGTCAATAAAACTAGTCGGGCAAGTTGGTAAGACAGGTTGGTAGTTATGTTGCCGCCTTTCAAGGTTAAGGCAATAAGAAATAAAAGCGATATTTGGCATGAGTCGCACGATACTTAGCATACACAAATGTTTTTCTTTTCCACTGTGTTGGTTTACAGATTCGTGCTTACATTATTTATTTCCCATCTTGGGACAAAATTTGTGTCGTAGGTTTCAGTAAAATTTTGCAATGAGTTTTTCCCGGATCACTGCGACCACATATGTATTTTCAGTTTCATTAATTACTTCATTTATATGATAATATTATAAATCACTATGATAAATTACATGTCGTTTTACGTGTCGGAGAACATGGTACTATTTTTTTTTGGTTTACGTGTCTTTTTGTCATTTCGGCAAATTAATAATGATGCATTTATCCAACTACTTAATTTTTTTAGATACGTTTGTATTTATAAAATTCAGTAACGAGTTCGTATAATAAGTCTCAAATGTTTTAATTCTCCGCCTTCCAATTTTCAAATTAAAACAAGCCACAGTCTTTAGCTTCTTTCCGCACTTCTTCCTATTCCAAGTAGTAGGACGAAAGTTTATTTGTTTTGAATCTCAGCATAACCGCCGTGCAATTCAGCTGCATACACTGTTAAAAATTCCTTCATTTTACGGAAAAATGCTGGTAAAAATTTATCCAGAACTAACCGTAAAATTACGGACATGTTGGTTTTCAAAAACGAATTTTCCGGATTTCCCGTAAATTTTGCAGGACTATCAGTGAATTCACGAAACCACTACATTAATTCGCTATAAAACAAAAAATAAAAAAATCTTTAATATTTTTAATGCATGTGTTTTGCTGTGCATTAAAAAAGAAATCTGAAGAAAGTTAAATTGTTTGATACCTCTTCAAGATTTGAACCTGAGTCATATAACGAGTCAAAATCAACGACCCTAACCACTTGCAGCAAGTTGTGATACAATTTTTGTATTTATACTTCAGTGGCATAAGCTACTTTTGCAGTTTCTATGGACGTTTCTGTATTTGAAGTGTTGCTAACTGTTACAGACGCCTGAAGCTACTATTTTAAATTCGAAGGAATACGCCTTTTGTAAATATAACATTGCTGTGGGCCTCATTGCTTAATTCATGCGTCTGGCAAGTGAAACTGTGAAATTACACTGGAGAGCCAAAAAAAAAAAAAACTGGTATAGTCGTGCGTATGCAAATAACAGAGGAGTGGAACCAATCAGAGTAACGCGATGGGGTCAGTAGTGCCTATATAAGACAACAAGCGTCTGGAAAAGATGCTAGATCGGTTACTGCTGCTACAATGGCAGGTTATCAAGATTTAAGTGAGTTTGAACGTGGTGTTATAGTTGGCACACGAGTGATAGGACATAGCATCTCCGAGGTAGCAATACAATTTGGATTTTCGCGTACGACCATTTCACGAGTGTACCGTGAATATCGGGATTCCGGTAAAACATAAAATCTTCGACATCGCTGTGGCCGGAAAAAGATCGTGAACGAACGGAACAAACGACGACTGACGAAAATAATTAAACGTGACAGACGTGCAACCCTTTCTCAAATTGGTGCAGATTTCAATGCTGGGCCATCAAAAAGTGGCAGCGTGCGAACTATTCAATGGACTATCATTGGTATGGGCTTTCGGAGCCGAAGGCCCACTCGTGTACTGTTGTTGACTGCACGACACAAAGCTTTACGTCTCGCCTGGACCCGCCAACACCGCCATTGGACTGTTGATGACTAGAAACACGTTGCCTGGTCTGACGAGTCTCGTTTCCAATTGTATCGGGTGGATGGACGTGTACGGGTATGGAGATATCCTCATGAATCTATGGACCCTACATGTCAACAGGGGACTGCTCAAGCTGGTGGAGGCTCTGTCATGGTATGGGGCGTGTGCAGTTGGCGTGAAATGGGACCCCTGATGCGTCTAGATACGACTCTGACAGGTGACAGATACGTAAGCATCCTGTCCGATCACCTGTACCCATTCATGTCCATTGTGCTTTTCGACGGACGTGTACAATTCCAGCAGGACAATGCGACACCCCACACGTCGAGAGTTGCTACCGAGTGGCTCCCTGGAACATCTGACTTTAGACACTTCCATTGGCCACCTAAATCACCAGACATGAACATTATTGAGCATATCTGGGATGCCTTGCAACGTGCTGTTCAGAAGATATCTCCACTGCCTCGTACTCTTATGGATTTGTGGACTGCCCTGCAGGATTCATGGTGTGAATTGCCTCCTGCATACCTTCAGACATTAGTTGAGTCCATGCCACGTCGTCTTGCGGCACTTCTGCGTGCTCGCGGGGGCCCTACGCGATATTAGGCAGTTGTACCAGTTTTTTTTGGCTCTTCAGTGTATTAGAAAAGTTAATATTTTTTCAAATCTTCTAGGTTTTACACTTCGATGCATTAAATAAAGAGAAAGAAAAAGAAATAATTTACATTATCACAAATATTTACCTGACACTTCTATTCGACGTTAATAAATGAAACTACTTCCCATCTATAGAGTCCAACTTTACTGGGCGCATGCCACTCAGTTCGCCCATTAAAATATACGGAAGCCGGGGTAGTGACTTTTTTCTAAGATTGATTTCAAAAGTGCTCTCTTTTTCGTGAACAGCCTTTACCTGCGTGTATTTTAACATGTACACTAGTGACATGCGCTCAATAAATGTTGGTAACCCAACTAAGTTGGTAACCCAATAATGTTGGGAAAGTTAGTGAGTAGATCCATGTCTTAACATTAACTTACGAGAATTCGGTAAAATTTTGCCAATACGAAAATTATTATTTTTTCAGTTTTTTAGATACATATAAGAATTAGTGAATTTTGTCAAGTATATACTTTTCTAATAATTCCACATGTTTCCTTCTCTGAAACATTAATAAAGTGATCAGGCCCGTGGTAATGTTGATTTTACATTTGACGGAAGGATACACAATGTGCTCACAAGTAGATCTTAGGCAAGGCTTCTGAAAGTGCTCAGTTCAGCGTGAATAGCTTAGAACAGTGGCGAATAAAGCTTAGCGTAGACTCGGCACTGTTCGTTCTTCGAAACCCGAAGCTATAGAAAATANCTTAGAACAGTGGCGAATAAAGCTTAGCGTAGACTCGGCACTGTTCGTTCTTCGAAACCCGAAGCTATAGAAAATAGAGAGAATTTCCGTACTTTTTATTTAGACTTACGGAGTTCAGCTGCATTTTTCATCATTACGAACTGCGTTTACGCATATTTACTGTACATTTCCGTAAAAATGTCTGTGTATATACGGGGAATTTTGACAGTGTAGCAATCACAATATTCTAATAGCCTCGTCGGAATGCTGAGCAGTCTGGCACCACGAAGGTGNGAATTTTGACAGTGTAGCAATCACAATATTCTAATAGCCTCGTCGGAATGCTGAGCAGTCTGGCACCACGAAGGTGAAGTGAGAAAATAAAAGGTTTTCGAGTTTCGTGACTTTTACTCCAAACAGGTTTATTTCATTCCACCCTCTGAATAAAAAAATCGCGTTTACTGCAAAATATCTGGATATTTTATATCCTATCTAATGTTTTGTGGTGATAACAACGTTATTTTGCATTAACAGAAATCTGTTTATCAAGAACAAAAAAAAGTGATCACTAAACGTTTAGTAATTATTATAAAATATTTTTTCTTTAATAATAAAATATTTTAATTAATTTATATTTCGTATTTTTTTAAAATAATTTTATGGAGTGGGTTATTAGAGAATGCGTTAAAAATCCTTCAATTAATTTGTTTTTATTAACTGGTCGATAACGACAAGAAAACAGATCTCCATCAGGTTGGTATGAATGTATATATTTATATTTAATGTGAGAGAGAGAGAGAGAGAGAGAGAGAGAGATTGTGTGTGAGGGACAGAGTGAGAGAGGATGGAGGGAGGGAGGGATAGAGAGAGAGAGAGAGCGAGGGAGAGGGGGGGGGGACAAAGGCCCTGCTGGTCTGCGCATTTAATGCGATAACGCTTTTAAGTGCAAGGTACTGTACAAGAATGCACTCTTTACGTAGTGTAGCAGACAACTATGTGACTTAAATTTGGCAGCACTGCCATTTTGTTCGTGGAAAATAAGTGATGTTCGATTTGATGCAGTCGCCTAACCATGCGGTTAGTTTATTTTCGGGTGTAGCATATCGAAATGCAGTTTTTAATTGTGTTAGAGGATTTAGAAATCGTTTCGTGGTTGTCTGAAGAGTGTACACTTTTTGTAAATAAATAAGCGCGACCAAAGTCGCACGCAATTTTCAGTTGCTTCTACAGCTCGACGGTTGACTTCGAGTTATGACAACGGGAGTCGGCCTCCTACTTTATTCACCCACGTATTCTGGCCTGCTATATTTTCTCCTTTAAAGGTGACAAATTAATTTTAAAAATTATCTATCATTCGCACATAAATATAATATGGTACGTCTAGTCTTTCAATTGTTGCAGTGAAAAAAAAAATTGTTTTAATGTCCATTACCCTTAAAATTGCAAAAAGGGTGTCTTTTAAAAATGTACATTTTTCCCTTACGTAGTGTCACTACCTCATGCTTTCATCGCGTCGNTTGCAAAAAGGGTGTCTTTTAAAAATGTACATTTTTCCCTTACGTAGTGTCACTACCTCATGCTTTCATCGCGTCGATTTTCTGCATACACAGGATACTGGAAGGAAGGAGTTAACGTCCACGGCCCCAGGCCTCTTCTAGCAGGACAAGTATCTCGGGGATCGCCTCTATTATAGTCCACGCTTTTTCAATTGAACCTTCGAAAAATCACCCCATGTATGAGGTTCTTGATTGTTTCCTAAATAAATCATATTTGACAAGATTTCTGTACTTCTTTTAACATAGAAATGCTTTACCTGTTATTATTACATTTAACTTTCAATTAATATTATTAGTAAATTATAATATTTTAAATTTACAATTAATATAAATACTTAGTAATAAATAGTTCTTATGCAAAATAATGTTACGGCAAGTGCGCACGAATACGGTGTGCTGTCTATTTGGTGTAATTTTATAGACTCGGTTCAGATTTGTTTGCATGAGGCGGAGAAATATACTGGAAGGTAGAACTTTGGCAGGGATTCAGAAAAGTTGGAAGCAACAGTGAATGGACTAAACTGTAAAATTCTTATATGTTTCTTTCCCTTTCGATAATATGTATGTATGTGTTTCCTTGCAACGCACCGAGCGAGGTGGCGCAGTGAATAACACCATTAACTTGCATTCTGGGGGAGCTGAGTTCCATTCCCACTGCTGTCACCCTTATTTCTGTTTTTTCCATGGTTTCCCAGTATCACTCCAGAGGAATGCCGGGACGGTACCTCCATACAGGCTATGGCTGAATACTTCCGCTATTCACACTGCCAGAGTATTCGCTCCTGTTCCATTGAATTCGAAATTGGCGAGACGTTAATCGATGATCAGCAAACATTCCCGTATTGCTATAATTTACTACTAAATTTGATATTCACTAGAAGATGATTAATAGTGGCACATTATTGTATCCAATTTGTTAGGTCTCACTAAATGGAAAAGTATAATTAATTTATACCATACAGTTACACTTATCATAAGTGAACGCTGATGGGAAATGACAGAAACAAATATGGTTCTGGAAGTACAAAAGAGGTGAGGTATACAGGCGGCCATGTTTTACAAAAATTATTTGTATAAAAATTTTGTTAGAATATGTTTCTCGTGATTTCCACATTTAAATTTTTTTTAAGAACTTTTCAAAAATTTTATTAATGAAATTAATTTTTTCTGAAAATCACAATTTAAACGTAATTTAACATGTTTTCGCATATCACTTAAATTTATATGAATAAATGTTTTATATATACTTTTTTTAATTATGAATATCTTTTATATACGGATAATAAGCGTCCAAAACTGATCGCTTTACTTATGCCCTCTCTTAAACTCCACAAGACAAAAAAAAACAAAGGAAGTACGGCAGATTTCCCTTAATCTCTTACTTCTACCACAAGTTAAGCCGCTAATACCAAATTTCACAAAGCAGTTTGTGGCGGCGTAAAAGGAAGTAGAAAGAGGTTTTTATTGAATAACAGATTAGTTTGTTGTTGAAATATTCTTGAACCATCACTAAAAGTATTCTCATAAATTACGAATCCTTAAAGCTGTCCGTTTTGAGACGCGAAACCGATTCTAACATATTTCGTAAAGGAGTTTAACTAATTTAGTAGGAGTTTTTTAATTAGTGGCAAAGATTTGCGAGGGACATGTGAAGAGAGCGAGCGTGAAAACCCGGTAGACTTGTTCCTCGCTTTTTTCCCCCTATTCCGAGAAAGATGTTTTTTTTTTCATACTACTGTCCTCCGCGAAAGAACCGCCTAAGCGTAAGTGCGTGAATGAAGATATTTGGGCGGCTCTTAACATCGAGGTCTTGAGAGCCGATGATGGTGAAGCGAGGTGAGGTATGGAGCAGCGCCGGAATGAAAGGGAGGGGGAAACGGGATATACCCGAGAAAACCCGCCGACCAGCGGCATCGTCTGGCACGATTCTCACGTGTGAAAATCCGAGAGTGACCCCGCCGTGAATAGAACGCGGTGCACCCAGGTGGGAGGCGAGCGTTCTAACTATTACACCATTGCGACACCAGCAAAGTATTGGAGCTTTGAGATTTGTCGCTGCGCATCTGGCACGCGCACATCACCTTATATTTCCTCTATGTTAGGTTCGCTTACCCAGGGTAATTTCGCTAGTACTTTTTTTTCCCAGGTGGTGGGTGGAGTCTGGGGACGGATCTACCTCGTTTTAGGATACGCTCTGTTGCAGACGTGTATTTGGCGTAAAAAAGAGTGGTTTGGATTCTCCATTCTATGCAGGGGTGTCAACCATTTTAGTTCAATGGTTTTGGCTGGGGNNNNGGGGGGGGGGGTGCTTGCAGAGAATTTTGGTGCCCCTGGTGCTGCGAAATGCGCCCCCTCCCTATAAAAATTATTTTTGTAATCAGCAATGGTTGTTTTTAGACACACATTGCTTCCTAAAGGTTGTTCACGGTGCAGTGAACACTTTTAAAATCATTCTTTGATCGATGTCACTGCCCCTAACTGCGTATATTTTAACGAGCACACTGACTGTCACGCGCCCAGTGAAGTTGACAACCACGGAGTGAAAGTAGTTCCATGTGTTAACGTTAAACTACGTGTCATAATTAAAATTTGTGAATACTAAAATATTTTATTTTACGTTTAGTTTTTAATGCTTTTAAGTGTAAGAATAAAAAAACATTTGTTAAATATTTCTTTTTCTAAAAATTTTACAGTTGCCCTTGACCGACACACGAATAAAGTGATCAGTCCCACGGTAACGTTTACGTACATATGGTGGAAGAATACACAATGTACATACAAGTAGATCTTAAGTAGGAAATTCAAATGTGCTAATTTTATCGTGAGTGGTGAAGCCCTCCTGTATCATCAAGTTCGTCTATTCAGAAACTGTCAATGCAACTAGTAAACAATGTAACTTTTGATAAGACGAGAGACTACATATCCGAACTGACTACATATCCGAACTGACTACATATCCGAACTGACTACATATCCGAACTGACTACATATCCGAACTGACTACATATCCGAACTGACTACATATCCGAACTGACTACATATCCGAACTGACTACATATCCGAACTGACTACATATCCGAACTGACTACATATCCGAACTGACTACATATCCGAACTTTCTGCCAGCAAAATGGGTGTACCATAACTCTAATCACCTAAACGCATACATTTAAATGAGCATATTTAAGATTTTTTTTCTAAATATTATCTACAGCATTAATTTACACTGACCTTCAAAAAAAAAAAAGCCGAAACCAATGTTACCATTTTGATAGAACAGGGCACACACCAAGGTGCGTTTCTATTAGTCAAACGTAAGCAGCAACATGCTGTTGTGTCAGTTGAATTTGCGAGCTTACAGCTTACTGCGTCTTAGTTTTTTATTGTGTGTGAACCCCTTTAACTTAAGACTTTGAGTGAGTGAAGATATTTGGGTGGCTTTTACCTTAAAGGTATTGCGAGCCGATGTGTGAGAAGCGAGGTGAAGCGTGGAGCAACACCTGAATGTAGGGCCAGGGAATCCCCGAGAAAACGCGCCGACCAGTGGCATCATCCGGCACGATTCCCACATGCGAAAATCCGGGAGCTACCCCGCCGGGAATCGAATCCGGTTCGCCTAGGTGGGATGTGAGTAGTATAACAACTACACCACCGCGGCCCCGTAAGACTTTGAATCGACATCAGGAGACACTTCAACTTTGACATTTTAAGGACTATACGCTTGAGTGCAGCTCGAGCAACACTAGTTTGAAAATTTCTTTGCCTTTGGAAATTAAAGTCGCGCATAATTTGATTTATTTTACTGCTAGCGTTTTACAGTATTACAACATTAGAGCGCAGCAAAAATAAATCTCTCACCAAGGTAATTTTTTTTTTTTTATCGTTCAAAAGGACACGATTCAACATAAAGCATTTTACGTAATATGCGATTGCGGCACAGAGCGAGGTGGCGCAGTGGTTAAACTTTGGACTCGCATTCGGGAGGACTTGGATTCGAATCCCGGTCCGGCCATCCTGATTTCGGCTTTGCATGGTTTACCGAAATCACTCCAGGCGAATGCTGGGATGGCTTCTTGCTACAGGCCATGGCCGATCCCATCCTCGTTCCTGCTTCTCTGCGCAGTTCCGTCTCCATAGTCTAGTCACGGTCACTTCAAACTATTCTGAAACCCTGCTGAAGTTCTTCTTCC
Organism: Clitarchus hookeri; assembly: GCA_002778355.1. Taxonomy (NCBI): domain Eukaryota; kingdom Metazoa; phylum Arthropoda; class Insecta; order Phasmatodea; family Phasmatidae; genus Clitarchus; species Clitarchus hookeri. Next base: position 86,135 of record NQII01002485.1, on the reverse strand, counting down.
AGGATATTCCTCCGCCTCATGCAAACAAAGTCCATGAAATTACACCAGAGGGCGAACGCACCGCATTCGTGCGTACTCAGTGTATTGATATTTTGCAGAAGAACTATTCATGTTAGTTATAAATTAAATAATGAAAGAAAATTTAAATATGTCTGCTAATGCTTGCATCCTATCGCCCGGGGCCCGAGGCTAGTAATTGTAACTTATTTTCTCTATGGCCCGAGGCCCGTGGCAGTGGACACTCGGAAGCGAGTTGGCAACCAGAGCTGGCAACGCTGTTAGACATCACGAGCACAGTCCTTGTGGTTCCTTTGTGTCGAGCAGTCGACTGTTAAAATTATTTATGTGACTGTTACAACTTCCTACAAGTAAAACGTTTGTGTCTTGACAGAGTTTGTATATCGTGTGAACCTATGACATTTTTTCTTTAAAGAATGAAAATCAGTGTTGTTTATACAGCTTTTTTTTTTATGAAGAAACTAACAAACAGGTAATTTTCTTCAATACGTAAATATTTAATTATTTATCATTTTTAAAATTATTTTGGCATGAAATACTTTGGCCTTAGCTGTGATATTATAAACATAAATTTGAAGAACTAGAACTCGAAACACATCTATCACTCCTGCTTAAGAGTCACCCAAATCTCCCCACTCAACTCAACTCCTCGCTGTCGACGAGACGTTGAACTCCTACCACTTACCTGATTGTGGCACAATCAGCTGGGTAGTCCATTGGTGGATGGCCAGTCAGCAATTAAAGTTTTCGAAGGCAGCAATCGTGTCTGGTGTCGTGCGGTCCAGTATAGGACGACGGTGAAAGGAAATACAGCGAGCAACATAACTGGAGTTCCTGCAGCAGCGGTTAAGGGTACCTCACTTACAACTTGTCGTGAATTCCAGTAAATGTGCGTAAACTTAATCCTAAACTTCCGCAGGTACCGGTGCTGACACAGCGAAACACGCGTAACAGACTGCGAACCTAAGACGTGCGAATAAACGACCTAGAAAACGACGTGTACAGTTCAAGAGAAGCCATTTTCATAAGTCCAGGATAATAAACGTTTCGTAGAACACGTGTATTACGATGTTAGCCTACGAGACGAACGTGATATAAAACATGCGGACATTGAATACCAAACAGAGAGGCTTCACATAAACTTTTATTACTTTATTACGGGCGTATACGTCAAAAGTCTTTGGAATGCGCGCTTGCGCTTTCGCTGACAATCATTTCACAAAAAAAAAAAAAACATTATTCAAACAACTTGTGTGACAAATAAATTATATTCGCTAGTGCGTGCGTTTCTTCTTCCCATTTATTAGGAGAAAAATACGACTTCAGAGGCCTTAACCAAAGAAGGTCAGTATTACAATGCATTTGAGTGTGATAACTGATCATTCTAGTTACTTCAACTTTTAGTAAAGAAGAGAAGGAAGTAACTTAAATAAAATGCGGAGGAAACTGTTTTGCGCACGGTAACATGTATTTTTAATTCCATAAGTGATATACATATGAGGAAATTCATCGGATTTTTAACAAATACTTTAAAATTTTGATTAATATTGTTAAATCGAAAATTTTAAAACACCACACAACATTCCAACAAACTGAACCTACGAAAGTTCGCTTACCCATTACACTTTGCTTTTTAGCTTCAGGTGATTCATACGCCACTAAGTATACTATAAGACATCAAAACAAATTGCTCCACTAATAATGATTAAAACCCGTACTAAACTGTTATAAACAAACATTCCATAAATGCGCAAGAATTGGAAAATTTATACTTTTTTTTTTCTTTTAACTTTGCACGTCAGAAGTTTGTCATGTGATATTCAAAAACGTGGAAAATATTAATGCACCCTTTTTTTTACTTTTCTATAATAATAGCTATCACACGGATGTCATACTCTTGGCCTAACAGGCGTTTAGCCTACCAGAGTTCCAGTGTAAAATATATTTAGTTTAGAATAACACTTCTGGCCATTAAAATTGCAACACCAAGAAGGAGGCACCTGGAGAAACCCACATTACAGGAATGCGTAGAGCAGGGTAGGAGAATGACGTGATTAAAAGTTCAGCCAAGTGGCGCAGCACGTGCTCCAATGGTGACATTTATAAGCGGTATATAAATGAAGGTCGGGGAGCCGCTGAGAGGTAATGAGTGCATTGTGTTTCCCCGTCGTTCGAGTGTACAGAAAGATCGAGCATGCCGCGTCAAAAAACACCACAATCGTACGAACAGATTTTCGCCCATGACAATGGGATAATCATGGCATATCTTGAATTTGGACTATTCTACAGCAACCTTGGTTCTCGCGTTGGAAGAAATGTAACCATAGTGATGCGAATGTAGTATAATTGGATCGAGGAGGGACGGGCTGAGCGACGTGCAGAAAGCGAACGTCCCCGTCGCATCAACGTGCACGAGGACAGACATCTGGTGCGCAAGGCGATTATGGTACGTACAGCCACATCATACACCCTCGTTCAGGAATTCAGAAATGTGGAACATCAATTCATGTCCTCACGCATGGTTTGCCGATATTTGCAAAATCAGGACATATTGTTCAAGCGTCCATTGTTGCGGCTGCCACTGACTGCTAACTACAGGCGCCTGTGGCTGCAATTTTGCCTGGATGAATGAATATCATGCCATCGTCTTCTCCGACGAATACCGACCGCTTCTGCTTGTAGCGCCATGATTGTCGTATTCGTGTCTGGCGGCCCCGTGGCGCACGCCTGGCCGAGTCCTGCCTTGTACACAGTCATACCGTCTCAGTACCTGGAGTTATGGTATGAGGTGCCATCGGATTCCAGCCCCACTCACGCCAAGTCCGCATCGATGGTACGCTGACCAGCTACCGTTACATCGCGGAAGTGCTTGAGTTTGTTGTTGTCCCCTATCTTCAGGGCCAACCCGAGGCCCTGCACCACAGGAAAATGCGCGACAGTGTGCGGCACACATCGTTCGACGGTCCCTGAATGACAACCTTGTCCCTTTGCTTCCTTGGCCTGCTCGTTCACAGGATATCTCGCCCATTGAAAACGCGTGGTCCATGGTCGGACGACGACTGGCCTGCAACGGGACCCTTTCCGCCACAACGTATGAGCTATGGGCACGCATAGAAGCAGCATGGGCAGAGACACCCCAGACAGACACCCAAAGTCTCTTCCTCCCAATGCCACTTCGTGTAGCAGGTGTTATTGACGCCCATGGTGGGGCCACACAGTACTGCCTTCCCCATATTCTGTAAATATAACTGAGTTGCAAGAGTAATAATGTCATATATGTATGATGGGTTGTGTTAGCTCACGTCCTTCTTCGGGTTGCAATTTTAATGGCCAGCAGTGTATTTCGTCTAAAAGCGCACTGTCTGAAAGGCGTTTTCCTTAAAATACGTTTCGTCTAAAGGAGTTTAGCTTCACTTATGGGCTATTCAATTTCAAGTTTAACAGTGTATACGATAATAACTAAACGCAGCATAGTTTCGTCACGAGTTCAAGTTGAAAATATACTCATGTTAAAACAGTATTATAAATTATTCGTAACCTTCGTGTGCCTGAAAATGCTGCAAATTGCCACACTTGCTTCATACACACAAAGTAAAATCACCATTGCCATCGAAAATTATGTTTCCTCTTCTGAAATTTAAATGTTATTTGCAATGATTAAACATCTTTATTTAGCCGTTGCTCTACCGTAACTAAGAAATTCGCCGTTCCTCTGGCCCAATAAATTCACGCCGTGGCTTAACATGAGTATTATCAGACCATTGTATATTATTTTCACTAACGGGACGTTTTACTTGGACGTAAATTGCTTTAATGAAGCGCGTGACTTGAAATGGTCCTTTGATACGCCAGCATTACGCACTTGCGGACAACTGGCTTGCGTTAATTGCTCGTATATGAGCAGTGTAACCAGGTAGGATGTTTTACGGTCGCTCTAAATACCGTGTCCTTCGTCGTCCATCTGCGAACTGAAGTACTCTGGGCAGCTACACAACATTCTTCAGATCCTTTGTACTTTAGTCCGTTTACAATCTAGTCGAAGGTTGGTCGGGATTGAATATCAAAAATTAAGCCTCGGCAGCTACGCATGAATAACTTTATTGGTGATCAGGCTTGCAGGCATTCGTTTTAAATTGAAAGCCGACGAAATTATTAATTAGTACGTCGCACTTATTGCATTCGTCGGCTATTTCTCTATGCGAGGTGCAATATTTTAACAGCTCTGCAAGTGATTCGCGAGGAGTTACATTGCTACTTTAAAGTCAAAGTAAATTTAACGAGACACTTTTAGCTGGAGGTGCATCCCCCCCCCTCAGTTGGTTATGCATAAACAATTAGAATATGGGAAAATATTATCTTAACCTTGCTCCAATTATACAGTCGAGGATGCAGTCAGAACTACCTCGTTTCGGAAGCATTGCAGGCCGGCACTCGAGAGTTTTTTACATTGGCACCTCTTAGTACATTTTCGGGCAGGTGGACTGCATTCTGCATGGCGTGGCAAGCGTGGCTAGACGCGCTAGTAAAGCCGGGATTACGATCACTTCACGTTTCACGTAACACGTAACGAGCAATACGTTCACGTAAGTTGGCTACACCTTGACTAATGTGTTCCAAGGAGACCTATTGCGATAATTTGACGTAACGTTCACGTGATGGGAAAGCTTGCCAATAGTTTTACGTGATACGTGATACGTAACTCTACACCACGTGAACTCACTGGACAATCACAATTGGGACATTGTTGTGTTATCTTTGTTTTTCATAGCTTCCTTTTTATTTTCGCGATTTCGTCTGCTTAAGTTTTTAATTCATGTACTGCATATATAATTCTATCCCGTAAATTAGGACCAAAGTGTAATAGAAGTTAGGCCAAAATTATTTATTTTTTAATCCGTAAAAATTTAGGGAGATTTTCATTGCCGCAGTTTATTAACTATGTTTTTTAAAGTGTAAAAATGCATGCATGAAGTACAAAATGTTTACCGTTAAGTTTGAAATTTTTAGTAGGCTTATTTCATAAAACGAAATTTTTTTTTCAGCAGATCGAAGTTTATTAAATATGATTTATTCCATGTATACGAAAAAGGTGTATACGTTTCCCAGATACATTTTTTTTTTATATCAGCAACCAAACTTATTCCATACATTTTCACTGAGTGCCCAAAGGTTACGTGCTTACTTGAAGCATCATAATATACTCCTCAAAAATACCACGTTGTACGTAGCCTACACGTGTAAGTGTAGCGTGATGCATGCTACGCGTTACGTGAAGTTATCATAATCGCGGCCTAAGTCCTGCTTCGATGTTATACGCAAGCGCTATTTTTTCCGCATTTGAGGCCAAGAAGCGATGGAGCGATAAGGGCTACTCTGCCACGCGCATCAAGTGCGTCATCGCCACAAAGCACAAGGCTCACAGCTGGTGTGAAAGTGTTCTCGTCACCCTTCGTATACTTATAAGACTTTCGCCGCTCACCGTAATATTTTATTGGTGGAAAGTCTGTGGCAAGGTTCAATGCAGCGTCCTTGAGTCGTTGTGTATGTTTTTGACGCGTATATTTCGAATAACAGCACTTTGAAAAAGCAGTTTTCAGCCATTTTGGAGTACTTTGTGGCCAAGACTTACACCTATTTTACTTCATTCACTGCAAACTTAACTATAGGCTGTTCACGGTAAAGTGAGTAATTTTGAGGCCCTAATTACTTTTTTCTTACTAACAATTTTTTTTATCATTCCACCACTTTTTAAAATAAATATTTCTTTGTAAGTAGTAAAAGAAGTGTAAATATTTCACTGGACTCGAAAGTTAACGCCTAAGGCTTCAATAAAATATATTTATTTACTATTATTCCAAATTACACTTTACCGTGAATACCCTATAGGAGCATGCATGCAGGAGAGTGCAGTAGCAGATCTGCAAGTAATGGCCAGTGAATTTATATAAAGGTTTATTTTGAAAGTGCTCACTTGACCGTGAACGGCTTATATGTCACGCACGTATATACAGAGAGGTGAAAGGCGAGGATACATCCTGATTGTAGCAGCCTCTAAACATTTGCCCCTGTGTGCTTACATAACGAGTCAGGTCGCGAATTGGGTGCAAACCACCACAATGACTGGTTCGGCATCTTCGCAGCACGAGCGTGGCGCCTTAAAACTGTGAAGATTCTACTTTATTTCTAGAGTTTGAGGTTATTTGATGGCTTTGTGACATGATATAAATGATAAATTGATAAAAAAGAAAACACCTGAAAAATAATATTCATAACATATTTTTTTCATGAATATGAGAATTGCAACTTAAAATGTTTACTGAACTCACAGGAATGATATGTTGCAATTTCTTTGAAATCCGACATTTGATTCAAACCTGGCAAGCGTTTAACAAATAACTATTTTGATTTCGAATTTTGTTTCAAGTGGAGAGATTTGGATGGCTCTTTGCATCGAGCTCTTGAGAGCCAGAGCCGACTAGAGTGAAGCAAGGTGAGTATGAAGCAGCGCCTGAATGCAAGGGCGGAGGAAACGGGAGATCTCTGAGAAAGCCCACCGAACAGCGGCAGCATCGTCCGGCACGATTCCCACATATGAAAATCTGGGGTGACTCTGCCAGGAATCGAACCCGGTTCGCCTAGGTGGGAAGCGAGTAATCTGACCACTACACCACCGCGGCCTCTTTTTTTCTAAAGTTAAAATTAAAATGCGGGTGACCACAACAAATTTTGGGTAAACATTCTTTACAACATTTTAATAACATGACTAAGTATTTAGACTATAGTTTTATATATTCAACTAGTTCAATTTTGAAATTTGTACGAGTGAAAGTACACTTTGAACTTTCCTATAGCTCGTTTTATTGGTTTTTTATTTAAAATTTGTTGCTTGCCATTGCCGTATTTTTCCAGTGTATTATTTCATATCACAAAGAAATATAGTATGTAATGGTATCAAAATTTATAAAGCAGTTTCCAACTATTGGCCGCTCTTAGGGCTGGCCACACTTATTTAGTAGCCCCTTATCATATGTCCGTGTATCGTAACATGTCTGGTCGCCACCCGTCTCAAACAGCAATTTCAAAATGTTTATATGGCGATACACTAAGGGCATGATCGATCACTAGACAGACGTCTTTTGCCTCGCTATTCACTGAGAGCAAGTCTGGACTTGCTCGCACGCCGGTAGGTTTGGGCGCACCATACACTGCATGTAGCATTTGGTTTCGGAATGGGGTGGGGAAAGGAAGACACTATAAAGCCCAATTTGCGTCCGTCAACACATTTGTGACATCCTCAAACGCCGAGTCATATTTTTGTTCAGCGCGTAATGACGATAGATGCGTGTGGCCGCTGCTAAACTCACAGGCGTTATTCCGTGGCGTTCAGGGTTAAACGCTGGAGTTAATACAGTTCTCTCTTTTGGATCGGTAGCATGATACAGGACACGAAATAAGGACACAGAAGTTAACTGAGGCACGTTTCTCTGTATCGTATCACTAGATTGAGCGAGTGAAGAGATTTGGGCGGCTCTTAACAGCGAGGTCTTGAGAGCCGATGATTTTGATTGAGGTAGGGTCATTGAGGTGAGTATGGAGCAGCGCCGGAATGAAAGGGCAGGGGAAACGTGATATCTCCGAGAAAATCCGCCGACCAGCGGCATCGTCCAACACGATTCTCACATGCGAAAATCCGGGAGTGACCCCTCCGGGAATAGAATCCGGTTCGCCTTGGTGGGAGGTGAGTAGTCTAACCACTACACCACCGCGGCCCCGTAAGGAACAAAAATTATTAAATAATGAGGTGACATTTGATTACATTTACAAAATGTGAAACGAATCACGCGAAACAAAGTTTCATTTAGGAATAAATTATAAGATCTTCCCTGTACCCTGACAAGATAGTTTTTTTTTTTTTAAATATAGTCTCTGGAAGTTGAGTTATGAAGGAATGTACGTCAATACAAGATGTCTTGGATACCTTCCTCTTACGAGAAGTAGTGGGTGACCGTATACTCCAACTTTCGCAGCGTAGAACATACTGTATGTAGCACCACCAGCGTCAACTGGGCCATTGTAAACCGCTTGCTTGCAACAGAATTACAGATACGAGCTAATCTGGCATCATGGCAGGATTCCGCTGTCATTACCCTTTCCAGGGGCTAGTTGTGTGCGTGTGGAGGAAATGTTGACCATCGCCAGGGCATCTCCAGAATCTTGTTTAACCTGTTCTGCTGCCATTCCTGCAATAAGAGGCCAATGGGCTGTTCCAGTTGGTTATTGCCTCCTTCTCCTTTCCATACTGCCTCGCTAATACTCAACCTGCTCTTCGAAATATCGAAAACATGTTCAGGCCGACACGATAGCCAGAACTGTTGCTCACTCAACACATATGAGTCAAGATGGGATAACACTTTACTCGTTTTCTAAGACCCCATAAAACACATGCAGAGTTGCGTCGTGAACCTCAATGGTCATAACTGTTAAATTTTGACATAACAAATAGCCAGTATGTACATTTAAGAATTATGGTAATGCTGAAAATCCAGTCAATGGTTTCAGTACTCTTTATAGTTTCTAGAGCTGCTCCATAGCTGCAAAAGGCTTTGTTCCCAATGTTTGCATGCCACACAGTGGGGCCAAACACTATTCTTGAAAAAAAAAGTGAATCTTACAGAAGTGGCGATATGTTATAATCAAACGATCGATAAATTCCTGAACCAGACGTTTGCTACGAGGTCTTTGGAATACAGCTAACGTCACAGAACGTGTCAGAACATGAGCGTACAGGGGTCAGTGTGGGAGAAACGCTCTATCTGGGAAGTCGTTAAATGCATGATAGTGTTGTGTGCGGCTGTAACAACAAAGTGTGGCTTTAAATGATGTCTTTACCATCAGGTAAGCACATTTTCGTTTAAATATACGTAAGTTTTGTTAAGTTAGTAGTGGTTCAAGGGGACGATAAAGGCAATGTACCGAAAATGTGAAAATGGGACAAGTTTTTTGAACATTTTAGTATATATCAGAGCATATCATGTTCTGTATCGTGACTTTATAATTATTTCACACGACATATTTGTCATAATTTCAAACAAGCGCTGCTCATATTTTCTAATTTTGAAAAAGTAGCAGTTTAAAAAGTAGACAGCATCCAAACATCGAATTGCCAATTACACGTGATATAAAGACCCAAAACATTCGTATGTCTTTCTTTCTTTGCAGGATCGGATTGCACCGACGATGTTTTTATAACCAGAAGAGAACTTTATGATACCATGAGGCAGTTTAGGAGCGTAAAAATAGAAGAGCAAGTTATGGTTTTGAATGACTTCATCCGAATCAAGACAAAATGCACAGACGAATGTATTGAGTTTCTCAACAAGCGAATTTAATATTTCATATCCAATTTAAAGAACTTGACGCTACGCCACCTGTCAGGGCGCCAATTTAACTTGACGGGGTTGGGCCCCATATTGGGGAAGCCAATTGAACTGACGCGGGCTTATCTACGCCCCATGTTGGGCGTGACTATTTAACTTGATGCCACGCCACTGTGGAATACAGTGTGGCTTATAGGGTCGTAGTTATTTCCTCCAGGCATAGACTATAAGGTGCCTAGAAGGTTGAGGGTATTTCCTCCAGGCATAGACTATAAGGTGCCTAGAAGGTTGAGGGTATGTCAATAAGATAGTCTTTTGACGTTTCACTTAACTGGATAATTATATTGTCTCGAGTTTGAGCAAAAACAACATACAGCAACACTTCCGAGGTGTGGTACTCTAATTTGACTACTCATATTAACTGGGGCGACTTTGTGGTAGAGGGGGGCTTCTCTGGGCGGCGACTTGATACTTAACTACTCTGCTGTTGGTGCTGGTATGTTGTCAGCTGGGGATGAGCTCCGGCGCTGTGAGCGGCCTTGGAATTGGAAAAGGCCCGCATTTGGTGTCGTCTCACTGGACTGCTGTTCTACTGACGTACTTACGTGCNGCGCTGTGAGCGGCCTTGGAATTGGAAAAGGCCCGCATTTGGTGTCGTCTCACTGGACTGCTGTTCTACTGACGTACTTACGTGCGGAGGTACTGTTGCCGCCGGGGGGTCCGATGTGCCCCTGGCCACACTGGCTTGGCTGACCTCTCTCTGCGTGGCGATAATCAACTATTCTGCTCGAAGGTCTACTGATTATTCATCTAACCTCTCTGCGCGGTAATAATTGACTGGCCCCCCACCTTCCAGCAAGGAGGCTTATATGCTCCCTAGCTTCTCTCCCTAATTGTCGGCATGTGTCGCCGTGTTGGGGGAGGGGGCGAGGTGGTAGGAAGCAGAACAATGCAGCACCTAAAAACATGCCCTGGTTCCTGAAGTTGGGGGGGGGGGATGTTATCTGCACCACTTTCCATCTTGTCAGCTGTTTCTCGGTGCGTATATTTTGACTTCAGGCAAAATACACATGATTATTTTGTGATATCTCGGCGCTCAACAGATCTCACGGGCTTGCTAGAAGCGTAGGGGGTGAAGGTGGGTGGGGGGATGGGAGGTCTATGCATCAGCGACACGTGTACGGCTTGTGGCGCATGGTTGCCTCTGCTTGACCTTCCTCTGTGGTGACGACGACTGCCACCTGTCTCTCTAAATCCCTACACTGGTTATGCTGGGGAGGGGGGGAGGGGGTTGTGGGACAGCACCGCACTAATACTCCTAAACCGTCACACATCAAACAGATGGCAGGTAGCTCTTGGTATAGAAGAAAGATTTTTGGGGGAGGACAGGGAATGGCTAGACACATCAGTGGGATTTCCAAACTACGAAAGTGATGCTACTAGAAAATTCAATCCATTGGTCGACCTACGAGGAATTTCGATTACTGAAAACAGAAACCCCGCGAGCCACATATTCAAGAGATGAGCTTTAATTTGTCGCTAAAATGAGCTTGCGCTCTTGTAGAAAATTGGAAGACTCAAAAATTGTAAAAGATATAACAGCAATATCACCCATGCGAGCTTCGAAATATCAAAAAGCTTACAAAAGATTCTGTAGTCCACCAGCGAAGCAATTCACAGGAACAGAAGCGCTTGACATGTGTATTGATGTTCAGTTCACCAGACGTCAGTACAATATTATGAGAGAGCATGACAAACAGAGGTTTCCCGCTTATAAAAACATTCAGAAAGCTAAAAGAAAATTGTTTTTCTCAGAAAAAAACACACAATGCTATCATAAACTGTGACTGAAGTAAACCCTGCAGGCACTTATTTATCACAGTGCCTCCCGTCTTCTGGAGGCTCAGAAGGAAGTATTTCGCAATGCAGTTAAGAACAGTTTAAAACTAACTGTGGTTTGCAAGTGGGGTTTCGATGGTTCTCCACAGTCAGAATACAAGCAAACGTTTTCAAGTGACTCCGGTAGTACAGACTCGAACGTCCTTCTTTCTTTATTTGTGCCTATACGTCTAATTGATGACAATCCGGATGGACAAGGGCCAACAGTTTCCTGGCAAAATGCACGACCTTCGTCAACATGGTACTGTAGGCCCATCCGATTTCAGTTCCAACGTAAAACAGTGGATATTTAAAACATGGAACAGGATCACATCAAAAGACAAATACGAAAATTACATCCTTTTATTGGCGAGTTAGATGGCAAACGAATTGAAGTTATCTACAGCATGCTTTTCACTATGAATGACGGCAAAGTGCGTAATGCCGTTACAGGAACATCATCTACTCAGAGGTGTGTCCTGTGTAATCTCACGTTAAGACTTCAACATCCTGGAAAAAATGCTGCGTGTAGTCGATTCTTCAAGACTCAGCTTCGGCTTATTCGTGCTTTACGCATGCATTATGTTCTTTGAGTGTTTGCTCCATATTTAATATAAACTGCCGCTTGAGAAATGGCAAGCTCGGGGCTTCGAGCAGAAGAATATTTTCTCGAAGACAAAGCAAACCATTCAAGACAGATAAAAAAAAAAAAAAATGGGATTACTAGTAAACAAGCTAAAACCGTACTTCGGCAACACAAATTATGAGAATACGTCAAAGCGTTTTTTTTTAGAATCCGGCTTTATCGGCAAGCATCACTGGTGTTGACATTGACATAATCAGAAGATACAGCACAATTTTGCAAGTGATGTAGTGTGGTCTTGACATAGATGTGGAAGAGTATCGCACTTATGCATTGGAGAAAGCCCGCTATTTGTACAGACATTCCATGGTACGCCATGCCTCCGACAATTCACAAAATCCTAATACATTGTCAAGACATCATCCACCACGCTTTTGTCGCGATTGGTCAGCTAAGCAAGGAGGCCCAAGAGGCTAGAAACAAGGAATTTTAAAAGTACAGAGAAGGTGTCTCGAACAAAAACAAATAAAGATATCCTCAAAGGGCTACTAATATCCTCGGACCCACTTATACCTTCACTCAGTCAGATGCCGCAGAAGAAAGCCACGCAGTTTAATAAGGAGGTCGTGGACATGCTTCGGGAACCGGATGTCCGTTGTGCGGTAGACAACAGCAGCGACGACGCTGACAGTGCGAACGAGACTCAAGAGTCCCAATGACAGCTTTTTGTAATTACAGTACTAACTAATCTTCTGTTTTATTTGAAATCGTACTTTTCGTTATTACAGTAGCTTTACAAGAACCAAGTGCCGCTTTTGTTGCCATGTAAATCACATTGAGACAATTAAATCTTTTTTTCCTCTATTATGCATACTTGGCCCCACAGTGCGCTAGTTTGATTACGCACTAAAGCTCTGCTGATTGCTTCCAGCCGCATATTTACCGCATTCAGGGATGCCTGCTCCTAGATCCTCTAATTCTCTGCAGTTTTCTCCCTTTATTACTGACAATTTCCGTAACCTTCCTGTGCAAGGTGACATTACGAATAATGCATGCAATATCTCACCGTCAGTTTCAATTGCCATTCGAGCAATTTTCACTTCAAGGTTTTTTTAATCCCAGCTGCACTTTTAAAATATATTTTTTTTTTAATTCTTATGTGTCCGTTGTTATATAGAGCACTGCACTGTCGACTTTTACAGTTTAGGTCACGTCTTCTGTCACTGCCGGCACGTCCTGCTCACACGTGTCCAATATGGCCGAGTGCGAGATTGCCACTGAACTTTGACAGTTACTCGCACTGGTCCTGTACTCGTCCACTCCTGCACCGAGTCTATCCAGACATGCCTCGGACGCCAGACCCATAACCCTAGACTGCCTTCGCTTCTCCCATCTCAGGTTCCAAACTCTCGACTTTTTCATCACTTTCTTCCCTTTCCTCATGACAATATACACCGCAAGTGATTACGTTTGATGTGCGCGATAACAGGCCTGGTAATGGGTTGTGAACAGTTGGAAGAGGACTGAGCACCTGCCTACCAGCAGTGGCGGAGGGGACACGTGTCTGCCTGTGTCGGGCGGAGAGGTACCATGTGACCCTAGCGACAAGTGACTGTACGACTGCTACTGGCTACTGCGCACTGCTGGCACTGGCCAACAGCGAGAATGCCTGGTCACGGCTTATTTCTAACCAATAAGAGTACAATGAGCTTACATGAAGTTCGTCCCTCTATTTTTCCGACCAATAATGAAACACTATAGTAATATGTGGCATACGAAAGCTTCGTACGAAAACAGCACAAAGTTAAATCACAAAATGCTACATTCCAGAGGCAAAATGTGCTGATGCGTCAGGTGGTCGTACGCGCAGTGTGTTCGAGGCGTCAAGTGACCGTACAGCTTCTGCTTCGAGGAAGAGTAGCCTACGTTCAAATACTCTTTCCCCGTCCAGTGCTACACGCGTTGTTTCGCCAAACCGCGATATTATTTCTCCACTTACGTGGAATGCAAGAAACGAGGCCAGAGATTATTATAAAGCTAATAAATACAATAATTTTAGTTATATTAATAATTTACTTTAGTTAATAAGCAGCTAGATTTTAGGAACGCTGTGCTCTAATTATAACACTGAATATATTTGGTACGAGTTTAATTCGACTTCAGACGGAAATCAGTGATAGTAAAATTATTATTGCTTTAAGCATGCAGGGTTTGTAGATCGTCGCAATGACGGAATGGTTACCGCGGTCGCTGGGGCACTCCCTGCGAGACGTTCTAAGCAGTTGGCGAGAAATGTTTAACAGGATTTTATTTATGTATTAAAGAAATACGTACGCTAAGCTACATACAAGTATTTTCCATTATTATTTATAAATTGAATATATGCGGCAAATAATATTTTACGAACAGTGCTACATAATACCATTTCTGCCGAGAATAATTTGAATTTGAAAAGGTAAAGAAAATGTGAAAAAGTAAAAATATGAAGAGTGTGAATCTCTCTTACGTCGTGGTTTAACAGTTCTTGAAGTTTGCAAGCGAGCATGCCAATCAAAATTGTAGTCTTTTATTTCGCCTCATTGGGAACATTTTGTGTTCTTAAAAAAGCAGTATTGATTAAGTCGCTTAAAAGCTGTTAGCAATATGAGACGAAGTAATGTTATGTGATTTCAATTCGATTTTGAAAATATGTGTAAATTATTAGAAAACACAGAATGATTCACGAGGAGTTACCGCCACTCACATGGCTTATTCCTCAAGTCATTTGGAGGAAAATCTGTCACATGACTGTAGGTCCAGTTCCCAAAATTTACAGCCTAATACGATAAATTGGAAACGCAATACAGTGAACAGCTCCAGTTGCGTGTGAGGATGGATGAAGGATATTGTGCACCAAAGGACTGCATAAACACGTGAGGAGCTACTTGCGTGCATCATGCATGCCGCTGCAGAGGCAGTCGTGTGCAGATACGTAGAACGACGCGTGCGGTTCATAGTCCAAGGTCCAAGGTATGGAGGTAGACGGAAACATTTTGAACATATATTGTAAACTTGTTAAACTCAATTTCGATGCTCAGCTGTAAACAATAGAGTCTGTAATTACATAAAAGCATTTACTTCTAATAGAGTTATTCTTTTTTCTTCACCTTTCCAATTTTTTCGAATTACTCTGTAAATATTGGTAACATGACCCACATTCACGTGACACCTCGTGAATCATTCTGTATGTTTAAATGTTTCTATTATTTAAATTTGTCTGCATTCTCCACGTTTGTATTTATTGCAAAATGTCTAGACATTTTTTTAGGAAGTTAAGAAAATCAGTTGTTTGGCTATAATTTTGCGGGATATACAACTTAAAAAGGTGGATTTAGGGTTCAGTATTTAAAAGAGGACATAACTTTGGAACATTTGATTTCTTTAACATCTACAACTTTTAAAGTTTTTACTTAATTTCATCGTGTAAATAATACGTTATGTTAGTAAGGTTATCGTCATTCAAACACATACGTGAATGGGATATATAATTAACATACCGTAATTAGCAGTCTATAATTAAAATACTACAACAATTAGATAGACTTCCGTATCAGGGGCGGAGGGCAGATTTTGAAAGTTAGAAGAAAGTAGTGCGGATATTGCGGTTTTGCTAACATAACCTTCATTCCTCCTTGTGTGTTGTGACACATAAAGCCATACTGTTTATGTTTTTATTAGCTGTTGGTTACGTTTCCCTAAAAAATTATTCCTTACGCTAGTGACTATGAGGTTTTATCGTTTTCAAGAACAAACATTTCTCTGGTTGGTGAATTAAAATGCAAGTGGGGTGGATTTGTGTTTATTCATGATCACTTTCATTTTGTCAATTTCTTTTTTTAATCCATAGATGGTTTTCCTAATAAAAATATAACTATTTATTAAAATTGTTGCGTGTTGTATTTATTCCTTCATTTCTCACCCCGATTGGGCTATATACATACACATACACACACACATGTATGTATATATGACAGTGAGAAATTGACTCATTGGGGATGGTTGGGCCGTTATTGTTTACGTATTTAGAGAAACTCACATAACAGCGGAGGGGGCAAGTAAATCTGGTTTTAACATGAATGACGACATCGTTAAAGGATCGGATTTCGGAACGACGAAGTTGCTTATGAACAGGACACAGCTTAGTGGTTGAGAAGCAAATCCGCTTTGCATCAAATCGCATCCCTTCAGAAATTATAAAATGTAAGCACTTAATATTGTTCTTATTTTCTGAATAGTGAGTAATGCTGCTTCATTCTTTACACAACCCCGATTTTACGCAAGTGGCATAAAAGTCTTAAAATGCCTACACATTTAATTTTGAGCGGTTTTAAAGCATGATGTTGCAATTGGTGATATACGACTAAAGCGATCTTTCAATGGTAGAGTGTAATAACAGTCAAGATTCCTCAGAGGTGGTTGTATATTAAAACTTAGAGAATTTTCACTCAAGATTATCATGCAATTAGCGTTAAGGTAGTTTGCGGAAGCTTTTGAAAGGATTATTAAAAAAAATTAAATAGTTTTTATTAGCTAGCTACGCTAATTGTATGCATGTTGTAATTAAAAAGTTCCCTCATTGTTCATAATGCCGAAGTCTTATTTCTGAAGGCTATGTTGATAATCGACATACCACAACTCTTAACATCATCTTCGAAAAAACTTCTATTTAGATTTAAAGTGCGCTATATCAGGGCATTTTGGGCAAATAGCTGTGCCATTTACCGCTGGTGCACGAGATTTTAAACAGATGCGACTAGTGGAGTTTTCCAGTCCTCCTCAGAACTATTGAAATATAATGTTCGTAAATTAACCGCCAAAATGTCAAATATTGTACAGGGAGGATGGAACCGTGATGAATACACTTTAAAGTTCATAATAAGAAGCCATCACGCAATTTGACGTTATGTTGCAGGTTTCTTATAACGTATTACAGTTCTTTATTCACTGGCCGTTTTGTTGCACGAGTTCAAACTGGAACATGGTGTTGTCAAACTGTAAAGTAATGTGGTAAGCGCATGGGGTGTCGTTATGAATATGCATCCAAAACAAATAATTTATTAGTAACTATCGACTACACTGATAAGCCATTACATGATGGCCGCCCATGGCAAGGAAGGTTGGCCGATGGAGGCGTGGCATATTTCTAGGGGAATTCCTGACGTCAGGCCTAAGGCCGGGATTACGATGACTTAACGTTACACGTAACACGCATCACGCTATACGTTTACGTGTACGTAAAACGTGTTTTTGGGTGGCATATTATGATGCTCCACGTAACCAGTACTAATGTGTACCGAATAAAAATGTCGGGGATTCGTTTTGTTGCTTTTCAGATTGAAAACTTTGAAAATTCGAGCCATACAGTAGTATTTGCGTTTTAATATTGATATGGCAAAAACAGGTTGTGAAAGTATGGCACTCGTGATTTATACAAACTTTAAAAACATTTGAGACACAGCCTAGGAGACAGCCATAACCTACAGAACGAAATGAGTCTGGGAGATGTTGACGTATTTTTCGTGCATATGGAATACATCGTATGTAATGAACTCTAATATGATGAGAAAATTAAATTGTGTTTAATGAAGTAGGTTTACTAATAATTGCAAACTTAATGGTAACCATTCTGCATTACATGTTGGCATTTTTACACCTCTGAGAAACATAATTAACGAACTGTGGCAATGCAAAGCTCTCTAAATATTTACAAAAAAAAAAAAAAAAAAAAAANTTGTAGCCTAACATTTATTACTCCTTTATCCTCATTTCCGGGAGAAAATTATATACGTGGTAGACGAATTAAAAACGTGAACAGACGACATCGCGAAAGTAAAAACGAACTCATAATAAACAAAGACAACTTAACATGAAAAGCAACGATAACACAACATCGTTCTATTTGTGATTGGCCAGCGATATCACGTGGTGCAGAGTCACGTATCACGTATCACGCATCACGCAAAACTTAGACACAGACAAACTTTTCCATCACGTGAACGCTATGTGAAATGATCGTAATAGGTATCCTTAAAACACATTAGTCAGGATGTAGCCGGCTTACATGAACGTGTTGCTCCTTACTTCTTACGGGAAACGTGACGTCATCGTAATCCCGGCCTAAACCTCTCCAACTGGAGTGTCTTCTTGTAGTTGAAATATAGCGTGCCATGTACATAAAAGCAAACTCGTTGCTGAGGGCGAGTCAAACTTTCAAATAGTATGAAATCTTGAGGATCTGTACATATATGTGTCACGCTTCTTACGGTATGCTTCAATTAATTATATCTTTAATACTATTGTGTTAAAAAAATTCAATTAAAGATTTTTTATAACCTTGGAAAGTTTGCACTTAAATTTTCAACATATGGTAAACTTTTATCCTATTTGCTTCAGATAGGCAATTCCAGCTTATAAAATGTATTAAATGAACCAAATGTTCTTAATATAGTTAATATTTGACCGTAAAGTGTTCCAGATGTGCCAGATGTTCCAGAGAAACTTCATCCAAAACCAGTTGACACTCACCCTTTTCACTACAAATAAAATAAACTACTTTAAAGAAAAAACATTTCATTAAGGACATTACTTTATTGTATTGATGAAATACGTACACTCTTGCTAGTAGCGAGCCAAGTGAGGGAGAAACGAACGCATTACAGAAAACGTTTTACAGTGAATGCATTAAATTTTTTGTATCAATTTATTAATCTCATAAGGTATGTTCTTAATTTAATAAAACATAATGTATATGCGTTCTGTACATAAAAGTAATAAATACAAAACTTAAAACTGTCAAATATGAGTCAAAGCACAGTCTGTGTGTAAAACTACAAAATAATTTCACAATACGCCGTAAAAACAATACCTAAATTACTAAATCAAAATACATTACATAAGGAAACTTATCTGTATGCAAAATAATAAACCAATTATAAGACACGTAGCAAGTACAAACTTACAGTGATTTACGAATAAAAATACAATTTGGAAAAGAAAATGCCACGCCAAGAAAACAAAATAATATTCTTAAATACAATAGCATATACCTACAAGTCTCAAAACAATCTGCAAATCAAAATTACATTATTGACAAGAAAAATGTTCAACGAGAAAGCAAAATATTGTTCTGAAACACGTAAATACAAGACTTGACAAATTAAAAATACTTGGACAATAATATTCCCTGTACAAGAAAGTAAATATCTATATAACACATAACAGATACAAGATTTACAACACTTGCAAAATTAAAAATACGTTATGAAGAACATGTTCTCTAATGCAAAAACACTATTATAAAACATAACTTTTTCAAGATATACAAAAATCTGCAAATTAAAAATGCATTACAAAAAGAAAATGTTTTCTGCAAGAAAACTTGTACAGTTCTGAAATACATAACAAATGCGAGATTTATAATAATTTGAAAATTTAAAATACCGCATGAAGAAGAAAATGTTCCGTACGATAAAGTAAAAATGTGTACAGTCGAAAATAAATATAAAGCTTAACAACGGTAGAAAAATTAAAAATTCATTTAATGAACAATATATAACGCATAAAATTTTCAAGACTCAACAAAAATTGGCAAATTAAAAATACATTATCAATCATGATGTGATTTTTATGCAATAATTATATAACACATTAATGAAATAACTTCAATAGTGGTTCAGTTTTTGGAAGAAAAAAAAATACTGCCTCACTGCAAAACTTTTTACATATTTTTATTCTGGGAGAGAGAGAAGAACTTGTGTGTTTTTCAACGTATTTTTTATTCGCTGAATTGTTGATTGACTCCATTGAGGTATTTCACTGGTACGAAAATTCTTAGCGTTACAAAAGTTGCAACAATTTTTTCAAGGATATAATTCATTTACTTCTGTCGAAATGGTGGTGGTAATTTTTTTTAGACCCAATGATTTGTGCGAGACGTAGGGCCCAGACACTGCTGAAAAATAGTTTCCATTTGTTGGACTTTCTCCTGGAACGTATGTGAAGGCTGGAACAAGCCACCACAGGACAGATGCTGTGCCCACGATGACATGTTCAAGTAATTTTTTGCATTAGTATGGCAACCCAGTTCAGGGAATTCACAGTGAAATTTTTTTACTAGCCAGCCTGCTAAGTATTGGAGTCCATCTATGGAACACTCTTCCGAGACTGGATTTTCTGCATTAACTGGTAGCAGCTCAATTTTAGCCAGTAAATTAGAACCACCTTCAGTATCATGTTGCCTTTCACAGTTTTCAACAATACCGGTACTTTTAAAAACACTAATGACAATGAATTCTTCAAGCCCAACTGCACCATCTTGTGTGTTCAATTCAATGTGAACTATACTTGGGTTTTTTCTGCGAATTATCATTCTCAGCCGGTTTAGTACATCAATATGAGACGGACGGTCATTCAGTGCTCCTTGTGTCCTTTCGGCTGAACAAATTTTGTAGGCAGTCTTGGTTGACTCTGTGACATTTAATGTTGGGTTACTGCAGTTGCAGATCCGAAAAGAACTGCTTGATGGAAGTGATGGATGTAATAATGGTCTTCTGAAAAATTTATTGTGATTTTTGCCCCGCAACATTTTATTTCAGTAATATTTCCTAACAGTAAATCTAAAATGCGATTTTGTACTTTTTTATATTCAAAATGTAGGCACATTTGGGTTGAAGGTTTTCAGAATATTGCTTATTTAGAACATAAATGCTCATCAGATCAAACCAGGAGTTTATCAAATCAATGAAATCTGCAATGATGGTGGCTTCCTCTAGTTTGCTATATTTTATAATTGCAGTTACTGTTGTGGGAGATAGTAACTCAGTGGCCAGTCTGACTTTCTGTCTTTGAGTTTTTCCACATTATACATGATGTGTAGATAACTTATGACAAGAACGCACTTCTAAAGATGAGATATCCTCAATTAAATCCTTTACTGGATATTTGTTAGCAAAGTTTCCATTGGGTCACACGAAACCATTGTCAAGAAACCAGTTTCTAATGAGTTTGAGAAGATGTGGCACATCAGGAAAAAAGTAAATGAAGCATTCACTTGATACTGAATGACAGAATGTTCTATTGGAAACAGACACTCCTAATTATTTCCAAAGTGCCAACTTGCCACCATCACAATCTCCGACACATGCTACAACTCGAAACACAGAGTTATACAGCTCAATTATAATAACATTCAATATGAATACTGCTATTTTTTTTATCGAAATCTTTGAATACTGGCTACCACCATGAAGACATTCTTGTCTTCATGGTCTTCTTGCCATTATCACTTGTGCTTGACTGTGTGGCCCCGCAATGCGACCTGCAGCTTTTGTCATACTCTTAGAAAAGTTTTACCTGTAACAATTGTTTGCCCATACAAGATGCTACGTAAAATACACTGTAATTACACAAAATGAGTGCCAACAATTTTACGAATAAGTTTTATCATATTTTGCAGTGTTTCTGCGAAATGAAGAAATAATTGTAAGATGAATGGGGTCTTTCAAAATAAAACCTTACAAGAAATAAACGACTGAGCTTTACGTTTTAAGATCGTTATATTTGTGAAGTAATGAAATATTAATAAAATGAGAAATTTGTGAATATAAAACACCTAAAACATTTAAAATAAAATGTGAATATGTATTTTACGATCGCTAACTTTTTTTTCTCCTCAATTACCTGTCTCATTTATCTGATTTATGTACTCTAAATATAATAAATTTTTATTACTACGGAATAAAAATTACTACATCATAAACTGATACTAACTTTCCTTGTGAATTTAATTATACTAAATACCGAGCGAGATGGTGCAATGGCAACACGTTGGACTCGCATTCGGGAGGATGAGGGTTCGTGTCCCGGTCAGGCCATCCTAATTTCAGTTTCCATGGTTTCACTCCAGTCAAATGCTAGTATGGTCACTTAATAAAGGGCATGGCCGATTCTCTTAAATTGTGGTGATTTTGTGTGTTCGCGTCTCCAATAACCCCGCTGTCGACGAGACTTTAAGCAAAAAAAAAAAAAAACAAAAAAAAAACACATTAAATAGAAAAATTTACTTACTTTTACTTCGTCAAATAGTACAACTGTTAATCTGTCCTCTTCCTTCAAGCCTAGAACACCATTTCCATAAACATTAGTACATCTTTAAGTATTCCTTGCCTCATATTGATGTGTGACGCCAAGTGACGCAGTGGTAATGGCGCGGGAAGAGGAAAAATAATTTAATTGCGAAGGAACATGTATCCTCTATTCCCAAAGTACCTCAAAGTATTGTATATGGCTTATTAACGTCCCCCGGTGTTCTGCCTGAAGGCTTACAAACTAAATTAAGGTAAAAGCCACGGAGTGTCAGTGAGTAGGCCACGTCATCCGCCCGCGTCTCTAACGACCCGTCGCCTCTAACAGATTACTCTCTGCGATAACAACAATGTGTTTGAGGGTTATAGCAGCAAGAATACTAGCCGAGGGAGGTTCGCCCGAGCGAGCCTGTTTGAGTAACGGTACATTGAGTGGTGCGCGCTGACGTCACTATGACGCAGGGACTGGCCAGTCGAGACGGCAGCCAAGGGTAAAACTTGTATCAAATACTCGTTTGAACGTTGGTACAGCTACTTACTGTTTTGTAATATATATCAAACATATTCTTTTCTTTAATATACTTATGTTGCTGCCAGTAAATATATTTATATAAAAATAAAATCGTCATTAGCTTATGCAAGAAAAAGGTAGAAGAACATCGCGTTTCATGCGTATGGAATCATTCCGCAGAATATCCTCCTGGAATTAGCTGAAGATAACAGTTAAATATTTGTCAGACCTAATGAAATAAATATACTCAAATTATATACACAAATCTGTCCTGCGGTGTTCAAATAAATGAACAAAAAATATATTATTGGAAATTTTTTTAAATACTGGTGGGGGCCATGGAAGTTTTACTGCTTTCAGTATTTTAGCAAACCTTACTTATACATTATATGTAATGAAGTTCTCACACAAAAACAAAATTACTGACGAATATCAATATATTACCCTAAGTCCGGTGCTTCTGAAGAAGCTGAGTAAGCTTCCTCTGCTTATTATTTTCCGCACACATGACTTTCGCTTGAAGATTTAAATGCCGCATTCTTATAAATGTCCTAGTTCTCGCAAACTTCTTTACCACTTTTTTGTAGACCTGTGGAAAATGTTCGACCAGTTTCACATTAAAGTTTTACACAAAACCTTTCCAGTTTTGTAAGCTGAACTCGTGGTGTCTACTAAATATTTATTCGGCGTACTATAGTGTCCCACAAATTTTGATGATGGGACAGTTAATTTTCCACGACTCACCTACAAATAAAAAATATGAAAAGACACCTTTACACCGCAAACAGCATACGAATTTAAATTAATTATAATGTAGCGGAAATTTTAAACTAATAGTTACCTTTATTTTCGGTGTCTTCAAACTTTTCTCAAGCTCTCGTTCTCACTTTCACGAACAAAATATCCAGCTACGTGTCTTAACGCTTCATTTTCTTCACACGATCTTGTCAAGGACGTGACCACAGCTTCTTCTTGAACCTCCTTGTTTTCTTCATCTTCGTTTTCTGTGGCATTCACACTTAACTCAGTGAACATCTGGCTAGTCAGATAAGGCTTTGTCTTGAACCATCGTCCTCAACACATTCTCCTTGCGGTAGAAGAAGTTCATATCCTAGTAACATTTGCCAGAACCTGTAATTAAAATCTGTTGGTGTTGGATCATCATAAGTACTACCGATACTTCTGCGATGAGAAACGAAACTTTCAGGTAAGTTCTTGTTGAAGCGATATGTTATGCAAGTCATTTCAAGGAGTTGGTTTTCTGGAGATAATTATGTGAGTTACGTAAATATCGTATAGATATTAATAAACCTTTCTGAAATGGCACCAGTGTTTTGTGTCCTACAATTCCCATGTTAAGCGCCATTTCTTCCATTTCTGTAATTATTTCTAACTGCTCCTTCAAACGAAAATTGTATTCATCACATCAAAAAACCCGTTAAATAAAGAAAAAATTTAACCGATTTCCGGGTGTTCAGGATATTTTGATGACTGTCGTGTTGCTGTGTTTTACGAAAACAAATGTACGGCGAATTTTATTTCCTGGCGAGTATTTCCCTTTAACTGAATGTGAAGAGGTGTCAGTTTTAGAGACAAACTTCAGTTCCGTGTTTTCAGTTATAACTTGCACGTAACAACTTTTCCACATGAGAGTTGTATTCCATTATCCAAAATATTATTTCATAACAATTTTATGGCATATAGCATATCTGCGAAAACCCACACAGGATTTCTACCGTGGGTGTTTTCAAACATTGTGCTGGATGGTGATATATTGAATTCTTTTCATCAGCCTATATTACTTTCGCCCATGTCACAATTGCAACGAAAGAAAATTACATTTCTTCAAGCGTTTTTATTACTCCTAAAAGCAGTTCTTTTGCCAGTTTTTAATCTATAAGTCATAAAATATAGTCTGTTTCCACTTTGTAGCCAGTCCTCGATTCATAATAACTTGTACATTTCTATTTGGCCCAAGTATTTCATCTTCACTTTTATCATAACATAATCTTGAATCGACATTAATATCTTCAAATGACAGAATTGTTAACCGCTCTATTTAATTTTCGAGTCCATTTTAGGAGAGTCGACAACCCCGGAAGTGGCAAGCCAACTTTATTTCTCGTGTAAACATTAACTTTCTAAGAAATTGACCTGACAGTGATAGCAGTCGCAATGTCTTCTTTTTCCCAGCAAAACTCATTTTTAGTTAGTAATCTGTTAATTGGTTTAGGAGCGAAAACGTTTTTCAAATTGTTCTGCGTTTCGTTTTTAACTAATTTTGGATAACGCTTATGCAGAATTTTAATTTGCAGTAGCTGTTGTTTCAACATTTTGTTTTCAATTTCCAAACGGTTTTCGTCTCCGTTTTATTTCATTTTCAATAACATCATTTCTTGTTCCACAGTTTTCAATTTCGCCGACAAATTAGCCTCTGATTGCATCTCTTCTTCTGTGACTGAGTGACATATCTGAGCGTGTTTTTCATCATTTTCGGCACTACTGTGTAAGGAAGGAATCGTACAACTTACGTTTTTTTTTTTTACAGAATCGTGCAGTTCTTTCACAGCTTTCTCTTCACGGTTCGCGAATGGAGGCATTGTTCTCTGGACGTATTTTCAATTTTATGCGGTAGATTTAAATGCGGTATAGAACATTGCTTTTACACTTTTCTTCTCTTCTGACCTGTAGGTATCTTTCGAAGTCTTCGGAAATGAAGTGATCCGAACAAATGCTTAGATTTTTCGGTATGAACTTGTCTTGTCACTTACAAGTTAATACAAATTGTTTATAAACATCATAATCGTCTGGAAATCTAAGCAAATTTAAAGCACTGTCACCACGTCCAGAAACGTTTCTGCAGGTTGCAACCACACAAGTGGGCCTATACAGTCACATCCACGACAATGACGAGACACTAAGAAAAATCCGCTTTAATGTGTGATTATGGTTCACAGTAACGATAAACGAGAGACTTTGCTGTTTCTACGAGAGTAACAAAGCAAAGAATTTCAACACAGATATGGCATTGGAAATACAAACAGCATACTAAATTATGTAAAAACTTTCAGGTTTAATTACGTGTAAACAACGAAACAGGGGCCCTATTTTTTTAAACTATCGGAAAAAATTATTTAGTGGATTGTTTTTTGATACTTCCATGCTGGTAGCGAGTGTCGCGATGCCAAAACATGAATTTTTGACACTAATAGCAACTGTCTAAATAAAATGCATGGAATTTTAAGAATAAATTTTACAATACAATTTGGGATCGTTGTATTTTGTCTCTCATCAGCGAAGCTGAACCAATCACGTTAAATCTGTTGTAGTAGGAAAATTTAATTAAAAACACATTAATGCGTATTTTATTTATTTGTAGACAATCCGGGATAAGTAAATGCAAGTACCTCAAAAAAATAAATATCTACAGTGACGACGAAACAATTAACTAATATACAGGTTGAGTATAAAATAATACCACAAATTTGAAGGTCAATAATATCAAAACCAAACAACCTACAACCTTGATTGACCAATCAAATGAACCGTGGAACTATGAAGTTTGTTTGCTATATATTCATATATGTTCAATGTGACCACCATGAGCGGCGGAACGACATTTACGCGATAATCAAACTCGTTCCACGCTCTTGTCAGCATGTCCAGTGTTACGGTTTTGATGGCACTCGTAACCCTCAGTTTGAGGTGGTGAGGGGGTATCAAGCTCGCATTCAACACGTCAATATGAAGAGAATGGTCTGATGTTTCCTTTATGTGCCGAGAGATGGCACTGGGAGCGTCTATCGCCGCACTATGAGCGTGTGTTGTGTGTTAGTCCGCATCACTATGGCAACGGCAAAACAGAAGGCGTTCTGTGTTATTCAGTTTGCTAAATTTAAATCGGTTACGACGTGTATTGCCTCCGCATGAAACCACCGAACACGAGCGCGCTTCCTCCAAAGTGAAGGCGTTTTGCGCTGTATCCGAAGACACTGTTTTAGGCCCTTTCTTTTCTCACGAGCCCACTGTTACTGGAATCCCTTATTTAGACATGCTTACAGAGTGGTTGTTCCCTCAAGGAGAAGAGGTGGTGGGAGACTTCATTTTCCAGCAGGATGGTGCGCCACTCTATTGGCACCTAGCTGTCCGCGGATACTTTAACGAGACGTTGCCGCAACGCTGGCTTGGTCGAGGAGCAGCTGGTGACCAGGCTCTTCATCACTGGCCCCAAGAAGCCCGGATCTTACCCCGTGTTTTTTTTTCTATGGGGGGACATAAAATATCAAGTCTTTCGTCCACCATTGCCGGCTAACATTGGCGACCTCAAAACGAGAATTACGGACGCCATCCAAACCGTAACACCGGACATGTTGACAAGAGTGTGGAACGAGTTTGATTATCGCGTAGATCTTGTTCGGGCCGCTCGTGGTGGCCACATTGAACATTTATGAAGATATGGTAAACAAACTTTACAGTTCCAGGGTTCATTTGATTGGTCAATCAAGTTTCTAGGTTGTTGGGTTTTGATATTATAGAGACCTTCAAAGTTGGGGTATTGTTTTATACTCAGCCTGTATATATAAATATGTACATATATAATAAATAATGAAGTCAGACATGGGTAATCAACAGGAAATCGTATTTTTCATTGAGATTTGTTTTTTCCTTAAAAGTATTTGTATTGACCTAAATACGTTAATATTTGCCATTAGACAACTAATCCAGTGAATGAACATGTTAAAGAGTTATCTCATATTGTCGCTAGATATAGGTTTAATATTAATTAAGAAAATATTAAAGAATCGTTATATCTTAATAACTTTATAGTAACTTTATTCACAAAAAAAAAACAGTTAAACGCTTTACCATGCTAACATTCCGGCAATGGCTGTAAACTATAAAATGCTTTTCATTAATGTTTGCATGTCAAAAACAAATTTATTACGTTTTGATGCACAGTACTAACTGTGTTTCACAACTACAGCTTTTCTTGCAAAATTTATTTAGTTATTTATTTTATGTTGTAGCAGTTTCGTGTAATATTTCACATGATAGCCTTAGCAATTATATCAACTTCCCCCTACCAACTTAACTTTGTTTACACGTTTTTTTCATAGATATTTAATTCCCGTGATACTTTGATATTTTGTAACAGTTTTACTCTCCCTTATTAATTAAATTTACATTAAACCACGCGCCAGTGTATTTTCAAGTTTCCTACATCACACAAAGTATTATAAGAAAAATCTATAGAGGAATGGCGATTCCGGCAGCTGCCTATCTGTCGGATTTATTTCGACACTTCATGTATAGATTCCGGTATACAATTTTGCTATCGAGTGTTCAAAAATTTCCTTTAGGCTTTCCGATAGCGGAATGACGTCGTTCCTCTAGAGGAATAACTCAGATAGTTTCAATAGTAGGACCCCAGGTTGGGTTGAGTTAAACCGCGGTCCGAAACTAGCAATAAATATCATGCGGGCGGTCTTAGACTCGGAAGAGCGCTGCGCCGCAGTGATGTCACGTTCCACCCACCGGAGCACCGTTACTCAAAACAGGCGAGACGACTCAACCTTCTACTCTAGTTGTCTTGGATTAGCAGTACTCCGCTCATGTGTATGACAACATGCATGCCAGTATGGAAGATATGCACATTGAAAAAGTCAATANTGCATGCCAGTATGGAAGATATGCACATTGAAAAAGTCAATAATACATTTTTGTAAAACTTTCACTATTGATTACAGTGGTTGGAATCATTTAAGATTCGCTATTTTTTCTTGTATATAATATTATGGCAATAATAAATTTACATTTGTTTATATCCACCGATTAAGATGTTTGCCTGAAATTCTAATGTGCCAAACGCACGTAAGTTGCTGTTGAGCAAACAGGGACGAATGCGAATGCGTTTTCATTCGATAACATGGAGTTGAAATTTTCTCGCAGTTTGAAAGATAGCAGCCGCCTGGTTCGAAAGTATTTTAATGTGAAATGAAATAATTTATTACTTAATATTTAGTTGAATAAAAATGCAACTAAATAAGTGAATGAACCAGCAAGACTGTAAATAACAAAAGATTTGATCGTATTCAAGCAACTTTGTGGGCCAGTACTGTACAATTAAAGCAGAGGGTATGTTTGTTGAAGAATGTGTAAATTGTCTGAAAATTAATACTCAGTACATGAAACGCTGAAAATAAAATATATACATGATCCTGATGATCAATTTGGGATTGCAACCACTCTAACGTAAAACTTAAAATATTGAAAAAAAATTAGTTTTTATTTTGAATGTTTTGAAATATATAACAAAACATTTAATACGTA